>CAHIKZ030000677.1:810000-995000 GCA_903632075.3 Acanthosepion pharaonis | reverse complement strand
GTAGTATTTATTAAATACATGTAGCTGAATAAGGAGACTGAATGTGTTTGTTTATAATGAAACTATATACAATAGGTATTTATAAAACCCGTACCACAGTGCTTCTGTTTACAAATCTTATTTGAAGCCAAACAGAAGATTATTCATGCAAGAGTCTTACCTTGACTTTTTCTTTTAACAATCTTGGCCACCATGCTTCTTCCTTTTTCTTTATCACGAAATAAAGTTCTCTGGCACCAAGGGATTTTTTTGTCTCCTAAAAATATGTAGACAGTTTATATTTGAATTTACTTTATTGCAATGGTTATGGTTACAACCCTCTTTATGTAAGAGAGAATTGTAAGTTAATCACAGAACAACAGTTTATATATTTAAATATATTTTTATCATATATCAGATCTCAAATCATTATGGTCACAAATTTGCCAAGTTAGTGAAAACATCTTTGAAAAATCCATCTAGTGATATGATTACATTGATGTGAGCCAATATTTTTTCAATAAAATAATGCTGACAAACCAGCCATTAGGGTCCCAGCAACATAAATTCCTATTTGAACTTAAATTTTTCTTTTGATTTTTAGGAAAAGAAAAAAGTTGACATATAAACTTCAAATTAGCCAATTTTTAAGCATAACCCAACCAGCAGATAGGTTGGAGATTTAGTTAAGAGATAGCTGCCTAACATTTGAAAGGAAGCAGTTTTAATTCATACCTAAAACTATACTGGTGATCTTTTTTATTCAATTTTTTTTTTTTTTTAACCTATTTTTCTTCATCCTAATATTAGTAGCAATGCACAATAAACTATGCAAAGAACATTTTATTACTGCAATGACCAAGTAAAAGGAGAAATTTTATGCTTCAGAAAGGCTACCCACACCCAAAAACTGAAGTTAAACAAAGAACATGGATTAACTCGGTAATCCAAATATCAACTAACCTGTGGAATGACAGCTTCGCAGAAAGGAATTGTTACTTCATATAAATTTTTTTCTGCACCACCTGTGCCCCTGGAACAAAAGAATTCAGTAAGAATGATTGTTTCTTAATACAAAAATATCCAATGTAATCATATATAGAAATAAATGATTGTTATAGTTTTAATAAGGTTTTAATCCTTACATGTTCTTTCATGTTGATAGCATTAATCAATAGGTAACAGGCAATGAACTTTGGACCTCAGATCATGTGATGGGTAAAGAAAGTATATATATATATAAGAATTAGCACTGTCTGACTGAGAATTGCTCAAAGGCGTTACTATTATTGTATCTGTGATTTACAAAGCCTCTCCTACAACTAGGCATCACAAAAGTGGTGACAAGGCGAGAAAAACTATACGTATCAGCGAATTTGTATGCAAACTAGATGAAGGGATAACTTTTACAGCTTATTATAGAAGATACAAAGGGACCTACAAAAAACGATTGTTCATGTTGGAATGATGAAAAAAAAGTGGCTATTATTAAGGAAATTGTCCATTGCTGAACATGGGAAAAAGAAGAATGAAAAAAAAAATATAGACAGGGGAGATAAATTTTGATGAAACTGTTGAAATACTATCAAAAGTTTTGGTGACTGGAGCTCATTATTTAATACTACACAATGGCATGGTCTTAGTAAAGTGCGATGAAGGTTTTGAAACTTATGCAGGAGTCATGAATTGAGAACATGAAAAATTAAACACAGGATTTATTTAGATGCCTATTTTTTTTTTTTTACAGTGGTTAACTTCTAACGAGGAAACAGAAATAAGATCCAGGCTACTTGCTAAATTAGAAATGGACCCCAAACTAACTCTCCAGAAAACAGTGGAAGAGTGTCAATGTACTGCAAAAATCTACAACTCGACACCACAAGGATTGAGGAAAGACATTTCACAACTAGTGTCTGACAACCTATGAGAAAAGGCTAGACATAAAAATAGAAAGAAAAAGAAGGATGGAGACAGACAGACGGAAAAGAGAAATTAGTGGTTTTTTTTTTTTTTTTTAAAGAACAAGAAAAAAAAAAATAAAAAAAAAAAAAAAAAGCTACAAATGTGTGTGGGTAGGATACAAAAGTACTTGATGCATATATAATAAAAAAAAATGTGGGGGAGGGAAGAGAAAACTGTGAACCTGATAAATGCACAGAGTACAGGTAAGCATAACAGGAGACTTTAAACTTTGAACGTGTCTTTAACCGAATTAGAAATATATCAAGAGGAAATTTGTTTTTGTGGAAATTAATAAAATTACAACTGGATACAGAATCTGATATCACTATCATAAATAAACAGACATGGAGAAAAATGGGTAAACCCAGCTTGACTTCTAATAAAGTTGCGCATGGTGTTTCAGGAAAGTGATTGGACTTTTGGGGTGAATTCAGCTGTAACGGTTTTTGTTGGAAAAACCAAGAAAGCGGTGGTGTTTCTAATAAAGAATACTGCTAATTTATTTGGAACAGACTGGATTGCATTATTTGACCTTTCAAACCTTCCAATTAACTATATTTGCAACAAAATAAAAATACAAAAATAAAAAATGCTAATACAGCAACTGAAAAATTAAAGAATGAATTGAAAAAGTTTTCCAGAAGTTTTCTCAGGTCTAGGGTCATGCACAAAAACTAAAGCTAAATTTGAACTAAAAGAGAATGTAGTAAAAGGGAGTGTACTTTTGCAGCCAATTAATAAGGAATTAAACAGAACAGATTAGAAAAATTAGGTGTGATCTCAAAAATAGACTATTCCAAATGGGCACCAACTGTTTACGTAAAAAAAAAAAAAAAAAAAAATCCATGTGCTGATTTTTCAACTGGGTTAAATGAAAATCTAAAACAATATAACTACCAGTCCAGAGGAATTTTTGCCAAATTAAATGGTAAATTATTTCTAAATTGAACCTGTCAGATTATTGAGACTAAGACCAAAATTCTGCAAACAACTTTGAGGACAAAGTAACTGCGGCAATAAGGGCCGAAAATGAAATTAATAATGTATTATACAATAGTGTAAGAGAACTTCCTGCAGGATTGGAGGAAATAAGAATTAAGTCAGAAAAAGATGACTTTATAATGAAAATGAAGAAGCAATTAAGATTTAAAGAAAAAAATATTACTGAAAATAATGCAGTTTCATTATGCGATAATGTACTTATGTATGCAGAAAGAATTGATACCAGCATTGTTGTAAAAAAGTACGCTAAAAGAATTTCACATAAGATATCCAGGAATTTCTAGAATGAAATCCTTAATGAAGTTTTATACTTATTGGCTAAAAATGGATCAAGATATTGAAAATTTAGTGAAACCATGTAGCGGTCATGCTCTAGCAAATTCACCGCCTATCAAAATTCAACCTTGGCCGAAAAACGATATGCTATGGTCCAGAATACATACAGGCTTTGTAGGACCATTAAATGGAGCATACTATCTCGTGGTAGTCGATAGTTACACTTAACGGTCAGAAATATTAAAATGTAGAAGACGACTACCACTGTAACGATAAATTCCCTACATGAAATTTCTGCCAGGTTCGCTTCAAACAAGAGGACAGTTCACGTCTAGTGAATTTAAGGTTTTTTGTAAATCATTAGCGATAAAACATTACAACTCCCCCTCATCAGATTCACTGATTTAAAGTCTCCAGAAAGAAGTACCTATGGAAATTTTGTATGACACATTTGATGTACTCACATCAGAAATTGTTGAACCAAGGTTGTATGGTGAGAGAGAGAGAAAAAAAAAAAAGAGCAACAGAATATCTAAATATTGAACCAAAGCTGAAGAAATATAGACTCCAGAAGAAGTCATCTTGAAGGGGAGGTGTCATACAGGTATAAAGTGCTGCTGCCGACATTTGGGTTTGAACACGAATCGCCAGAGAGCAAGTACAGACAATCTCATCTTGAAATAATTAGATCACGTGATGGGTAAAGGGAATTAGAGGTGTCTGACACATGATTGTTTGAAGGCATTACTATTATTGTTATCTGTGATTTACAAAGTCACTGCTACAACCAGGCATTACAAAAATAACATATACAAATAAAACTGGTTCAAGGAGCCCCTAGAAAGTTCTTAAGACCCAGTTCAAAAAAAAAAAAAAAAAAAAAAAAAAAAAAAAATCAGATTTTTTGAGACAGCTATTATGACTTAGCCTAGAATCTTTTATCATCCCTTAGTTTTATTTATCTTTTTTTAAGAGGGGAAAAAAAAAAATAAATCTCTCCCTTACTACTATAAGCAACTTGTTACCCAAGACAGTTGCTATAAACAAACACTTGTCATTTTCAGTATTTTAAGCCGAAAATCACCTACTACTGCTTTGGAACAAAGCTAAACTTCTTTTTTCAATGCCATTTTGAATTCTTTTAGACTACATGAGGTGTAACATCAGTTAAATCCATGTTAATTTTTTTGCGATATTTTGTAAACAAAAATGGCCACGTCAATATCCAACAAAGTCTTTATTCAGGAGTTTTTCTTTGATTAACACTCCAATGATCATTTTGAAGGCTTTACTAACCATGCTAATAACATGGGGAAAAGCGATGATGACCACTAGTGGCTGCTATCATCCATGCCAGAGTAATTTTATGGATGCTACTGGCAATCATTGATATATCTGATGGTCTTTCTGAAAGTGAATTATTTTGTCTATTTATAAATGACAAAATAACTATTTGTCAACAAGACAAATACAAGTCCAGTGAAAGAAAGAGCAAACAAATGCTAGTGTCTTGTATGTAAACACTAGGAAATATCACTTTTTTGATGAAATGAAAGCCCTTTTAGTGATTTTGCTTATCGCACCACCAGATCTCCACAAGGAGTAATAAAAGTTAAAGTACAGTGAATTATGTATTTTTAATGTATTTGTTTTTCATTTTGTGTTTTAACTTTTTTCATCGACAAAATATACATGCAATTTACATAATACATTGCATCAAAATATTACTGATTCTTTTATTAGTGTACAAAAATTAAAATCTATACATACAATACAAAATTATAATTTTATAAACAGTAGGTGCCACATAGGTCTTCAAGTGGAGAGGATCAATTCCTTAATAAAATTTAAAATTCTGAGAACATATGGAAGAGAGAGAGAGAGTAACTGTTAAAAATTATTTTAATGTCAGTTATCTCAAGCAAAATTTTATAGAGGCTAAAGAAAATTTACAGCCAGGATCATGTATTTATTTACAATAAGAAATTGGATACTTTGAAAAACCATTTTAAAGAATAAAAAGGGTTTTTTGTAAATACATAAATTTTGAGAGTGCTTTAGTAAATCATACTACTGGATCCATTTTGAGACTATGTATTACATAATATATTGATGAAAGTCCATACATGTTGAAAATAAGCATGTTCTTGAATGAGAATTAACAATTGTGCTCACAAAGACAAAACAAAAATACAAACTAAAATTAAGTACTTACTTAAAGATCAGCTTAGATTCTTGAAGATCTATGTTTGGGTCATAGCAATCCTCTACTCGGATAGTGATAAACAATTTGTCTTTTCTCTGAGCCCATAAAACTGGAGGATTCCTAGAATTGAAATAATTAAAAAATTAAAATAAAAAATTACACCAGCTTATATTGTCAATTTCAAAGTAGAAGGGCTTGAAAATTGCCCAATACTGAAGAGGTACTCTCTAGCTCATTCAATCTGTTTATACTTTTTAAAATTTGGCTGTATTTCTAACTGCAGTTAGAAATACAGCACTGACAAAAGTGATAAAACTTAAGTCAAATCATAAGTAGCCACACACACTTATGGATGTGATAAATTATAGACATGCACAGCTTGTCAGCATTAAGAAAATCATTAATAAATTAACAAAAATACATACACTGATCAAACTCAACAGGCTAACCTAATGCTGAAATTGAATGAAAATATCATCTAAATTTTGCTTTCTTCGTTCTTTACTTAACATGTTACACCTTGTCAATACCTCTTAAGAAATGGACTTAATGGCGTGGGATGGAAAAAGACAGAGAGACTACTTGGTTTAAATGAAAACATGAAAGAAAGGGAAGATAGAGGTGAAGACAAATGTTTATGTCTGTTTCAGTGACATGGATAAGTTGTCAATTTCAAATCTTTTCATTTCCACTTTTTACTTCTTTAAATAACCACCAGCATTTATATTATGATTGTTATTGCAATATTTAGTTGAAGTTGTTAAGCTCAAATATTTACCAATGTGACAGGGGAATCTCTACAGATATTTTATTTTTTTGCAGAACTCCATGATTGAATCAATTAGATTCACCAAAAAAGTAAAATAGGAAAACTTTAAAATGTTCATGTTTTTTTTAGTTTTATAATAGTAAAGAATTTTCATATTCATTCTAGAGCATTTCCATCCAATAATACTTGGCCACTAAAATGTGTGAAAAAAAAAAAAAAAAATCAATCTTTATATTGTCTCACATGGCTTTCCATCAAGTATTCTGGAGTAGATGTTGACCACCTTGGTGATACATTGTTGAGGCCTAATGATTGGCATTAAATTATTTTCTTACATAATCCATATATTCTTCCACACAAGAAACTTATAAGCCAGCAGATTTAAAATGTGTGCTAGTAATCAACAACATTGCCAATTCACTTCCTAATCAGTTTCTCATTCTGCTGACACTAGATTCATTTTCTATCACAAAACCTTTGACATAATGACGATATTTTCATTTTCTGAAGGTATTCTGCAGTGTTAATGTGCCTATTTTTAATTAGCCTTTGACCAGCTAATGATAAAGTAACACAAGTAGACTGCTGAACCACTCAGTTAATTTTAATTTTGTAAGTTTCATAAATTGAAATCATATGACAAACTCATTTGACTTTGCAGACACGACCTACTGATTTGTTATTTTGTACTCATCTTGACATCCACATGGTCTAATTTTGATCTTGCCAATGTGACCTCCATATTCTGGCTGTCTCCTATATTCTGGATAGGAGTCATTCCCTTGCTCAAATTTAAATAAAAAAGAAACATTTCAGTTGGGGATTTGTGCACCCCAGGGACCTCTTTGTTCATGATGAAATACATTTATCCAAGTACCCTGGGTAATGTGGTTTCAGAATACATGTTTTATCAGGGCCTATCTCCAAAACCCCAGGTGGAGTCTGATAACAGAGGCTACAACACTATGCCTCTCACATTGTGTGTGTGTGTGTGTATATATATGTATATGTACACACTAGCAATAGAGCCCGGCGTTGCCCAGGGATGTAACAGTAAGAAATAGATCAAGTATTGACCATCATAAAGACAGAAAAATAAAATTGACAAAGATCATTGTTTAAGGTTGACAGACACGCAGGTCTTAATTAGTTTTTTTTTTTTTTTTTTTTTTACGAATTGGTCAAATCCAAACATTGTTTTCAATTGTTTGGAGTCTACCGATTGAATAGAATTTTATTATAAACAATTGTCTTGTAAATGGAATTTTTAAAGCATTCTGAATGTAAAAAAAAAAAAGTGTGCAAGACAATAAGAAAAACTACCTGCAAAAAAAAAAAAAAAAAAAAAAGTAGGAAATCTGATTATATATATATATATATATATATATATATATATATATCTATCTATCTATATATCTATCTAGCTTTCTATTTTTTTCATCCACACCTTTTGCTCTCACTAACTTTTTTTAAAAATTAGTTCCATGTTTTTTCATATTTTTTTTAGGGGGGTCTTACTCAAATGGGCTAGGTATTGAACAAATACTACACTAATCTTAGGTAGAAAAACAATGAGGTATATACAAACAAGCACAATCCTACAGATTAAGAGATTCAAAGTTAATATAGAAGTGGTGGCTTATCTTCAAATATAAAGTGTATTAGGACTGACTAAGCAATTCTAATAAAAATACAAAAAGGAAACTTCAATAACAATCAATTTGTTTTTTTGAGCCAAGTGACAAGAGCAAAAATCAGTAAAATGTAAAACAATATAAAGTACAATTATACAAAAACTATTAAAATTTGAAGCATACAAAGTTTTTAATTTACATGCTCAAGTGAATTTTTTTTATTATTAATTTTGATATTAAAAATAAGATATGCTAAATTAACACTAAACCATATATTAGCTTGTAATGTAGGTTCAATGACATTATCATAATCTTGTATGAAGAGCACATTACAGTTACCTACAAAATAATGTGTACTAGAGAGAGAAAAAAAGCACCCACCTCAGTTTTTAAAAATTTATATAACAAAAAGTTTCAATGAAATTATCTGATAATACAGAAATTTTCAGCATTAAAAGAAATTTTACATTGATAGGTTTTTATTTGTAAGTTTTGTAGAAGTACTTTTTCTATGTCATGGCTATTTTTTTTTTTTTAAAAGATTTAATAAAGTAAATTATGTTGTGTTGACAGATCTGTCAATATAGCTGATTTTAGGGATTAAAAAAAAGAAAAGAAAAAAATCTAAATCTATTTTGAAATACAGCAAATTACTTTGCTTATTGGAAATATTAAATTTTATCTAATAGCCTGGAATTAAGACTAAAATAAAAGCTACAAGAATTTCTTATTTTTTTCATTTATAAAATGCATTAGATATCAGTTTTTAGGGGGATACCTACTTTTGATTGCGTAAGAAATTAAAAATTGTTCAAAGTTTCCTAAGATTTAAACATTTGTAAATGATTTTTCTTTGCCTAAAGAAACTAATTTCTTGGTTGTAATATCTTCCATATTTTATTCAGGTTGTCAATTTTGGGGGATTAGAAACAAATATTGAATATGGTGACCATCAAGGGCATAATTACATTTCAAGCAAAATGTAAAAAACATTTACACACAATCAAATTGTCCATAAATTTACATTTGAAACATGACTGGAACAGATACCAGATCTGTGTTTTTTTTTTTTTAAGAACTTAAAAAAATTTTGTTTGTAGGTATCCATCAAATTAGCTAATCAAACTAGACAAAAGTGAGATTGCTTCAACATTTTGTTTTAAACGTATTGTATATACATGCATATCATGCTACCCTTGAAAACCTAATTTGACTACAGTAAATGAATATGTAGTTTATAGTAGTCAGGGCCAGCAGTACATACACTAATTTTACATCTCAAGTATGATGCAACCCATTTAAAGTTAGCTGCAAAATTACATCTTCAAAGTAACGTGTATATATAAAACAATTTGTCTAGGGATTAACTTTAGATTATCATTTAACTTCAAATAAAACATTTAAAATGCATTTATTTTTAGCTTTATGTTTTTGGATAGAATCTCTAGCAGCATCTAGTATGTTATAGAAAATGAAAGATTTCTAAATAGGGTTCTCTACAAAATCATAAAAAAAGCATAGCATGATAAAAAAAGGACAAGATTGAAAAAGTTTTGTCAAAATTTTGATTTTAACTATCAATGGGCCCCTAGAGAACTTTTTTCATTGACTCTGCAGTAAGATGTAAGTGGTGACAAGACACTGCTATTAGAATATGCAGAAGTTTCTTGGAAAATTAACCCTAAATCAAGCATGATGAGGTTGTGAGCCTCCCGTGAAATGGAGGTTTTTTTCAAAGATTCTGAATTGAGCAACATTGGAATTGTCAAATTTACCTGCACATTTGAAAAGAGTAGCTAAACTATCACAAATTGTATATGAACAAGAAAGGCACATGCAAATCATTACTAAATCATTGTTCCATCAAATAATGGGAAATTATACTGAACAATCTAGCTATATTATAATATAGTATGCTATACAGTGCAGTAGATTTAATTCAAATTTAAATTTAAGACATTTCATCTAATTTGTGCCCAGTAAGATGCTATTAACATTCACTTATCTATTTTTATTAATTATGACTTAAGAAGTGGTCTAAGATCTTATCACTTTTTGTAATCTTTTACAATTTTTACACAGCACTTATCAAATACAGCAAAATATTGCATGTTTTGCTTGTGGTGATTCATAATTAGTAGGTACCGCCATGAGATCGCTAAAAAAAAAGAGCATAGCATGATAAAAAGACGTCAAACTTGACAAAAACAAAATTTTATTGTCTAAATGTTTATGTTATTAAGAGGAAAGATCAAAGTATTTTTGGGGGTATTTTTTTTTTTTTTACATTTTTTAATCGTTCCTAGCACTCCCAAAATTTTCGTAAAAAATCTTGTTTTTGTTTTTTTGAGTCAGCAAAATTGACAGATGACAACCATTTTTTCCCCATTTTATATATATATATATATATATATATATATATAAGAAAATTTCACTTTGAAATTCTTTTAAATATCTATTTTTTCAAAACTTATTTTAAGAAAATCAGAAATTATGTTTATTTAAAATATTTTGAACCAAGCTTAACTTAGCTTCTGTGCTGAAAAGATGAAAATAAAACAAAGCCGGTCATAAACTTTTGCCTCACTTGACAGGTGATGAATGACATTGACAGATTCCGTGAGGATAATTTGTTCTATGGAAGGAGGAAAGTGAAATTATTTACATTTAAGTGAACAAATTATTTAACTCATTATTTTTAAGGAAAACTTTCAGCACTAATTTTTTTTTTGTATTTAGCTTTCACCTTTACGTTTATGATGTTTTATGGAAAATATATTATAAAGAAATCAAAATAAGACTTGATACTGAGATTAAATTTCATAAGAAAGGTATCTAATTAATTTAGAGGTACCTTTCTTATGAAATTTTATCAGAAGTGTACATAAAATACTGTAATTTTATGTACATTTACTACATATTACTGTAGGTACCTCCGATTTTTCGCAAAAAGTTGATATAGCATGACAAGAATGGTCTGAAAATTAACGAAAAAAAAATTTTCGTGATAAAAGTATATTTCATTATTGAGAAGAAACACTAAAGTATTTTTTGAGTAATTTTTGAAATTTTTTACTCATTCTTAGCATGTCCGAAATTTTAGTTAAAAAAACTTTACAAAATAACGAACAAAAGCTCTATATCAGCCATATTTTTTGAAATTTTAAAAATAAGTTAAATTCTTCGTTTAAAATTTGTTAAAAAATTAATTATATGTATTTCAAAATTTATTCGAAGAAACTTAGAAAATTTGAAGTTTATTTAAAATATTTTGAAAGAAACTTTTATTTACTTTCTTCATAGAAAAATGTTTTTTAAGATAAAAGAGCTGGTCTTAACGTCGCCTTCGATTGACAGAGTGCTGAGTGATGACATCTATAAATTATTGACAGCCGACGTGAGAATCGAGTTCTCATACGGAAGGACAGAATGGACATATCGTTTTTTTTTTTTTTTTTTTTTAAGCGGACCTACTTAAGTAGTACTTTGGACTATTTAAAGTAAAAAAACTTTCGCCATTACATTTTTTTTTAAAGTACTGTACCATAAGTTTGTTGATGGTATCTGGAGAAATTATAAATACAATTAAAAAAAAATTAAGATACAAGTGCTGCCCATATAGACCCCTCTAAAGTCAATTCAGATTTGCTATTATAAAAAAAATTCTATCCCCATTAAAAATAATCAAAACTTAATAAAAATGATAAAGAAAATGATGCACACGTGTTTCAGCAGGAACAGTTTGCTAAATTAAGGGGCTGTATACAGCGAAGAACAACCCTTAAATACTAGACAGAAACTCAATCCATGTGACGTTATTTTTATTGCATGCACCAAACTTCCGGTCTTCCGTAGATTTGATTGTAAACACATTGACACAAATTAATTTTTTTAATATACGAGGGCTCGTTAGTTTGTAATAAGCTTTGGAAATTATAATCTGTAAATATATATCTACTTAAAAACAACATTCGTTAAGTTCTACAAGCTTTTCCATAATTTTAGAAGAATTTAACAACATAATGTAAAATTAATAAAAATAATGGTTACAGAAATAAAAAATAATTGTAGGTAATTGTTTTAAAAATTTATTTTTCATCGAAATATCTTTTTGCTTTCAGACAATATTGTCCATGTTTATTGGAATAAATAAAAGCAATTAAAAGCTTTTGAAATTAAATATTTTTGTTTTATTGAGTTTTGTATGTTACTTCAGAGACGATTTTCAGGTAGAGGGGTTCCAACTAAAAAAAACAAACAAAAAAAAACAAAACAAAACAAAAACATGATTTTGTTTCCTCAAAGCATTGTGCTTGTAACTAATACAATCACTAAACTCCTCAAAATTGAAATTATAGAGTTTTCGTACAATTAGTTAGAGGGGGTAATACATATGAAAAAAATTTCTGCGATGACTTTGGTAAATATTTACTATAAGTTCCATCATTTGTGAATAGTTTCTGAAAGTTTGGCTAAAATCCGACAATTATTTTTATTTTTGCAAGATTTTCCAAATTAATGTGTGTTAAACAGGAAAAAAAAAAAAACGTGCTAAAATTTTTAAGTGTTATTTTATCAGCCCAGTTCATAAAAAGAGAAACAAGGTTTTTTTAATCAAAATTTACAATGTTCTAAAAAAGAAAAAAATTTTTTAAAAAATAAAAAATACTTTGATCTTTCCTCTCAATAATAACAAGCATTTAGACACTAAAATTTTGTTTTCATCAACTTTGGCGTCTTTTTCATCATGCTATGCTCTGTTTTTAGCGATCTCACAGAGTAGCCTATGTTACTGTGTTATTTATATTTCCAGTCATTTTATTATTAATTTTGATATTTCATTTATGGAAAAATATAACAGATTAATATAAAAATAAGATCATATAAATTTCATAAGATGATACTGATACTTGTAGGTACCCGTCTCAGTTGAAATTGAAAACTCAAATTAACTTCACACATGTTTCGCAAAAGTAAAGGCCTTAACAGCGGAGAACAATGCTTAACTCAGATAACAACTTAATTGCATTCTAGTTGGTCTTCCATACTTTATAATTACAGCCCGATTATAAACACAAAATTACATTTAATTACTGTGGATATTCTGATCCGTCAAAATGATACAATTTACAACACACTAAAAAAAGATCTATCTCATAAGGAGACTTAGGAAACCCGATGCAGCTTTTAACTAATTCCATAATATTTTAACAACTTAAATGTAAAAATCTATTACAATTAAGAAATAACAAAATTGCCCCCCCCCCCCAACATGATTTGCATTCCTCAATAGCCTTGTGTATTTAACTATTGTAATCACTAAACCTGACGCGATTGAAAGAGTTTTCATAAGATTGGGGGGGGGAGTAAATATAAAAAATTATTTCTGCCAGGACTAATAAAAAAAAAAAAAAAAAAAAACAATTTCGATCATCTGTGAATAGTTTCTGAAAGTTTCATTAACATCCGACAATTATTTTTATTTTTGCAAGATTTTCCAAATTAATGTGTCATACAAAAAAAAAAAGTGCTAAAAATTGTATATTATTTTACTACTTCCGATGATACAAAGAGAAAAGTTTTTTTTTTGTTTTTTTTAAAATCAAAATTTAGAATTTTCTAAAAAGGAAAATTTTTTAAAAATTAAAAATAAACTTTGATCATAACATAGGCATTTAGACGATAAAATTTTGTTTTCAAGTTTGACGTCTTTTTAATCATGCTATGTTCTTTTTTTTAGCGATCTCATGGAGGTGCCTTTGATCAATATTTTTCCATTTAATGTACCTAATACAAAAAATATCAACTTTATTTTGATTTTTTCTTGAAATAGTAAAATTTTGAAGTGAGTTCGTAAGCAAAAACCAGCAGAAATTAAGCATTTCTGTACATTTTTCAGATTTTAAACCTAAAAGCCCCAAAATTGGTAAGAATTATGACTATTTTTGATATCAGCACTCATCGCATCAAACCCCAGGTTTTCACAGCGACTGCAATGTTGATTTTCTTTGGAGAAGAAAAAACCCTGCTCCGAGTTACTTTTTGGAGTTTTTAGGTTAAGATAAAAATTAGTAGCAGGTAAAAAAAACAAACAAAAAAAAAACAAAAAAAAAACAAAACACACCTTTCGCCCCAAAGTAAACATAATATTTGTTTTTTTGAAAAATATCAAATTAAGCAAATTATGAATTATTAGGCCTTGTAAAAATTCGACAGATTATAAAAATTTAAACAGCTGGCCGAATTAAAAACTGGACATTTGACACTCTAAAATAAATAAAAATACACGTTTTTCAACTGGCGTCTATGCGAGAACCGCGTTTAAATTTATGAGCGAATCATGTGACCGACAATTTATGGAAAACCAAAAGTTAAAAATAAAGACTGCGCCGCGATGTCAACAACATCATTTAATTAACATCAAATACAGAAAATTATATATCGATAGTAAAAATAAATGCTAGTATTAAACTTTCAGTCACCGGAATATTAGAGCGACTTGAACAACATTTGTGTCGTCATATTTTGTTACAGTTGAATAGAGGTGAAGATAAAGCCTGTCAACACAGATTGCTGGCAAGTAAAATATCCATCACGAAAAGCGTTTTTTTCTTAATTTTCTTTTAAGAAAAGCAATGTTTACGTAGTTTATTTTCAATTAGTTTTTACAACTGTTTCAGTGAAGAAAATTCTTGCTGATATTTTTCAGATTTCCTTAATGAGTTTCTGTACCTGCCGATTTCATCACGCCGCCAATTTTTTTAAAAAAAATTGTAGAATAGTGGATTGCGAGATTTGGATTATTCGTAAATTATTTAAGAAATATAAGAGCTAATGTGTATAATAAAAATGTAAATAACAAACAAAAAAAACAAACAACGAAAACCGGTCTTTAAAAATTCAACAATTTACACTGCAGTTTAATTTTCAGTCCGGACCATTAAATAATAAACCCTGGGCGAAAAAAAAAAAAAAAAAATTCTCAAAGTAACATAGCTATTCAATCATCGAAGTTTTCATTTTTAAAAAAATCCATTGATAAATCCATTATTTTAGGTAAATTTTCAAATTATATTTCTATGCAAGATACCGACGATCTCACAGGTAGGACTCAGTAAGAGATGTGATCATTGAAAAAAAAAAAAAAAAAAAATTATCAACAACTACAATATTTTTCAAATTCACAAAAAGTATAAACTTGAATACCCGCTTAACAATGAATCGGTCATGTAAGTTTTTTTTTCCACACACACACACACACAAAAAAAAAATCATTGCATCTTCTTACATCTCTGCTCAAAAAAGTGATGAATCAGCAAAGAGAAAATGAAACGGGTGATCCTTAAATTATAACAAAACCTGTTCTGAAACCAGCTGACATTACTGCAGCAAATCAGTCACTACTTGCACTCGGATCAAAATTCCATAACTTAACTACCTTGGACACTTCATTACAAAATATAGATTAGTTGAAGGTTTTTAAAAAAGTACGATTAACGTTCATAGGACAAGCATGAAGCGAACAAATTTTCTATATAAAACATTAATTCAAACTTGATTGAACTGACACATTAGATCAGTGTTCTGAAATGCAATACCAACCATTTTATTTTTAAACATAAATTTTAATATGATAATAGTTTTCAAGTGAACGCATACTTCCTTAAATTATAGTTTCTCTTACTCGTGAACTAATTTTTAAAACGAGTAATTCATAGTCATGAACAAGGTTATCAAAGCAATAATACAAACATGAGAAAAAAATAATACAGAAAATTCTTTTTAGAGGCAAAAAAGGAAAAGTTGTTTGATCACCATACGATGTGTATGTCGGCAAGTGTAACTGATTAGTTTTTTAGCTATTAAGCAGCTGTTGCACAAAGAAAGTCAAGATAAAACAGGGAATCCCCAATGTATATGCCAAGCTGCATCGCATACATCACGCCACTCAACCGTTATGACGGGAGCGAGTACAGAGAACCACCAAGAAACCCTTCAACACAATCTTGATAGTTGGTCAGTTTCTGAGAAAGATCAGACCAAGAACTTATCACCCCTTTCCACATCAAGTAGAAATGTAAGTTACTCAGTTTCCAGTTCAGGTTAATTCGTATGAAAGTCAACTGAAAAACCAAACTAAGAAAAAAAGAAAAGAAATTGAAATACCTAACTTAAAAAAAAAGGGGGCTTACAAAATTATCTGAATCAATTAAGTCTAAGAAAATACGTGGTAGAAACCAGAAAACAGTAAGTCACCAAGACCTAAAGTAACATGAGGTAGGGAGGGGAAGGAAAAAAAAAAAGATGCACATGGACAAGTTTCTAAAACCGCGGATGAATTAAGAGATTTGCTAACCAACTGTAGCCACGAGAGGTAATAATAGAATGGAGGGAAAAGAACAAGTCATCCTCTCATTTTTCTCTTGTAGTTATTAATAATCAAAAAGGGGAGACATCAGCGCAGAAAAAGGCCAGCTATGCAGAGTATAATGACCCCCCCCCGTAATAAAAAGCTTTAATTACAAATTCCGAACAGAAAGAAAAAGCCAATTGTAGATATTTTTAAAAGAAAAAAAATTCATGTTTCTTCAAACTTGAAAACGGTTCTTATTCTAGTTTTCAGATTTAAGTCTGGAGCAAGGATGGCTGGATCCACGAGGTGGGTTTCGAGAAGTTCTCAGCCAGATCCATTTCCAAAATCTCGATTTCTTTTTGTCGGGTGAAATGCTTTTAGTGAGAAATTTTCAGCACTCTGGAAATATATATCACATACACACGAGCACTTCCCCACACCACACCACCGAATCAATCGCGGCCATGTTAAAAATATAACAGGGTACAAGTTTCCACATGAAAAATCGAAGCTCAAATATCAAGTCAATTTTGAGTATACAATTTGAACAGAAAAAAAAAGTGCTCATCATACAATTTATAAAAACAATTTCCTTGGGCGGGTCATATCATAAAAAAGAAACTTTTTCCATAAACATGCTGTCCCACGAGTATTCGCTCCCCCCCCATTGTGATGGCGGCATTTCAAAAATCCAAGTTGTTAGAATTTTCTGAGATGAAAAAGTCAAGTTTCTAAGGCAATTATTTTTTTGTCTGTGTCTGCGCTTTGCCACGTGCTTTTACTTGAAATTTTATTTCATTTAAAGTTTGAACGTGGCGAAAAGAAAACATATATGGCGATCTAAAGTAAAACCTTTTAGTACTCAACTCAGTAATTATACTAAATTAGTTTAAATCTTAATTATAATTCCAATTATAACAGTGCCAGAAAATACCTCCTGTGGTTGTATATTTTTGTAAAAGAACAATACAACATTAAAAAATCCAGACAAGTTCAGAAAAACAATGGACTAAGAGTCTAAATTACTATTCGAATGCAATTTTAAAGCCAATTTGAGAGAAAGTGCCTTAATAAAATTCATTTGTCTTCAAATTGAAAAAATAAAGTAAAAGTAACATATCTAAACAGGGAAACTGAATATTTCCAGGAATTGACAAACAAATTCTTACAAAACATGCATCTACAAGAAAAACCCATGGAGTTTTTTTTTTTTTAGAAATATACTAAAAATTCATTTGAAGTATATTGCAAAATTGACTTAAATTAGCAAAGATTACACGTATTGGTAGAGAAGCAACCGGGGTATTTTGGAGTTAATTCATTTTTAGAATTGGTTTATTTGTTCACAAAACATGATACGAGAAACTACTTCCAAAATTCATTAGAAAAAAAAGAAACCTTTTCAAAGTATCAGAGATAAATTCTTAGAATACTGTTATTTAAAATAATTTTAAAGCGCTTGATAACTGAAAAGGTTAACATTTAAAAATGAGCTAACGATTTTAAGACCAAAATAATAAAAAAAGACCCATCACTTTTAAACAAGTGTAATTAGAATGGGAGTTATATTTTAATTAAGTCATTAGTTATCCCAGATGAAAGCTACAATAAGTATAAAATTAAAAGGTAATTTTTTTTTAAAGAAATTTTTTTTTTTTTTTAAGTACCTTTTTTCGGGTGATTTTTTTTTTTGACCGGGAAAGAGGGGTGATTTTCAGCTAAGATTATAAGTCATAGAAAAAAAGAGAAAAATAACGTAAAAGGTGGCTTATACAGAAAATATTAGGTCATGAAGATACATAATAGATTGATCAAATTTTTAATCCTTAGGGATTACTTAAGGTAAAGCAGCGACAAGGGTCTGTCCGAATGGCGAGCAGAAACTATGGATAACGTTGAAGGTGGAGGGGACAAGGAGAGCAAAAAAAATAAAAAATAAAAAATAAAGTAAAAATTAGAGTTTCTTTTTAAGTATAAACAAGAAAATAAAATAGGCAAAACAGAGAAAAAAACAACTAAAAATAAAAATTAGAAGACTAACAAGAAAAAAAACACATGACAAGAAAAAAAAGATTTACTGGAACATTCGACGAAAGCGACTTAGCACACAAAAAAATCTCATCTTTTGATTTTCTCTACTCATAAGATTTACAGCCAACTAGGAATAGAAAAAAAATTACAGCTAACATCATTGCTGATATCAACAAACTGTGACTCATTCTAAATCTTTCAGACAAATACCATTGTTACTTAAGCAATTAAAACCATTCGAAAATTTTGATACGCTACAAAGCAAAATCAGCACTTACCTTCCGTCCGCCATTTTCACTACTGCACCATGTGCGGGATTGTTGCTGCACGTGCTTATACGCTAGGTATTATTTCACCAAAAGAAAACCTGTAATTGATCTGCTTATAAATACACAAATTTTATACAAAAAAATAATGTATATTTTTATGATATAATTTTCCGATATTGCTTATTGTCGTTAAAAAGGATAATTTAAATTGTGACCGGTGTTCGATTTTTGACAAATGAAAAAGCAGATAATTCAAATTGTATGAATTAATCCCCCTTCCTCTAGAGAGAGAGAAAAAACAAAAAAAAAAAAAAAAACACAATGTTGATCCTTACTTCCGGCGATCGCGATCACGCCGAAGCCAAACAATTTTTAGGGAAGGTAAAAATTCGATATTAAATTTTTTAAACCTTTACTTGAAAAAAAAGATGAAGAACGTTGCTAACATGTCATTAATTATGTTTTCTTTGATGAAAATGCGGATCTATTTGTTATTTTTTTAATTTATTTTTTTTTAAAGTTAAACTGTAAAAATCTCAAAATTCAAATATTTTTCTTATACTTAGATAATTTGGAGGGGTCCGTTTTTAATTTATACTCAAAGGTCAAATCAAAACAAAACTGTTTTCATTTTTTCTTTGAAAATTGAAACAAATAAGTTAATGTGACTTAAAATAAATGCAAACTGCGCTATTCTTTTTAATCTTTAATAATGTTTATTTTTTTTAAAAAAAAGGTTTTTTTGAGATGGAACGTTTGTCATCAGTACTGTTTTCGATAAAGTCACGTGGCTAAATTTGAACTAAATTTCTTCGTATTTTAGTTTACTTAATTTGCGGTCAAGTTAAAAAAATACTTGAAACATGCGAACTAAACAAGTAATAAAAGAAATTGAAATAACCTCATTTTATATTTTTGTACTGCTGATTTTTTAATATTTTTTTTAGCTGTCTCATTCAACAAAAAAGACTTTGAAACTTATTCTCTAGCTATTTATTTTGGTTTGGTGTTGTGATTATATTATATTTTAATTTTATCTTTTCTATATTATTCATTCACTTTACTTTTTAGCAGTTTCATCTTAATTCATTTTCACTTGGAATATAACTTCTTGAAGTTTCCAGATTATTATCCCCCCCCCATTTTTTTAACTTAGCCTCATATTCTGAGCACACATTTGGAAAAAAAAAAGTAAGAAGCAGGTGTAGAATAAATAAATACTCAGAAATTTTCCACCCACCGGTATTTAGTAGTTATATTTTTTATTTGAAGATCTGACTTTTTTTTTTTTATCTGATTTATGGAAAAAATCGGGCGTTGTATAATACTAAAAAAGTTAAGTTATTTTTTTGTATGCTAAAAAAAAATCATTTCGGTGGCGATACAAAAAATTAAAAGATGAGCATTATTTGGCAAGTTTAGATTGTTTTGAACATTTTTGTTCTCTAAATTATTTTTCATGGCTAGTCAAGCAAGAAAGGTTCAATATTTCCATAAAACAGACAATAACTACTTCGACTTTTGGCCTAATTCCCGTTCATTCTTATTTTTTTTTATAATTCTTCGAAAATTTAGTGAAATTAATTTCAGAACAATAAATATTCCAGACTTTAAATTTTTAGGAGGGGGTGCCAAAAAGTCCTCTCCTACAAAATTGTTTTGTTGATGTTTGGTCAGATTTTACTTATGGAAACTCGTGAGACTTAACTTTTTTTAACAAAGTTTAACCTTCAGAACCGAAAAAAAAAACGGCGTGTTAAAAACTTAAAATCAAAGGACAGTTTATGTCTTGACACCGCTATTACTTACTATCTCAGCAATGTTTTATCGTTTTAAAATACCATATTTAGAATTTTAACAAAAATGTTAGATTAAAAAAGTGATGCATAAGGTTTAAAATTAAAATATATTTTAAAATTGTTTCTTGACGTATTTTTTAGTTTTAATTGCAAGATCCAGTTTACAATAGGGATTTCATTTTTAGTGTTTTTTTTTGTTTTGGCGCTAAAAATACATCGTTTTGGAAATTATTGTAAAAAATCAAATAATTGTCAGATTTTAATGAAATTTTCAGGACTTGTTCACAAATGGATAAAATTATTTTAAAAATATTCTGTTTTAGAAAATCTTGGTAAAAATATCTTTTATTTACATCTGTTACCGCCCCTTACTTAATTTTATGAAATTTCAAGAAATTAAAATTTCAGCTCTTAAAGCAGGACTCTTTGGGGAATCAATTTATTTTTGTCACACAGAATTAAAAACACCATTTACCTAAACATTTTTGGACCAAAATCTGCGCTGAATTGTAAAATAAAAAATGAATAAAACTGTGATATTATTGGAAAAGTTTTTAATTGCTTTCAGAAAAAAATATTTAAGAACACTTGTTTTTTTCGATGAATAATGGATTTTTACAAGAATTTTCATTTTCTTTTCTAATTTGAATTAGAATAATTTAAGTTTTACTTTTAAATCTCTTAAAATTCTGTATTAATTTTTGCCATAATTTACTAATCATAAATGGAAAAGCTTAATACAAATAAAATCATACACTAATATTTTTAAAAGTATTATGAATTCTTTTTGTATGTGTATATACACGTGCCAATTTTTATAAGTACAGGTGACCATACACGACATTATCAGAAGATAAAACTGATGACTATAGTAAATTTAAAGTCAGCATTCCTAAAATTAGATTATGGAGAATATTTTTCAAGATTTTTAAGATTACTAAGTACTTAAAAATTATATATTTATATTTACTATAGTCATTGCTCTTATTTTTTTATGATGTCATGCATGGTTGCCCATGCTTTAAACAATTTAAATCTTGGTGTTTGATGATTAGTACTAAGCCTTACCATTTATGATTAGTACATATAGTTTTCACTTAATAATAATATAATCTAAATGAAATTAATACAAAATTTTTTAAGATTTTGAACTTAATAAATTTTTGTTTCTAATTAATATTTTAAAAAAAATAAAAACAATTTTTTAAAAATTCATTATTCATTGAAAAAAATTTTTTTTCTTAAGACAATAATGTCCTTAATATATCTTTATTTATAAAAAGCAATTAAAAGCTTTCCTAATTAAATAATGTCATAGTTTTATTGCATTTTTTATTTTATGATTCAGTCTGTTTGGGGTAAATGGTGTTTTCATTTGACAAAAAGAAAATGATTGCTAAAATTCTGCTTTTAACTAATGAAGAGGCTGAAATTTTAATTTCTCAAATTTTCATAAAAGTGGCGGTAACAGTTTTTATAAAAAAAAAAAAATAAAAATTTCAAAAATAATTTCATTCATTAAATTCCAACAATTATTTGATTTTTGCAAGAATTCCCGAATTAATGTGTTTTTTTATGAGAAAAAGGCACTAAAACATCCATAGTAGTCTTTGGCCCACCACTGACACAAAAAAAAACAAGATTTTTTTTTAACCAAAATTTTGAATGTTCTAGAAAGGATAAAAAAAAATTTAATAAAATAATAAGAAAATATTTTTGTCTTAATAACAAATATTTTGACGTTAAAACTTTGTTTTATCAAGTTTGGGACCTTTTTCCAACATAGCATGTGAAAAAGTGGAGATACCTCATTTAAAGTTTCGTTCTGAATTGAAAGAAATATTACTTTTAGTTTAAAATATCTCAGAAAAGAATTTTTTAACACTGAGGTGGGTATTTTTATGAGTTGTTGATATATTTATTGACAAATTTATCTAAGGAATAGATAATTGTTATAAAATTACATCATGGATACTTTTTTATATAACTTTTTTAACTACCCAGTAATATTTAAAATATTTTAAGCATTCTAACATTTTATTGAATTTCATGTACTTTGATTTACTTTATTTACAAAGATGGCTGTAGAGGAAATGTTAGGAAATCATACTTATTATAAAACCCAGGTTGTGTGTGTGTGTGTGTGTCTGTTCGTTTATATATTGGATTGGATTTCTTACATTTTTCAACCGATTTCAACAACACTTCACAGGACTATGTAAAATTAACTTGCGGTGGTTATGACAGCACCCAAAATTGGGAAAATACAATTGTTTTTGCATGAAATCAATTTGAAAACACAATTAAGAGGCATCACTGTCGCGAGAATGAAAGGGGGACAACTCATATTGAGTTATACTTAATATAAAACCCAGGTTGTATGTGTGTGTTTGTTTATATATGGGATCGGATTTCCAACATTTTTTAACCGATTTCAACAAAACTTCACTTTTTTTTTGGCAGGTAGTGTTTCTTATTGTCTTGCACACTTTTTTCTTTATTTTTACTTTCAGAATGCTTTAAAAATTCCATTTACAAGACAATTGTTTATAATAAAATTCTATTCTATCGGTAGACTCATAACGATTGAAAACAATGTTTTTGTTTGAGTTTGGGTTTGACCAATTCGTAAAAAAAAGAAAAACAAAACAAAAAAAAAACTAATTAAGACATGCGTGTCCGTCAACCTTAAACAATAATCTTTGTCAATTTTATTTTTCAGTCTTTATGATGGTCGATACTTGATCTATCTCTTACTGTTACATCCCCAGGCAACGCCAGGCTCTACTGCTAGTTACCACTCTTATTTTCTGATAATGTTGTGTATGGGCATCTGTAATTACAAAAGTCACCAAAAAAAATTCTTTTTAAAATACACAGTGTTGATGAATCATAGTAAGGTTTTCCATTTATGATTAGTAAACAGTTTTAAATAACAATATCATTTGACCAATACAAACTAATACAGAATTTTAAAATGTTTAACAGTTAACAGTTTCTGAATTATTCCAATTAAAATTTTTTTTAAATTCCTAATAAGACAATCATGTCCATAATATATTTTATTCATAAAAGCAATTAAAATCTTTTCTAATTAAATAATGTCTTAGTTTTATTTTATTTTTTGATTCATAACAGATTTTCTCTAATGGGGGTCCTATTTAACCAAAAAAAATTGATTTAAATTCTCTGAAGACTTGTCTTTAGAATTAATATAAACATTAAGTTCTACAAAAAAGCATTTCTTGAAATTTCATAAAATAGTAAGTGGAGAGTAACAAATGTAAAAAAAATATTTTTTCTAAGATCTTCTAGAAAATAAATATTTCAAAAACAATTTAATTCATTTGTGAATAAGTCCTGAAAATTTCCAACAATTATCTGATTTTTGCAATAATTTCCAAATCAATGTGTTTTTCACTGCAAAAAGATGCTCAAATTTTCTATGCTAATTTATGGTCCCCACCCCCTTTGACACCAGAAAAACAAGATTTACAGCCAAAAACTTGAAAGTTCAAAAAAAAAAAAAATTTAAAAACATTTTTACATCAAAAATCCTATTTCGACAATAAAACTATTTTTATTAAATTTTGGACATTTTTTTCATCATGTATGCTCATTTTTTAGTGAAACTTTTAGGTACCTAATTTTCTATTTACAAGATTATAAAAATATATGAATCCACTACAATGCAAGATTCTTTCACTTTCAGTAGCCCTTTTTGTCCTAGTGACTTCATCATTTTCTTTGGGGGTCAAATGATTAAAAAACAAAATGAAACAAGGACATTTTATAGTGTTACAGATGTTATGTTTTTTCATCCCTGAAGAAGTGGATAAAAAAAAAATGCTTATCTGAGAATGGTAATATTCCTTGTAAGGAAACATTTTGCATTCTTTGACTGAGCAGCTAGTGCTGCTTTCGGTTGAAGTTTATAAAACAATTATTGTTATTATTTCCAGTATTCATAGCAGTTTTCTTTCTCACCTTTTTTTTGAAATAGTGTAAAATGTCAACATCTTGATTGTCATTATTTATTATTTTCAATAGTATGATTTAATAGTTATGAAACATTTCAAAATTCTTACCTTATTTCCTAGTCTTAACGAATGAATGAATCAAATTACAATAACTTTTCTTTTTCTCTGAACTTTGAGTTATGCTCCATTCATTAACTTTCATTGAGTTTTACATTTGCACCTTTATTAATTAAGGTTTCTTTTAATTAAATTGTAATCATTACTCATTAATACAATGCTGAACAATTTATATACACTGCAATTATTAAACATTCTTCATGTAGAAAATATGCAGAAATATTTCTAAACAAATTATTTCAAGTAGTCTGATATTAAATTCATCCTAACTGCATCCAAAACAAACTTGAATTAAAAAAAAATGTTGGTGCCAAATGATGTAGGTGTAAATCTTGAGGAGGCATGGTGGAGTAATGGATAGCGGCTTGGATTGAGGAATCGGAGGAGCCAAGTTCGAATTCCAGTCGGATCCATTACATTCACTTATGTGCTAACACCCTTGGGAAAGGTGTGAATCCTCTTTCTTCTCCTTCCAGCTATGGGTAAATAGCAGGACAGACTGGGTTCTATAGCCTTGGATGGCAACTGGTCTAGGAGAAGGAAAACTCTGATTCAAAAACCTGCTCTTAGATGAGGGTGAATGGAGTTGGCAATCCATTTAGTGATGGTGTCACAATAAAAAAAGCACCCTTGATAGCCCTAGCGAAGCATCAAGAATTCAGCTATTGACAAAATTATGAACTACACCAATCAAAGTATTGGTGAGTTCAATCTCAGCTGAGGCCGCAAGATGATGATGAAATCTTGAAAGATTAATACTTTCTGAAATAGAAGTTGAAAATTGTTCCATAGATTTGAGACAACTTCATATTTAGCTTTGATATTTGATTTGGGAATTATATTTGAATGATTCTAGAAATAATTATTAAACAACTTCTAAGTTTTTAGAATTGTCCCATGTGACAATAGCCTAGCGGATTAAACTGTTGGTTCATGAATTTGCTGCTATAGTAATAATGAGTTCAATCCCTGGTCCAGGTAGTGCAGACTGAGACTTGTTGGGAACAGCAAGCAATAACTGAGAAGCACTTAAAACAAGATGATATCTTTTTAGACATGGGCAGCAGAATGAGAATAATTGAACCCTGTAAATTAAATAAAGAGTTCAGTTTGATATTCCCTGAAGGTTATCCAGATTAACAGACACCTAAAGAATGTCAGAGGTCACAACATCCAAAACATTGTGATAATAACAAAAATGAGGACATTAGTCTGAATATAAATAATTCCTCATACCAGGAATTGAGACAGATACTGAACTGAAACTTTATTAAAAGGTCAGTCTTTCATAATTCAATTATTTTGTAGAGTAATTGGCCATGGTTAAGTGTAATTGGCAAAAATGTTCAGTAAACAGAATGACACATGGCACTGTGGATAAAGGCGTTGGTTAGATCCAGTGACAGGACCCAAAGAATGTGAGTTCAATACCCGGTTAAGGCAGTGGAGAACTTGGAGAGGGGAATTAAGGGGAGATAACTGACATCCATTAAACATGGCACATGGAACTAGAACAGTCTACCCCAGTGAGTGAAATAAAGGGTTCAGTTCGACATTCCAACCACCTTAAAAAGTCCGAAGCATACAATGGCTGAAACGTTGTAATAAATATGGCAACAAAGATGAGGACAATAGTCCACATCTAAATAGTGAGAAGTTTCCAATAAAAAATAACAAGAAAGAAAATGAACAGGGCAAAATAATACTCAGCAAAGAATATATATATAATATATATTATATATAATATAATATATATATATATTTATAATATATATGATAATGGACTCCCCCCCTCCCCATCACTTTCGACATATGAGGATCTAACAGCTTATTGATTCAGTTATGAAAGTTTGTGCTATAATCTTAAGTGGCATTTAAGACCCGCTAGTGATTTACAAAGGAGGCCACATATGGAGCAAGTGTGAGGATTGTGAGATGAGATCACTGTTAGATTGGCTGACCTTTTAGATCTTGCTCTTGCTTCTTGAAGATGATTCAGGCAAGCAGATTTAAAATTGCTGAGTCCACTAAAACACGTTGATCTCCATTCTATCTGCTCCAAGGCTAAGCGCTCAAGGGTGTTATGTGGTATATTGACTCTTGACAAGTTGCTTTTCAGCTTGTCTTTGTATCTTAGCCATGGGCGTCCTACATTCCTGTAGCCCTGATCTTACTGGCTGTACATTAGGATCTTGGGTAACCTGTCATCAGACATTCTCAAGACATGACCAGTCCACTGTAACTGAGACTGTATGATAAAAGTCTTGATTCCTCCAATATTACACCTGTTAAACAGGTCTGTTAGATGTCCTATCTTGAAGCTTAAGTATATATATATATATATATATATTCATGTCAAAACTAGGCAAAGCAATAGTGATAAGGCAAAAAGTTCACAAAGTAAGAATGGTATTAACATTCAAAATGAATAATCAACTGGTTGTAGTGTTCTGACTTAGAGAAGAAAGAAAAAATATATGGCAGATGAGATAGAAGTGGTTCATTTTATTGCTTAGGAAGAAATCTCAACATGCATCTGTATGATTTGTCTATAAATTTAGGGAGGATATGTTTTTGCAGTCATTCCCTATTTGAACCAACATATTTGATATTGTTGAAAGTTACATGGCTTTACATTTCCTATAAACTTTGTATAATATAACAGATTATATCAATATCTCACCATAGAGTAATAATTAGTAGACTAGTCTTGCAGTTCACTGTCAGCAGCAATGAATTTAATCCTCATTGTGTTCCCACTATTCATATTTCTCATCTTGCAATAGATTAAGCTGTTATAAGTAAATACTAATATCTGGTATCAATAAAGATGCATCACAGTACAGCAATGGTTCAAAAACTAGTTTTGTAAACTATTGTTTTCATAGGACAAATCTCACTAGATGTCCTCACCCCCATTACCTTATGCCAAACTTAACTATTTGTAGTAAATATTAATAGTAGGTATTCCAGTGGTTAGAGCAACTACAAATTAAGACATGATTACTAGTAATTATCAAATTACAGAACTGGAGTATTGTTATGTTAGGTGTAATTTGGTTTTTAGTTAGAGTAACTTAGGTGAACGGCTAAGTTTTCTGTATTTCACATCTATGGTACATTAAATTGGAATTGTTTTTCTTGCTTAATCTTATCATAAGAATAAAACTAATTTCCATGAACAATAAATAATCAAGACAATTTGCTGATGTCACTTAACATATTTTAGAAAGTTTGGTTAGAACTGTTTCAGATTTTGGCTCTTAGATTCCGATTCCAGTTCTAACACCATTTTGTTTTTGTATTTTCTAGCCTTCCTGTCTTCTTTCCTTTTTGTTTTAGCCAATTAAAACAGAAAAACTTCAGGTACCTCTTTATTAACTAGGAATTGGCCACTTACAGTTGCTCTTATTTTGGCAAAAAAATACAGCCTTTATTTGCATAAAGTTAAAAAAAAAAATTATATATATATATGAATATTTGTAAATGAGTTGACTGTGAAATTCTCTTCAGAATAATAATTTTAAAAAATTGTATTAAAAACATTTGATTATGAATCAAAATAATACCACTGGAAAAAACTTACAAAACTAAAATTTGCAATACTACATCTTTATGTATGTACTTAAATTTATTTTTGTCATTTTTATTTTACTTTTTATCCTTTATATTTTTGTACATTTTCATGAAGGTAAAATAGAACTGTTTTCTGAATTGCTTGGATGCCATATTTCTAATTGAATCAATTTTCCCGGAGCAAGTGAAGATTGTCAGCAATTTTTTAAAGCAGCTGATACAAATTATTGTGAACTTCTGTAATAGTACTTATTTTAAGTATTTATAAACCTGGATGAAGATGGATATTTCTGCTTGCATATGTATGATTATGGCCTTGGTTGGTAATCAGTCTAGGAGAAAGGCAACTCTGAATTCAAAACCTACGATGACATTGCAGCCTATGTCTGCCCACCCATCCAATGGGGTGACAACATTTGATGGCTAAAACAGCAAAAATGCTGTGGTCAGCTGACAGAGCTGAATTGGTACCCAACAGCCTGGTTAGTCAAGGTGACATATATAATTGTGTGAGTGTGCATTTATCAAGTTAATATCCATAAAATATATCACAGCTCTCAAGTTGTTTTTAGCACCACCTAAATTAAATTCTGGGTGTTCACTTGGACAATAGAATCAACAGAGTGAGTCCAAATTCCAGTTAAGGCTGCTGTTTGCTTTTGACTAAGTCCCTTCAGCAACAAATCATAAAGTCATTCCTTTTCTTCTCTCATCTCTGGGTAAAATACCAGGAAAGACTGGATTTTCTAACTTTGCTAAGTTAACCAATCTAGGAAAGAGACAACTCAAAACCATGGTCAAATCAACGATAAAAAATTCTACTGCCCAAAAATAGTCATAGCAATTTATGAATATCAAAATAAAAAGAAAGCTGTGAAGAACCATTGTCACTTATATCCTGAAAAGACAATATATTTAAAAAATTACTTATTTCCTGAATGAAAAGTTTCAGATATGATTTATAGCATATTTATTTCCTATCAGTGATAAAAGAAAGTATGATGTATCATGCTTGTCACTAACCATTAAGCTGTGATTAGTTGAGGATTGTTATCCTAGTCATGGATGGCAGCTATGATATCTTGGTCACTGGAAATGGAGATTTTTGTTTTCCCCTGTTGGTGGATTTGATCAAGAGATTAAGACAAACTTGCTCTGTTATTTTTTATTAAACAATCAAGTCTCAACCTTCATGGATATACTCGTCACTCACAGAAAATGGGTTCAAGACATCTGTATAGCACAAGCCAATCTTTACTGGACCATACCTCAACTTTAATTCCCACCATCCATACGATGTAAAGAAAGTGGTCGTCCAATGCCTACAACAACATGCAAAAATGAAAAGTTGTGACCCAGATACATACCAACAGGAAATGATAATTGAACATACCATTCAGAATAACAACTACCCTGTAAACATAACATCAGCTTTTACAGACAGAAACAGAAAGGTCAAGGAGGAGTCTCAGAAACTGTCATGGTCTGTTTTCCTTACTTCAAGGACATAGGGAAGAGATTCAGAAGATGTGCAGTCGATACAACATCAGGACACTATTCAGAAGCAGCTACACCCTACAGAGAAATCTCTGTCAAATTTAAGATATAAGAGGTCATGACCAAGAACTGTATATATTCCACTCCTTGCAGTTGTGGCAAAGAAAACAAAAATGAAACTAACCAATCCCTAAAAGTAAGGCTGGAAGTACATCAAAAAGCCATAATTAGAGGTGTGACAAAATAAGGATTGGCCGATCATATATGGAGGGAAAAGAGTATTTTTCACTTTCTGTGAAATGAAGTAAAAATACTGGACAGATAGGAATGCTGGAGAATCAGATGTCTGAAAGAATCAGTGTATATACTATGCTATGATGATCTCCTTAGTAGGCCTAGCATAAAAATAAATACAATATGGGAGCCATTAATAGAGAAGTAATAGCAAGACTTCAACAGCAATTGCTGTAAAAAGTGAAGCTTCAGGGAGTGCAGTCAAGCATGACAAGCAGCATGCATTAACAGGCAGGTTAGATTTAAGGCTCAAAGTTCTCCACTCAGAATTATTCCACAGGACAATAGGTTAGTAAATTAATGCATTGGTTTGAGAATTTAATGACTTAGTAATTGCGAGTACAATATCTGGGCCGGGCAGTGTGTATTTGAACTTGGTGGAAACAAGGTGAGCAATAAATACTAAATGAGATATTCCTGGATATGGACAGTGAAACTAGAATTATCTACCACTGTAAATTGAATAAAGAGTTCATTTTGAAATTCTCTGTAGGTTACTTGGATCGAAAATCACCTGATGAAGGCTGGAGATCACAACAGACGATTACAACAATAAAGATAAAGATAGACAATAGTTCACATCTAAGAAATTCAAACAGGTATATATGAACTGTTCTAGTTCAGATTTTGATACAGCTGTCGTCTGGATATTTTTCGTCAAATTTCAGGTAAAGATTTAAGTTGTTTATATAATAAGGAGTTAGATAAAATGCTCTTTATTGTTTTTTGTATCAAAGGCTCATGATTCAGTCACTACTATAATCATCAGATTTCATCTTATAAGTGTTTACTATAACCCAGCAAAAATGGCACACCATGCTGAAATTGATGTTAGGGCAATACTCTGTTATGATGGTCCTTGTTCAACTCCTGTTTTTGGTTAGTAAAATATACATATATACAGCATAACAACAAAGTGAGACATACATATATAGAAGGATTTATTTATCAGAAGCGTTTGGTTGTACATGTTCAGTAGATGTATGAAAGTTATTGTAATGTGGTTGTTTATGATTCTGTTTTGTGTTTGGCATGGTGAACAAATAAATTATTTGCAAGTGATAAGTCTATCATTAAAAGGTAATATTAAACATGAGAAAGTGATATTTGTGTAAAATTTGTCTCTGGTCTTTATTCCTGGAGCTGCTCTAATCCACGTGCTCTTCTGATGAGAGCTCACTGAAAAGAGGATGACTTCCCACCAGTAGGGCAGTTTCCTTTTTACTAGGGAATCGTGGAAAATTAGGTTGTGGATTTTTTTTTTTTTCCTCATGAGTGTGAGATCACTACAACTATTGAATTGTTATAACTTCAAGTTAGGACATTAATTAATTTCTAGTGCAATTTGCAAAATTTATAATTGTATAGAGTTAGATTTATCATCATCAGTCCCTTGACTGCTTTAATTATTTTGGGTCTAAGGGATGATCTGTTGGCAGTCGCTCTCAAGTATTCTGGCATTGCCATGTCTGTCCACTCTTTAATATTGTCTGACCAGCTTTTGGATTGCTGTCCCCATTTACATCCACCTTCAACAGTGATTGGCATGATGGTCTTGCAGAGGCTGTTATGCTGTGTGACATGGCCAAACCATATTTAATCGTGGTGAGAGATACCTGTCAATATACAAGACTTTTGACCTTGCTCAGCACAGTCATTGGTTTTGTGTTCTCAGTAGGAGATGCAGAGGAACTTCAAACATCTGGATCCTTTTTTGTGCCTCAAACAAGAGTGTCACACCTGTAGAGGAGGATGGATACGAGCAGCAATTTGTAGAGCTTGAACTTGGTACTGAAACTGATATTGCTCTTTCATGTCCTTTCCAGTTTGGCTATTGTGTCTGTGGTAATCTCTGTGCAGATTTCTGTGCTGCAGGTTCCATTTTTTGACAGGGTTGCTCCCACTTATTTAAAGCTGGACACTTCCTCCAGTAGCTCACCATCTATGGTGACGCAGACACTGGTGTTGCGTGTGCTATTCACCATTACTTTGTATTTCTGTCAAGTTCCATTCCATACATGCCCGCTCTTTCAACAAGTTGGTCAGTTTTTGAATCTCACTGTTACTGCTCATAATAAGGTCAATATTGCCTATGAAATGCAGATTGCAGACACTATCTGTCTATATTTCTGAGATGAGGTATTATGTACACTATTTACATTATTTGGACTATTGTCCTCATCTTTGTTACCATATTTATGACAACGTTTCGGTCGCTGTACGCTCAGGCCTTCTTCAGGTGGTTGGAATGTCGAACTGAACCCTTTATTTCACTCACTGGGGTAGACTGTTCTAGTTCCATGGCCAAAACATTGTGATAAATATGGCAACAAAGATGAGGACAATAGTCCGAATAATGTAAATAGGTTGCAGTCAGGTCTACCACCAATAGAAGTGTTGTGTTGTGGTCATGGAGAGTTTCCTGCATAATTCTCTCCAGAAATGAGTTGAAGAGTGTTATAGAAAGTAGATATTCCTGTGTAACACTGATATTTGCCTGGAAGAAATCTCCAACTTGGCTACTCAAGAGGACTGCACTGGTGGCATGGTCATAGAGAACCTAGTTGATTTGTATGAGCCCTTCTATGTTGAAACCTCTGAGGATGTGCCATACCCAATAAAATGCTTTCTTGAAATCAATGAAATTGTGGAACAGGTCCCTCTGGTTTTGCAGATATTTCTGGATGAGGACCCTACAGTTGAAGATTTATTCCATTGTGCTCTATCCATACCAGTACCCAACAGAATGTGAAGACAGTCTGCAAATATTGAAGATGGAGGTAGAAGCAGCAGTAAGGAGTCTGAAATCTGGCAAGTCCTCTGGAGTGGATAATGTACCCTCTGAACTCATGAAGAAACTGTCAAGGCCCTAAAATCTCTATGCCAGTGGATTTGGGAAAAGTGGCTAAAAAAAGTGGACACAGTCACTGGTGATACTCCCTACTAAAGAAGGGTAATCTCAAGCAATACCAGAATTATAGAACAATAAACCACCCCAGCAAGTTCATGCTCTGTATTATCCTCAGCCATCTGAAATCCAAGACTGAAAAACTATTGTCAGAAGAGCAGGCAGGTTTTAAAGCCAGACAGAGCAGAGTTACATTTATGTCCAACTAATAATGATCTGATTTTTCAAGTTTGTATGATTGAACTCAATAGAGTAGTAACTGCCTAGATGTTTGGCTTACTAACCATTGTTTCACATTGAAATAACCTATTGATTTAGACATTACTAATATAACATTACATAATTACAGCTGTCTCCTACAATGGGAGGCTAGCTTAATACACAAACAAGAGCAAGGTTCTCAAACATTTCTCAAGATATTTAAAAAAAAAAGAAAAGAAGTGAGTATATTAGTTTGAGTCATAAGTAATTTCCATTTTGGGTAACCAATTATAATGATGACTGTCATCCAGACTACTAATCATTGTAGTACCATGTAAAGCTTCAAATGTTGGGCTCTCAATGAGGATCAAACTGATTAGAAAAGTAATAGTCGAAATGATTAGCTTTTTAACTCGTTTCACAAATACTTTGTATTTTAAGTTTAATGTAGTACAGTATAAAGCAATCAGTGTCTGGATCAAACTTACAATAAGTTTTATTAATTAGCTTGCTAGCCATTGTTCCACAGCAAGCCACCATTTTGATATTTGATGACTGTAACTCAATTTCAAACAATGTCATCGCTTGATCCATTCTCAAATATGGGTCATGGGGATGTGGCTATTTAGTCCTGCTAGGGTCTTACATTCTCTTGTGCAGCTATGGCAACATCAGATATCTTTTTCAGTAGTTATATAAATGCTGTATAATATAATGAATAACTTTGTGTGTGATGTTTTTGATGATTTTTGAGGACTGCCCTTCGTAGATGAACAAAACCCTATTTATTAGATAAAATTCCATAGCAATATTTCCAGAGAAGTTAACACCAAACACCTTACAAATACCTCTCTCAGATTTTTTGTGTGTAACAAAATTCTGTTTGAAGTCTCTCTTACCATTGTGCACTGCTTTCCTTCAGGCTGAATGATCCAGAGCTCAGATTTTCCAATCATTTTGCATGATGTTCGCCTTCTTCAGTGTTCTTTATGCAATTTTATACTACATTTTTAACTTGTATGCTGGCCTTTTTCCTTCCACCAATTCACTGTATAGAAATTACTTATAAACCTTATCATCCTTCAACCTGTCAACATAATAGTAATAGTTTTAGTAATTAATTTGCTAACCATAACTCCACAGTAAGCTACCATTTTGATGTTTACTGAAATTAATACAAGTCATTTTAAACATTTAACACTGAGTATGAAATTTATCTACTAAAAAGCATGTTTTAAATTCAATCAAGTATCAGTCAGTTATGTGCCATGCAATAATGTATCTTTTGATACAAGATTGACGAGGCAGTTTTTTCCCGCAGTAGGTTGCCATTTCTTTCTGTGGTAGACCAGTTACCATTCAAAGCTATAGAACCTGGTCTGTCCTGCTATTTATCCATAGATGGTGGGGAGAAGAAGAGGATTCATACCTTTTCCAAGGCTCTTAGCATGTAAGTGAATGTAATGGATTCAACTGGAATTCGAACTCTGATTCCTCAATCTGAGCTGCTATCCATTACCCCACCGTGCCTCCTCCAATCAAATATACTGATTCAAAAAAAAAAAAAAACTGATTCAAAATTTGTATTAAATTTTATTATTTACTGAAATTAATAAAGTCATTTTGAACAATAATACTGAGGAAGAAATTTATTTAGTGTGGTAAAAGCAAGTGTTTTAGATTCAATCAAGTATACTGATTGTGAATTTGTATTGAGACTTCTAGAATTTCAGGATTTTAGTCATATGATTGGTAAAATTGTCTTATATAAAACATTTTGCTTGCTACCTAGGAAAATGTTGATTTAACAGTAAATCAACTGAATCTTTACTCTGAATTGTCTTAACAGGTTTTTGAGATACATGCATAAAATATTTATGTTCAAAATATGTTAATAAGCATATTAATATCTACTTAAGCTGGTAGTATGCAATTTGTTTGTGTTGAACTAAACAATATTAGGTCTCAAAAGAGCTGAAAACTGTTGATTGTATAAAAGACATGCTAACAGCATATGCAAGAATGGGATTTCTTGTAAAATGCACTTCTTGCATTTGTAGTGATTTAATTTACATAGTATCAGCAGCAGCCCTGGGGGTAAAAAAACAACTTAAACCCATAAAGTAACTCTCTTCTAGTTTTCTTCCTTTCAAAGTGTGTGACATGAACTTTTCACACTGAAGCAAAAAGGGCTGTGCATGGTTCACCCACAAGCATACTTACTCAGGCAAGTCACACTCAAATACATTCATTAACATTTTATTGTGTATGCAGTTTACTTTTAGGAAAAGAAACTCTTGATTTAAAGTTTCTTTTTGTTAATTTTGTTTTAATAAATGTTATCTTGTATTGAAAATCAATCGATCTCTGTTATTTTGTGCATGTATCTTTTTTCACCACCATTATTTCATGTATTATAAAATATTCTCATAAACCAAGAAACCATACACATTTATTTTTGATGTAGCCAATGCACTAAGCATTTTCATCACAATTCTTTTCTAATGGATCTGAACACCCTAAGTTTTTCTCAGGACATATCTGCAACAGAATCAAGATGTCAAGGCCAATTACACTTAAACATTGTGCAAAGTATGTGACTCCTACCAGGAAACACCAGATGTCTGAATCAAATCATCTGGAACTGTTCATCTAAAAAGTTGATTTGTGGTGACTCCAATATGTACTCTATTCACTCTGAAATACCAAAGTAAGCTTTGTACTCAGCATCATCCTAGAAAGTCAAAAGAACTAAGTACAGAATTGGGCCTCAAAGGATATCGGTGAATGTACCAACATAAACGGGGTGTGAACCCAGCTGAACTTAGGATAATACTGCTGGATAACAAGAAGTTATATAAATGCCTGACCTATCAGAATCCCTCACATTTTCAAAGAAAGTCCCCAAAACCACATAGCCTACACAACTGACATTAATTTGATGGAGACCAGAAGTGAATAAACAATTTACAAAAATTTAGTATTGTATTAACATTACATGATTACAGCTGTCGCTTACAATGAGAGATTAGCTTAATGCACAAACAAGAGCATGGTCTTAAACATTTTTCAAGATTTCAAAAATAAGCTCAGTATTTTATATTAGTTTGAGTTATAAGTAATTTTTGTTTTTGTGGGGGGAACCAATTGTAATAACAAATGTGTCACCCTAACTACTAATTATATGTGGCAGTTAAGAATAAATTTAGAGTACACTAACATAGCTAAGATTTTGCACAACAGTGGCAGATTAAATCAAAAATGTTCTCCATGATAACACAAGGCTGCATACAGAGCAAGAATAATCCCAAAGATATTTTTTTTCTCCCTCTCCTCCATTTTTCTTTTATTAGGTTGAGTTTTAAGTAATTTCCATTTTGGGGAATCAGTTGTAATGACAAATGAAACATCCTAACTACAAATCAGCCATGGTAGTTAAGAATAAATTTAGAGTACACTAACATAGCTAAGATTTTGCACAACAGTGGCAGCATACACAGTGGATTAAATAAAAAAAATGCTCTCCTCCAAGACAATGCAAGTTCACATATCGCAAGAATAACATGATGGGGAGTATTTCGGGAGTTGGTTGATCTGCTTTTCTCCATCTTCTATATTCACCAACCAATTATTACCTTTTTCGATCACTGTAAAATGCTTTGATGAGGAAAACTTTTTATAAAAACCAAATTCAAGTGTTTGTTGAAATGTTTTCACATCAAAACCTGCAGAATTTTATTCAAAAAGTATCGATGTAATGCCTGATAAGTTTCTTTTTAAGTCTTCTTCATTGCTCCAGATGCTGTAAACTTGGATGTGCAGGTGCTGTAATGGATAATGGCTCAAAATTGTTAATCAGAAAGCTGAGTTCCAATTCCCATTGGAATTATTATCTCAAAAAAAATTTTTTAGAATCTAAAAATATTTTCTGGCTTTAAATAACCTGCAAAGGATTGATAAAGCATAGAAAATGAATCAATCAATCCTCTTTGTTCACATGTTCTGTCTATGGTATTCTTAGCACATATTGGTAGAATCACGTTTCTCTTGCTTCAAGTTATAATATATACATTAATAATATAGTAATAATATAATTTACCTTCTATAAATATGCTATGGGTATATCTCTAAACATGAGGTTTTAGGGCAATTCTTAGTTCATTTGAAATCGGCATATTTGGTTTAGTTTTGTAATTTTTTAAAATTTTAATTTGTTTTGGTAGTAGACAGCAAATCCCCCCCCCCCCACAATTCTAAGGAATTATAATCTGAAGTAATTGAGGGACATTAAAATCCTAAAAAAATTAAACATGAATTTGTTTTACTTGTAAAAATGATGTGTTTAATAAACATTCTTCCAATTTAGGTGCTAGTAAAATATATATACTTCCATCAGATATGTTCATCATTTTTAAAAATCTTCTTTTCCAGATTTAAATATGGATAGTTTGAATAAAGAGGTAAAGGCATTCAATAAAGGCAAGCTGAAGAAAACAGAGACACGTATCACAACCCCTGGCGGTCAAATTTTGATTGAGAAAAAGGATGACAGTGGACGAATTGTTGAGACCAACATGAACCAGTCCCGTTGGGGATTTGTTGGTGATCTCAGACGAGACTTGCAGGTTGGTGAAATCCGACCAGGCCTTATCTTGGGTAGGTAATTTAATAAAGAAAGTCCCCAGAAAGCTTTTTCTTTTCTTTCTTTTTAACTTTTAAAGAAATACATTGTAAATTCTTTTCTATAAAAATACATTATGAATAACTTGATATCATTTACATATCAGTTATGTTAGTTGATATCCATTTCCTCGAAATATTTTATCAAATTACCTTACTACTCATAATAGGTTTGTACTTTTCTATATGTTCATAATAGACATAATATTTTCAGTATTCTTGCAAGAGAGATTTTCTCTTTTTATATTAGTTTCACTGCATTGTTATAAGTTATTTTCTTACTCGCATATCCATTAATGATTTTTTTGAGGAATGGAGAGAAAAAAATAATTTGAAATAGATCTGCCACAACCTACTAAGAGTTTGTTTTCTGCCAAACTCAAAATATCTAAGAAAGAAAATATTTCTTTGCTAAATTTTTAACAAGGTTCTTTTTCATGGAAATAACAAAGTTGAAAATCGGCAAACTACTGCAGGTACATTAAATTTATCTGAAATCTTGTTTCAAAAACCTGACAGCATTAATTTCTGTCTGAATTTATGAAATTAGGAGTTATAATTTACAGTCATGAATTTGGCAGCATATTCAATCCCAGTGCTCACTCAGAAAAAGGACTAGTAAAAAAAAAAAAAAAAAAAAAGTACTAAAGAGCAGAACTAAAAAAAAAAAAAAAATATGGTCAGAAAAACAAGAACAGTTCATCTCCATAGATGAAATAAAGGGTTCAGTTTGAAATTCTCTGAATCTTATTTGGATCAAGAGACACCTGAAGGAGAGTGCAACTGCTGAAACATTGTGATAGTGACAACAAATTTGAGAACATTGGTGTCTGACTGTAATTACTGACAACATTACTAAATTTTAGAGTTTTGTTAATCAATAATTGTCTTGAAATTCTGAGATGAAGCATTACCAGTATTATGAATATACACAATCTCTAATCTGGTAAAAAGACCATACATTTGAGAATTTTCAAATTTCAGAATGGTAGTATTAGGTATATATACAGTTGACAAATCTATTGCTATCCATACAAGAATCTGCAGCTCTTAACATATTTATAATATTCAAAAGAATTTTAGGAATGGATTTTTTTCATTTATTAATCTGGCATATTTTTATTACTTTTTTATTTACATCTACCAACCCAAATATTCAAGAAATCTTAGTAAAAAAATTATGCACTGCCTGGCAGGATTAGAACCTGTGTCCTCCTACAGGAAACTGTCATTAGATTTGATGTGCTTCAACCTCTTGGCTACAGAGGACCCGTAGCCAAGCAAAGCTCGAATAGTACTGTTAAACACAGATTTTTCCCCATTCATGAAATATACATCTCTGCTCAGTTTTGTATCTTAATGTAAAGAAAGTAATTTTAGAAATGGATTTTCCAGGCTGGTAGATTAAATAAATACACTTTTGAATAAATCAACTCAAATACAGGTATATACTAAAAAATAAGATTTAAGTAATAAAAAATAGTATTCAAAGTAAAATAAGATTATAAAAAAAATTAATGAGCAGCAGAATCTTGTCTGACTAGTGGGAGCTCTGAGACATAACTGTATGGCATGGATTGTGCTAAAACCACCTTGAAATTATTTCCACTGTATTCTACAATAGAGGATGATGAAAAAAATTTCAAAACATTGGTTGTGTTTGATGCCAAACACCGACTTTGATGTGCAGGCAGCATCCACGGAAAAAATGTTTTGTTTTCTGAGCATTTTTTTCCATTATTAAAATATACAAATTAATGTTTGCTATTCTAAACTACTAAGATGTACAATTGAATATATACACCTTTAAGCCCTACAATTTAATATATCAAGAGAAAAGTCATTGCAGCCTTTAGCACTCGGCATTATTTATAAGTATTACTTTCTTTTCTACTACATTATTTTTAAAACTCCCTCAACTGAAGTATTTCCTATTGCCAATTGCAATTATGGTTGTTTTGTTTTTTGTTTTTTGTTTTTTTGTGTGTTTTTTTTTTTTTTTGTGTGTGTGTTATAGAGGATGTGCAGGGGGTGTAATGTATAACAGCTCCAAATGGGAAAACAGAAAACCAAGTTCAAATTCCAGTCAAGTTTGTTACATTTACTTATTCAGGAAAACATGAATTCCTCTCTTCTCAACCCATTTATGGGTTAGATAGTAGGGCTGTTATCAGTTGAAATCAACAATCCTTTCTTTAGTATATGCAGTGTCCCCTCAGGCCATGGGCAATAATGGTTACCACAGCTTCCTATCCTTCATAGTTCTAAGAAAGCTTTGTCTCTTTACTATTCTTTTCAGTTCATGTTCTGCCATCCGTTTAAACAAGCTTGTTAGGTAGTAGGTTACTCATGGTTTCTTTCTTGCTTGTGAGTGTCAAATTCTCAAAGCCCTCTTTCCTCACTATTTGTCTCAGAAATTTCAACTGATTTTTTTTCTGATTCTTAGCACAAGTTTCTTTTTTGGTCCCATTTTCCTTAAAACTTCCTCATTGCTCACATGTTCTGTCTAGGATATTCTTAGCATCCATCTATGGAACTATATAAAACTCTCATACAATTCCATACCATATTCTTGTAGGCTCCATACCATGTTTCATAAGAGTCATTATTGGGAGGAACTAAATGTTATTAAGTAACTGTCTGCATTTCAGTTGATAAATTTTTTTTTGTGTAAAACTTTTCTATCTGTTTGGAAGTAAATTTCTTGCAGTTTCTAAATAAATTTAATGTTCTACAAACCACAAGCATTTTACATCCAACCTGATAGGTCACTAGAAAAAGTTTGTGTATATATATATATATATATATATATATATATATAGTCAACTCATCTGCTAATATAGCAGAAATAGAATTTTCTGTGATTTTAAACTTGATGAATTAAATGCACGAATTCATTTATCTTAAATTGCTTTCAACTCCCAGATTATTGGTGTTAGCTCACAGATGAATGTAATTTTCAGTTGTATTCTACTTGTAAAATATTAAAAACTTAAATAGTGCTGCCATTTTTTTAAATTTTTTTTTTTAAATGCAATAAGTAAATTAGTTTCTATAAAAAAAAATTAGATGTATTCAAATTGGGTGCTGATCTCAAAAAATGACTTACATTCTGTTGTTAACTGGGGCAAAGAATGGCTTGTTAATTTTAACACTTTCAAAACAAAACTACTCTCTATTAATCATCTGAGAGAACCCTTTTTGCCTTTTCATCAGCAAGGCTGATGCTAACCTCCTGGAGAGTGACTTGTTGCACCTTTTCGAGCTAATGTTATCTTTTGTCATCTTAAATTCTGAAAAAAGAATTATCCAAAAAGGGTGGATGTGCAGGTGGTGTAATGGATAGCAAATCTGAACAAGAAATCTGAGAATTAAGTTTGAATTCTGGTCAAGTTCATTACATTCACCCTTCAGAAATATATGAATTTTCTCTTCTCCCCACCAGCCATATGTTGAATAGTAGGATTTATATATGGAAAAATCATTGCTGTTTCCAAAAAAATTGTTAATGCAATATTCGCTTGCCAAAAAAAAAAAAAATAGTCTTAAAATCAAAAAAATATGTTTTGGCAAAGGGTTGATAAGCTGTAAAAAAAACAAATCAATCAATATCTAAAAAGCTGAAGATTTTTTTTTAAGGCACTCTATTAACATGGAATGTATGAAGACTCCTTTATTCTATAGTAAGGATAATTAGTAAATATGTCCGATGAGGTGACACAAATTTTTACATACACTTCATTACTTATGCATAACATTCCTAAAATCTTTTTAGTCTCTGATGTTTTTGTCACTTTTCCAGAATCAGAAAAATAAGTCATTTTATCCTATTTATTAAAGGTGAAAAATAATGACTATCCAATTTTAGCTGGGGGCATACTTGCAATTTTTAAAAAATTGATAGACTTTCATACTTATCTCAGGGAATGTCATGTACAGCCTTGGAGACTTGCCTGGAAACTGATGTCTTACACATAAATGAGAAAAAAATCTCTTGATAGAAAAATGAAACTCATTAGCAGAATGTTTGTTTTTGATTAATTTAATTAGTTCCTCTTCAAAATTTAATTTTAAAATTTTATCCCAAACACTAATAAAGAAAATATATGTAAATAATACTGAATAAATTTTCAAAGAGAATCAAATCAAGACCCCCCCCCCCACCGAATATCTCACTGTACTGTTAAGGAAACTTAAAAAAAAAATAGATATATTGAACATCCTCCTCTTCTGATTGGTTTTGAAAAGATTAGCCTTATAAGATCAAGACTTTCATACAGATACCAAAACTGTTCAGTAATATCTAAACTGTCAGCTGTATACAACCACTGTCTTAGATCAATGGTATTAAATGAGTGAGGCCTGTGTGTCTTGGTGCTATAGAATCACAAAGAACTGTACCAAATAACAGAAACCACATCACTTGAGGACTTTCAACAACAGCAACAACTAAAATGGATATCACATGTAACTTGAAGAGAAAATAATGACGTAATTAAGATGCTGACATTCCTCACTATTTCAAAAGGTTAGGAAGGAAAATTGAAAAAATTGACCTTTTTCCCAGGACATTTTTATTGTTCCATATTGTTGTAAACAACCCATTTTTCATCACCTGTGATCATTATTTTAAAAAGGGGTTGTTTCTGTTGGATTTTAGCAGAGAATTGCAGATGGAAATGCGATCCATTGAAGTTTTACCATTAAATCTTTTGACAATCAAACATTGTAGTGATTCAGGTATCCAATGGTTTTAAAATATCTTACAATGCTCAAATAACTCCTATAAGCATTGTAAGGGATTTTTAAACTCCTTGGCTACATGAATCACTACAATGGATTATCTCTGTGATGTCCAGTGTCATATGACCTGGATTATTTTTAATCAATGTCTTAATTTGGTCATCATCAATGACTGCAGGTCTGCTAGAAGTGAAAAAGAAAAACTTTGATAAACCAGTTTTTACATGCACACATCTTCCAACCACTTACCTACGATAATCAAGCAAATCCCACAATCAATTAATCATAGATTATCTAACAATTCTTCCAATGAAACCATCTTCAACAAAGCCAAAAAAAATTATGAAATGGCCTTAAAAGATGTTGAATTTTCAACAACACTCACATACACACTACACAGCACAAAAAAGCCAACAGGAAAAATAAACATCATGGTTTAATCCACTATACAACAAAAATGTAAAAACATATGTAGGAAAAATATTCATTACACTCATACCCCCCCCATTTAGCACCTTTCACAAGATGTTCAATAGAAACAGTAAAAATTGCACTGAGAATGTGACACAAATAAAAAAAGCACAATAGTTACATAACCAACAAACCACTTACACAAACCAAACCTGCTTGTAACTACAGAGTAAAAAATAAATGTCTCTTAAATGACAACTGCTTGCAAAACAATGTAATATACTAAGCCACTTTAAAATCAGTAGATAACAAAGAAAATGTATACATAGCAGTAATTGAAAATCTCTCAAAACAGAAACTATACACAAAATATCCTTTACAAATAAAGTAAATATCCCAACAGAATAATGCTTTCTGAACATATATGGGAAATTAAAAACAAAAACCAAATTACATCAAAAATATCATGGAAAATAAAGAAAACAGCATCATCCTACAACAATAAATTTAAAAACTGTAAACTCTGTCTGGAGAAGAAAATAGCTATAATCAGAACTTATCAGACATGAAAAATTTTTACTACATTATTTAAAAATCAAAAACTAAAACCAAATATATTTTAAAATACCATAATAATAAATGCAAATATTTACACTATATACAATGCAGATAATGTAGCATACTTTATACAAAGTCAATGCCTTAAACTAAGCAATAAGATAACAAATTCTCAGGAAAAAATAAACAAAAACACCTGAATAAACAAACAAATTAAGAAATTACAGATGCACATGTAAATACAATAATAATAATAATAATAATAATCAACAAGAAATAAGTAATGAGTAATAAGCAAAAAGTTAACACTATAAAATAGCTATGAATAACTACATTTCAATCCACAATTATTCCTACTCAGTAGCCTATAAAATAATGTGAAGCATATCCATTACCACCTACCTGATAACTATTAGGATAATACAATAGACCTTACTACTCATAATACACCATTGACCAGCATATATAAATAGTTGAGCCAAAACAACACATGGACTGAAGTTTGCATTCAAGCATGAAACCCTGTCACCTGGTATTGACCTCAGTGCTCTCACACACACACACACACACACACACACACATAGCATACTTTAAAACCATATATTTTTTTTGTATATATATATATATATATATATATATATATATATATAAAATATAGTTTTAAAGTATGCTATATTTATGGGATAAAGTGCTCAATATCAGAGATAGAGATATGTAAATATAAAAGTCAACATTCAGAGGCAACAGACTGTTTCATGCTAAACACAGTCATCAGGCCACATGCGTTTTGTTTTTTCTTGACTATATATACAGGTTGGTGATGCATTGTGGTTAGTTTATTCTAAGTTATTTTGGTGGGAGTGGTTTGTTAATTTGTTTATTATTTATTTATTTATTTGGGTATATATATATATATATAAGAATTCTGTAATAGAAAAAAAAAATGCCATCCTTGAGTTGAGTTTCAGGAAAGAAGCAACTTTGATCTCCTTTTTATTAAAAAATAATGTTGTCATTTGTTTCTAACAATGAGCCTACAAATGATTTCAAATGCAGGGGTTCTTCTACTTCTTACAGCACAGCAAGCACTAATAAGATATAATACATCCAGTTGCAGTCACTCATCTGCTTGTGACAGTATTAATCCTTCCAAAATTATGCAAAAGCAGTGAGTACCGGGCAGAATCTAAATCATTTCATTTGTGTTTTCAGGTTCAATAGATACACAAGTGGTGGAATTATTAGCAACTCAGAACAAGAAATTAGCAAGTCAAGTTTTAATTCCAGTTTAGTTAGTTACATTCACTTTCATGAAAATACCCTTTGGAAAAGTATGATTTCATCTCTTGTCCCACCATTTATGGGTTAAATAGGGCAGACTGGACTCTTCCATCTTGGTTGGCAGACAGCATAAGAGAAGGACAGTTCTGAATTCAAAACTGGTAGGGAATATGGCTAGCAACTCTATCCCATAAAAACCTACTTGCTATGAAAGAGACAGAAGCAACACCTGGTGTGTTGAGGATATGATCCTATACTCCATGTAGGGGGCCATGTACAGAATGTGAGGGAGTGAGTTTGGGACTTGCCTGAACTTGTTCACCAGTGTTGTTAATTTGATCTTTTAATGTCTTTATACCAAATGAAAGCACTATACCCAATTGTACATTTATTTCAGCCTTGGTTTTCTAGCAAGCTCTTTTAACTTGTATAGAGCTCAATTATCCTGGCCTTGTGCTGTAATGACCATAATAGACATCTCTTGTTTCATTGTTAATTACTGAATAATTTGTTTTAATTGTTTCTTTTGTAGGTTCACAAGATGTTGCACAATCTCTAGAAACCCTTGAAAAATACAGTGTCACTCATGTCCTGAATGTTGCTACTGGTGTTGAGAATCTTTATCCTGACAAATTCACCTACAAATCAATCAAACTTTATGATCTGCCTGATAGCAACATCACTGTAGTGTTTGATGAAGCGTTTAAGTTTATTGATGAAGGTCGAAAGTCTGGCTGTGTTCTTGTCCACTGCAATGCAGGCATCTCAAGGGCAGCATCTATCATAATCGGCTACCTTATGAAGACAGAGAAAATGTCCTTTTCAGATGGTTTTTGGTATGTTAAGGGCAAGCGACCAGTCATTCATCCAAATGCTGGTTTTGTTGACCAACTAAGAGATTATGAGTATTTCCTCAAAATTTGATTTCTGGGAACAATTTTTTTTTTTTTTTTTAAATGGTCATTTTTATACTCTGGCCATTACTTCTATGAATCAATGTCCAGGTTTTGTTGCTTTTTAGGTCTAGTTTGGTATTCATGAACACTGGCTTAGCTAAATTCTTTAAATTCCTATAACACTGCTGATCTATTTTTATAAGGATATTGAGAAAGATGGCAAAATAATGAGGACTTGTTTAAAAAACCCTTAACAAAATGATAAAATTTACAATGTTAACTCTTTTTGTATTATATATATATATATATATATAAAATGTGGTGTAATGGATATCAGTTCAGAATGAAAAATTGTTGGGCAAAATTCGAATTCCAGTTAGGTTCGTTATATTCACTTACACACAAATACACTTAGGGAAGGTATGAATCTATCTCTTCTCCTCCCAGCTATGGGTTAAATAGCAGGACAAACTTTGTTAGCAACCAGTCTACTGCAGAAAGGAAAGGCAACCTACTGCATAAAAATCTTAGTCAGTTATGAATCAAGGCAGACATGATCACCCAAGCATGTATCACATATGGCACTTGACTGATTGACTGATATGATATATGTATTGAGAACAACTCATAGTATTGAAATTAAAAACCATCTCGAATCTCTCCTGTGATTAACCTGGGTCAACAATGATAAATATTTTCTACCATTCAATTTTCCATGGAAAAGACCAAAAATAGAAATTCATGATTAAAGAAATACCTTTTACCACATAGCCTAAGCATAATCTTACCAGGATATTAATTTCATATTATAGTCTGTTTTAGTATTTAAATATCTCACAAATTGAGTTTAAATTTACTTTAAAACTGGTAAAATTGTGAAATAAATCTAGGATTAACTTGTTCTTTTAAAGTATAACTATCATTTAAAATAATTTCTTTTTTTATAATATATATATATATATATATATATATATATATATATATATATATATATATATATATATATATATATATATATATATTGGTATATAATTGGTATATACGGAATGAATTCCAATAACCAACAATTACTATTCTTAAAAGAGTGCTCAATACAAAGTAGAGCAGATATAATTATTTTTTATAAAAAATTATAACATAAGTATGTTATAAAATCACTACAAAAATAGCCATTTTGTTTCAACACTCTGTGTCTTATCAAGTGATGATGTTGAAAATAAAATAAATTTATTTTATTTTATTTTCAACATCATCACTTGATAAGACACAGTGTGTTGAAACAAAATGGCTATTTTTGTAGTGATTTTATAACATACTTATGTTATAATTTTTTTATAATATATATATATATATGTATATATATGTATGTATAATTCTGTGACTTTTGAAGTCAGTTTTATTGAGCAAATTAGTTTATCATGGAATCTATCTAAAACAAATTTACACAAAAACACAAGTTACTTATGGGTTTTTTTTTGCGGGGGGGGGTCACTTAATTAGTGATCTTTAGAAAATGTACATCATATTAACTAGAAAACATTACCTATTAACTGCTACAAGATTCAAACTAGCCTAACTAATGGTTATTTATATAATGGTTTTTGTAGGACTATTAAGCAAATACATCAAAGCTTTCATTGACTTTAATAACAGCATTTGAGTGAGCAAATTTGTTGGTGTTCAAGAGAAGAAAAAGCAATAAACTGTTGTATTTTAATACTACAAACATGATGGGACTTGGTAATTCATGCTCAACTAAGACCTCAAAAGTTTCTGCAATCAAAATGTCTTAGTGAATTTGTCTTGATATCTCTGCCATATCTTGATTTATTTTGCAATATCTCCCCACCTGCTCTTATTTAATTTTGCAATATCTCCCCACAATTTTATTTCCTGCACTTAATTTCTTTTTTATTTTCTTTATCAATATTACATTTGCAAATTTTTATCTAATAAATAAATATATATATATATATATATACACACACATATATATATATATATATATATATATATAAAATATTCCATGAGTATTTTAGTTGTCAATACTGAAATTTCTACAGATTCAGGTATTGAAAATATTTCATAAAAAAAAAAAAATGACAAACTTGAACCTTTGTATCTTCAAAAAAGTTGTGACAAAAGGATGGCTTTCCCCTTAATAAAAATATTTATAAAAAAACATTTACTGACTAAACAATCTACTCCACCCACAACTGATGTATAAAAATTATTTTGTATAAGGGGAGATAATTTCAGTTAAGAAAGGTAGAAAGAATCCAATTCAGACGTTTTCATTCTTTTTGTCCTCTTTGACTTGTTTGAAAATAGGTCCTCAAACACTGAATATTGGTATGACCATTGAAATAAAAAAATTTTACAACATTATCTCTAATATATTGGGTAATTTTGCTAAAACACTATAAATGTATTGGCATTTAATTTAATATGTGCTTGAAATTATAATCAAGTACAATTAATCAAATCAAAATTCATTATTTACTAGAAATACCTGTGAAACTTTCACAAGTTTGCTATTTGAATTTTCTGTTGAATCTGAATTCTTCAGTTAATGATTAAATAAGCTCCTTGCAAGTTCTGTGACTTAAAATACCTATATAATTTCTCCTTTTTGTATCATTAACAACTTTAGTAATAACAATCATAAGTATGAATACAGATTTTTATTTAAAGAAATAAGGGGGTACAAATGAAAAAAATTTGAAATTTACAAGTTTTCCATTTCACTGAAGCAATAGTTAAACAATAGTTATCACCTCCTCAATCTTCCCTCCTGCTGTTTCTTTTTCTTCTTGAAACCAAACAGCATTTCTGATGTCTTTTCTGTCTTTCCTCATGATCAAAACAGAATTATCCATTATTCATAAGTTATTGGCAGTGTTTTTTGTTGGTTTTCTCTCTCTCTCTCTCTCTGAAACCAATGTCTATGATATGTTTTTTCCATATTTCCTCTCTGTCAAGATTGAATAGTCCTTTATTTATAATGTATTGGCAGAGAAATATAAGCACTAAGTAACAAGCAGAATAATAATGTGGTTCTGCTTTATTTATCTCCCAAATGAAATTCCAAAATACTTAGTAATCAAATTTGACAAAATTGGTATTTAATCAAAGTACACAAAGTAACAAAATTTACAAGGTGATGTTAATTATTATGAAATTCTGACAATGTGATTAGTCACATGAAAATGGTTCAAAAATTCTAAATTTTTCTTTATATGAAGAAGTGCTGAAGTTTTCAGCCTGATCCACTTTCTAAAATCTGATGAAATAACCAAACCTCAGAATTTGTTTTGGAATCCATTCTTGGTCAAGCTTAGAACTTTTCAGCACTGCCACTTATATATGTAATGGGTGCGATGCATAAATTGTCGTCAAAATTACAAAAATATGAAAACAACGCTGACATCTCATTTTAAGATATATTTATTAAAATTAAACAAAAATATCTTGAAATACTAAAGAGTAAATTTATTCAATAAAATCGCCATTGGCTTCAAACACCTTCAGAATACCCTGCAGTTCTTTTGGATGGTTTCCTTGTTTAAGTTGGTGAATGCTGCCATAATCCTTGCCTTCAGTTCATCTTTGGTGTTACAAGGAGTTTTATTCTCTCACTCAACTGTGCCCCACACATAATAATCAAGAGGGTTGCAGTCTGGGGAGTTAGGTGGCTTCTTCTGCTTGTAAGGCATGGTGCAGAGTCCTGTTGCCAGACATAGGGTCTTCTAGCAGTCAACCTCTTGACCAAGGATAGTACTATCTCCTCAAGGCACTTGTAGGCTTCTGTGTTTAGTCTGTGGGAAGATGAATGGAAGAATAACATCGTCATCACTAGTGATCACTCTAACCACATTTGTAATCACCATTAGACTCATCCAACTCTTTTTGAATCCTCTGCACTGTCCTCAGATTGACACCCAAACACTCTGAAATGGCTGTATTGGAGCTTCCAGTGCAAATGCCAATTTCTGGTGGAGTGATTTGCACCATGGTGCTCTTTTTCTCACAGACTGTGCCCAAGTGACCCTACTATACTGTGCAGTTGACAAAATCAAAAACCAACAACACATATGCGCAAAATTAAAAATATAAAATAGTGACAATTTAACCATCGCACTCTGTATATGTCTTCTTTTTTTTTTTCATTTATAAAGACAATCATTTCTTTAAAATAAATGTCTTGTTTTTTGTTTGAATTTTTATGTTATATATTTAATTTTGTAAATCAATTTTTATCCTCTCTTGAAAAGGTTCCTTGCTGTTGTACAAAATATACAGCTTTTTATTACATGTTAATGAAAAGGGGTTAAGACTTTAACCAATAATGTCTATCAGGCATTCAAATCTGAATAACCCATTAATTAATCAACTTTTAATTTCACTTGTTGGAGGCTGAATAAAACTGAATTGCTCTTTCTTATTTTTTTATAAGTTGTTAATTTATTAAGTAAAATTAATATTTAATGTATCAATTAAATTTTTAATTTTTCTGTAAAAAAAAAAAAAAATCTAAACAAATTTGTGCTAAATGAATCCAACTTCCCAATAAACTTTTAACCAACTTTTACAAAAGCTATCTGTTTGTCTCTCTTCAATTGTAACAAGTTTTATAAGTTGCCAGAGGCTAAAATGAGTGTATCGAGATGTGTCTCATATAAATTAAAGATATATTCATTTATTTGTCTATATATAATATTGATTATATTACCCATCTACTTTAAAAAAAAAAATCTTTGGTGCTGTAGTAATACAGTATACATCAATTTTTCTTATTACGATTGCTTTTCTTAGGTGTGCTGGTTCAGAAATGGGTTTAGAAACTAGTTGACTAAAAATTTGCTTGTCGATTTTTCTTTACCCAGGTTTTTAAGAAAAAACTTGAATATCAGAATGCCAACACTCAAATGAATACAACATGAATAAGCAGATAATCATTAAGGAAGATAACTGGAAAGCAGAATGGAAATTAAAGATATCAATTTAGTGTTAAAAGAGAATTCTTGTAAGATAGAACTACTGTGGCTGATATTTGAAAAATATATAAGGTTGAGTTCTTAAAAGTTACTGTTGACTACAGCACATGAAGATCAAAATGTTTTCTGAGAAGTTTGACTGCAGTTGTAACTATCCTTGGGGGAAGGAAGGATGGATACTGCACATTTCTTCATTCACTTATTCATTTCAGTTCAAGTGGATTAAATATGTTGTCTCAACTACAGGCTTGTGTTCAAATGTCTGGGTCTTCCCTTGTTTTAAATCTATTGGTAGGATACATTGGGCTGCATTTTTATGCACTTTGATCTGTCAAAAAATAGTTGTATTGTTTGTCTTGTGTGATTTTATTGATGTATTAATATTTTGTGGATGTGGACTAGTGTTTGTGTGTACCTTCCATTCAATGAAAATGAAACCTACTCATTTTTTTCATTAGAAAAGTTCCCAATTCAGAAAAGCCCATGCAACATTGAAGCATGAAAATAGCAATTGCAAAGGACAAATTCCTAAAGAATATTTTCATGCAAATTAAACTTACACAAAGGGTACTTCAGATGTTGAAAATATTGTTTAAAATCTGAAAATCAAGTTATTTTTTTCTGAAAATACCTGTTTTCAAACTCTGCATGGTTTGGCTGGATTGGGATTTTAAACCGGTAAATCAAATGGATTTTTTTTTTTTTTTTTTTTTAAGGGTTTTACTCCAAGCAAGGCGGGAAGCCACTAGCATGCAAGGGGTTACAGAGAGTTGGAGCTAGAGCAAATAGGAGTGATATAGGAAAGGATGAAGAGAAGGATAGGGGATAGATCAGGGCATCTGGAGATGTCAATTGACATTACATTTGAATAGTTGGAAATTATAACTATCAGGGAAACAGGAATAGGGGGAGGGAGTTCAACAGTTGAGATGTGCGAGACATAAAGAGAAGAGACAGCTACATTTAACAGTTTCGGCAGTGAAAGGGTGTGAGCAAGATACCAGCCTTGTAGAACACTTAAATTCATGAAGTTTGGGAACCGGCGAAAGCAGCTCCTCGGAGCAGTCACCATGTAAGTATTTGTAAAAAAGACAGAGGGAGGCAATGGCACGTCTGTGAGAGAGCAACTGCAGATGAGATGCCAGACCAGGATTGGATTTGAAATTGATTTTAGAGTAGAGATTTGATTGGCATTGCTGCACTTCTAATAGAAAAAAAAAAAAAAAAAAAAAATAACTGGGGGGGATACTATATTAAAAATATATAAATCTGTTCAGTTATAATAATGATGAGGAATTTGACAATATACTGGAATACAAATTTGGGAGCATTTCCATCATCATTCTGCTACATGTTGCTTCTTTTTTTTTTTAAATTTTAGAGTTCAAATGAATCATATAATTATTCTAAAATCATTTTTTAAATCACCCACTTCAATTATTTTTAGTCTTCAGAAAAAAACTTCCAAGGCAAAAGCAGACATTAAACAAACATTTTGGACAAAATAAATAGACAATTTTGTTCAAATATTTTTTGGAGGAAGATATTCAACATTGTGTGGTTGTGGTGTTGCATCCTGCATTTGGTTGATAGAAGAATGCTTTATTGAGTGATGAGACTCCCAACAGACAGTTGAAAAGACTTAGTAATTATCCGTCTGGTGTCCAGCTTTTATAGTTTCTGAGAGAGAGCATACTCAAAAGAGCTTTGTCCAAGACTTCATCGATTCTCATTTTTATTGGTTGAAAAATAATTTTATTACTTTCTGATTGATATTGTCTCCAAACATTTTAGAAAAGTTTTAAACTTGGTACCTCCAAAAATTTTATAAAAGTTGCATACAATGATGAAAAAAGGCTCCAAACTTGATAAAAACAAAGTTATTAAGAGGAAAGACCAAAGTATTTTTTTTTTATTATTTTATCAAATGGTTTAATTATTTCTAGCATGTTTGAAATTTGGGTTAAAAATCTTGTTTTTCTTGTGTCAGCATGTGGGCCGAAGATTATTATAAGGATTTTTAATGTCTAATTAAAAAAGAAAATTGAAGGGGATATGTGATCTGTGTTAATTTGGCTGATGTTTGCAAGTTTAACTAAGTTGAGTTTTGTAGAATTTATGATTAAAGTTTCAAAAAGTGGAATGTAGTAGAAACTTTTCTCTTTGAAAATTAAACTGTTCATTTAAACAAAAAATTTACATTAAATGTGTGCAAATTTAGTTTGAGTGAAGTTATCTTCCTTGGATTGCAGTTGAAGTTGAATATTCTTGAAAGTTTGGAAGATGTAATGTTAATTCACTTGCAGGAATAAGTTTGAACTGCCGTGTGAATGAATTGAGTGGAAATTTCTTGAAGTTTGTGGTGTGTTCACTAATAATGTTGAAACTTAAGATGAAATGACGCAGATTCATGTAGCAAATTGTTTGAAGTCACGATGCTCACTGGTTAGGTTGAATAAATTTTCTATATTTATTCACTCAGGTAGGCACAGAAAAAAGAGGCGCCAAATTTTGACTTGGTCACACACTGGAAAAAAGCTTGTGCATGAGTGGATAGTAATGCCCACTTGTGTATTTATTGACCAATTCGAACTCAAGTTTTTTTTGAAAATATGTATGAAGCTGGATCTGTTCATAAGCTCACTGTGAACTGCTTTTTGCACAAAATTGCACAAGTTATTTTTAGCTATTTGAAATGATGTAGAATTAGAATTCTACAACATAATTCCTTATGTTGAAAGTATTTCAAGGGATTACTAATAACTATATTATCAACTATAAACACACATCAAAAATATTATATTACATCACCAATCTTTATTGATTCCATTCTTAAAGAATCTAATATATGTTTATCTAAAACAAATGGTATATACATGAAAATGTTCCCAAATCAACATGTGAAAACCAACAAATATAATGTCTGACATACATATGTTTACAAATATACATTATCATCTGAATCCTGTATAGACAAACTAAAATTATTATCCACTTACATGCATAAAGCAATATTTATGTATTTTTATTTAGGCTTGGAATTTTTTAATTTCTTGCAAATTTGAAAAGACGTGTTGTTTCTCCTTGAATTTGAAACACCATAAATTATACTAACGTTTGTTTTAAGTCAAATGCTTATGAAACCTGATTAACCAGTGAAAATTAAACAACACAAAAGTAAAAGTATCAGAATTTCTTTCTTTCTTTTTCTCCATATTTCATTTTCTGAAGAAGGTTTAATAAAAGTGAGACATGTTAGAATGATAAACTTATCATCTTATCAAATATGTACATTAGCGAGCATAAAGATCAGAACGATGTTAAGAAAAAGTCTAAATGTGAAATAACATTTTATTTTAAAGCATCAAAGAACATTTTATCAAGGAAAAATACAGATATAAAGGTAAATTATATAATTCCAAAATATAAAGATCAATCAACTTATTTTGATAAAGTTTTTTTTTTTTTTTTTAACATACAACGTGTGTTAGCACGTGCGATACCCTGTCTTCATCAGCTGCCGACCAGGGGTGATCTCACGGTTTTGGTGGCTATGGCAGAACCACCACTCCAGGCGCCACCAGCAGCATTTGCCACCAGGCAGGGTATGAAAAAAAAAAAAAAAAAACTAATTGATCATTCCTCTTTGCAAATTCTAAATGAAATAAATAAAATGATTGTTCCTCTTTGCAGCTTCTGTCCATAATGAAAGTTCCTGAATGCGTTTGCCATTATTGACGTGCTCGTAAAAATCGTTATAAACAGCTATGCAAATATTTCACCTGCGCATGTTAGGTCGTGATGATGCGCGCATAATATTTCAGTAATGTTTGTTCTGATCGTAACTTTCCTTTCTAAATTTGTCAAATTTGGTCGTTTTCCTCTTTTTATCTTTCTTTTCCATTACTGGTTCAAATCACTCAAAGCAAACGTCGTATATTATTCTACAAAAGGAACTGATCTTTTGCCCTATGTGACCCTTAAGATTGTTATTAAGGATAAAAGAAAGCTCTTTGTCAAGATTAGTCCGAACAGTCTTCTGGTTACCTTTGGGCCACTGTATTCTTGGTTTACTTAGGATTTCTCCAGGGTGCTGTTGCTCAACGATGGAATCCTGAACGCTGTGGGCATATTCCAGATTCATAATCCCATCACTCGATTTACATTCTCCAATAGGAGAATTACGTTGTTTGCACCAGCGTGCCTTATGGATACGTAAACCGTTAAATCTTCTGCTGCAATCATACGTTGTAGCCGGGTCCATATAAAGGTCGTTTCCATTAAAATCAGTCTGATGGGTGATATATTCTCCCTCCCTGCTACAGTCACCCAGAGGGCATTCTACGTCTCTTGTATTCTTCATGCTTTAATGTAGATTCTTGTCTTTCCAAGATGTCACTCCACCTTTCTAGAGGGTCACTTCGTCTTTCTGAAGAGTCATCTTGCTTTCCAGAGAGTCTTGGTAATCAATTTTTAACATACAACGTGTGTTAGTACGTGCGATACCCTGTCTTCATCAGCCGCCGACCGGGGGTGATCTCACGGTTTTGGTGGCTATGGCGGGACCGCCACCCCAGGCGCCACCAGCAGCAATTTGCCACCAGGCAGGGTATGAAAAAAAAAAAAAAATAATATATAACATTAAAAAAAATAGATATCAAAAACATCAGAATGATTAAATAAATCCATAAAATTTAATAATTATTTTGCATTATTGAATATGAAATAGGGTATTTTACTAAATTACACCGGCTCTTTACTGTCTCTTTGATTGTAAAAATGGCAAAAAAATCTATGACATCATTGGAACTTAGAAAACTGACAGTCAAGTTACATAAAGAAGATAAACTCTCAATTGGGGGTATTTCAAAGACTGTGGGAAAAATCTAAAAGTGTTATTCATCGTGTTTTAAGAAAACTTGAGGAAACTGGGTCATGTGAAGTCAAGAAACCACCTGGCAGGCCTAGGAAAACTACTGCAAGGGAAAACAGATAGATTGGTAATGAATCAAAAAAGGATCAATTTGCGACAGCAACTGCTATCTCTAAAAGAGCTAATGCTAACTTTGGCATTAAAATATCAAGGCACACTATTTCCCGAAGACTTAATGAAATAAATTTAAACAGTTGAGTAGCCTCTACAAAGCCGTACATTTCTAAAAAGAACCAAATGAGTCGATTAAAATTTGCCACTGAACACATCATATGGACTAAAGAACAGTGGGATTGTGTTCATTTCAGCGATGAGTCAAAGTTTAACCTGTTCGGTTGTGATGGGAGAAGGTTCGTTCAACGCAGTCCTAAGGAACAATATTCGCCTCAGTGCATTAAAGCAGTGTTAAATTTGGAAGAGGAAGTGTGATGGTGTTTAGCATGATTTCATCTACTGGTACAGGACCTCTTGTTTCAGCTGCACGGTAAAATTAATGCAACTGTATACAAAGAGATATTGAAGAAACATATTGTACCTAATTTGAGAACTACAATTAATCAACCAGCTGTATTTATGCAAGATAACACGCCATGTCAAACAAAAAAGTCTGTTAAGACATTTCTTTCTGAGTAGGATGTTACTGTTATGGAGTGGCCTGCTCAAAGCCCAGACATGAATCCTATTGAGAATGTTTGGAAGTTACTAAATGAAAGAACTAAGGAAAAGAATCCAGCAAACGTCAAAGAACTATGGACTAATTTGAAAGAAGAATGGGAGAAAATGTCCATTAATGAATGCAAGACATTAATTTGCGCATGTAGCAAAAGATGACAAGCTGTTATTGCAAGTAAAAGGTCTACACATAAAGTACTAATGAATTATGAACACTATTTTGATTTGGATATGATGTATCCATTATAATAGTATGATTTTGTTAATCATTCTGATGTTTTTGATCATCTATTTTTTTCAAATGTTATATAATTATTCTTATAACGTTATCAAAATAAGTTTATTGAGCTTTATATTTTGGAATTATATAATTTACCTTTATATCCTTATTTTTCCTTGCTAAAATGTTCTTTGAAGCTTTAAAATAAAAAGTTATTTCACATTTAGACTTTTTCTTAACATCGTTCTGATCTTTATGCTCGCTACTGTATATATAAAATTCCTCCATGTGTTGAAATTTATTCTTTCTGAAAATGTTCTCAACCTCAAGCTTTTCTATTAGAACTCATTATCTTCTTCAGCAACAGAACTGTCAAGCAATTTTCTGTAAATCATGCCTGTTGACCATTCCTCTATGGTATACTTACCAAACAGCTTATAGCCATATCATGGTGAAATACCAGTTCTTGTATGATCACTAAAGTTAAGCAACATCAAGCATGGTCAATACCTAAATGGATGACTACTTGGGAATACCAGGTGCTGTAAGCTTCAATGTGCGGGTAGTGTAATGGATAAGGACATAGAATTGGAAATCAGGGACTGGATAAGATTTCTCGAATATCAGTAGGTAAAAATAAATATACTGTTTGATAAACAAATAGAATGTCTACTCAGATATGAGTATCCACTAAAAATAACATTTAAAATATATATATATAAAAATAGCACACAGTGAGAACTGGTGGTAATAAAATAGGGTTTAATGCATAAAATGAATAACAACAAGCTGACATGCATTAAACTCAGAGTTGTACCAAACAACAAGGAACAAAATAGTGAAATGGTTTATATGAGAGACTTAATCAAGTTTTTAGTGAGATGCTGACTAAAACAATTGGTAGATACAAGTGACAACCTTGATATTGCTATAGCATGCTACAGTAATGCTAAAAATAGCCATCATAATTATTCATGTTTATTTTCCATTCCTACTGGGTTTTGGAAAGAATCCAAGGATTCCTGGAATTTTGGTTGACAAACCACCCGCTTTGGAAGGTAATACTTCATTTAGAATCATTCAGAACAATCTCAATACTCTAGACGCTGCCAGACAGGCCTTTGTTTTAAGTGAGTCTTATGAAAAGCCTCATCGTGCACTTCATCACAATGTTGAGTGATGATAAATTTTTTTACTGGTGACAAAGTCTATTGCAAGTGAATAACACATGGAGTTGTTCTCAGTCAGGTTTATTTTGGTTTGCAGCATATCAACCTCAATGGGTTATTTAATGCCGACAAAATTTTTATTTTTGGTAATATTTTTTTTTCAAAAATGTATTTCTGGTAATATTTTTCTCTTCAAAAAATGTGTTGCTGGTAATAATATTTTTTCTTTTTTTTTACAAAGTATTTCTGGTATTAAAAGCTGTTTTTCCACTTTCATAGTGTTTTGACCCCAGTCTGGGGGTTAACTATTTGTCCATAGCTGGGACCCTATCAGGTGCTACCACCATGGGTCAGGATGGACCTGGGAACACCAGCAGTTAAGAGGTGGGTCTATGCTCCTCAAAACCTCTTGATCAGAAGCCTTACTGTTGGGCATAGTTTATATCGTCTTACCCAGGACACAGATGTAGTTTATCACCATACCCAGGACGGGTTCTCGATCAGGAAGTACAAGTTCTGGTCAAATACTGAGGTATTTGTGTCAGAGCACACCTACACTACAAACCATCCTGCATTTAAAAAACACCATAAATGAGATATTTTTATATTCTTTCAAAGTATGGGATAAAATTTAAGTAACTACAGTGTATTTGCTTTTATTTTGACAAGAAATAAGCACTTAACAATAAAAAATTATCATACAACAGCATCATACTTTGTTTTTGCCAATAAAACCACTACAAAGATGAATACAAATTTGAACTTTTTGATACTAAGAGGAGCCTAGAGAGAGTCTGAAAAATAAAAGAAAATACACTGTAAGTATTTACATTTTATCTTTTACTTTAAAAATACAAAAATATCACATTTTAAGATTTTTTTTTTTTAAGAAATGCATGGTGGCCCCAAACTTTTGGCATGTAGTGTATGCAGGTTGATTTTAGAAAGACAAAGCTGCATCAACTTCAGACACTAAAAATTCACAATATAATGTACTAGAAAGCAGTTTGTTTGAAGAAGAAATCAATAGTGACCGTGAAAATAGAGAAGAAACCAAAGATAAAGATATTGAGAATAAAAATGGTATACAAGATTCCGTTTCCGGAACTGTAATGGGACCTAAAAGCAAAGGAAAACCTCCAAGACACAAAAATAATATGGCTTGTACTTTGATAAAAATAGTACTAGTATAATAAAAAAGTGTAGTAATATAGTAAAAAAAGAATAGAGAGTTTCAATATAAATTACATGGAGAAAATAATTGGGTAACAGTAAAACTGATTTCTAAATCCGGCAAATATGCACATGAGTAGAATACTGAAAATGAAGTTCAGGAAAGACAAGTGATTGATTTTGACAGAGATATTGAGAAATGGGGAGAATTTAATGAGATTATTGACTTAAATGCAGAATCATCTGAATTGGATGATACTGTGATGATGATCATCACATACATACATACATACTTACACAAATTCAAATTATACAACAACAAGCATTTATTGGATAATAAATCAACACTACTGTGTAATGGACAATTTATAAATCGCAGCTATGTGACAATTTTATAATCGCTATATTTTCATGTAGTCGATTTTGTGCACTTTTGGGAGAATCAGATCCCAGGAACTTTTGTGAGTCTCCCCAAAGCTCACCTACTAATTGGTCAATGCCAACCAATCAGATTATCTGCATGTGAAGTCGATGATCACCTATATAAGCAAGAAATATTCTTAGATAATTAGTGTGATTTCAGCTGCCAAATGAATCCACAACAGTTGAAACCATGCACCAACCTTCTCACTCACACCACCACTCACATGCTGAATATTCTCTACAATCACATAATCTTTTTCCTTACACAGTAAAACTGTTGAAAACATTTATTACCAGAAACTATCACAACCTTCTTTCTTTCAGTGAACTTTGGAACACAAATAATAGTTAAAGAGAGACAACTCTTGTTTTACTCAATGCATGTCTTTCTTTCTCATCCTTGTTTGTACATCTTGTTAAATACAAATTTTATGTGTAATGATATGTTTGGATTATCCTTTTTTCTTCACGTCAGTATTGGTTTTGTTATAGACAAGCGTATGGTTGCAAGAAAGAAATACGACAACAGCAGAAATAGATTTACGTGATTTATTTCAATATGAACGTGTGGATTTGGGACAGCTACCTTGCGGTATAGTGCATAGGCTGGCTGAAGATCTGGGTTGATCTCTCATAGTAGTTCTCGCTGGTTGGCGTGGCGCTACTGCTGCTGGCTGTTGCTGACCGCTTAGCCTGACCGTGACAGGTCTCTTCCGTGGCCTCCTGTTGACTGCAATTGTATTTCCGTGTGACTCCTTTTATGGCGTTTTTTATGGCTTGACAGGCTCGTAAAACAATGCAAGTATAATTAGGAGGGAAGCATTTTTATTGGTCGAAAAATAGAAACACTTTAAAATATTATTTTATTTTTTTTGACCGGAACAACGTCTTGTCCGGGAATATCGTAAAATGCGTAAATATGGTCATTTTGTGATGGGGCCTTGTCCTGTTAACATCTGGCTCTCGCTCTTGAGTATGTTAGTTTATTTGCCTGCAAATCAACCGAGATATGTCTTATTTTATTTTATTTTATAACAGTTTCCTAATCTAAGTTAAATTAATGTGGTGAAGTCTGCCACAATACTATTACAGAAACTCAAATAATGGAAATATTCTCAACTGAAACACTGCAAGACACCCTTCAGGCCAAACAAAGAATTAGCGTTGGAAAAAATGCTGTTTATGATGAAGTTGAGGATAATAGACAATATTGCATATCTGTAACATGGGTTATGATGCCAAAACTTAATGATGAAAAGTTGCAAACAAAAGCTAGGCAATGTGCTCAATTATTTGAGGAGACCAGTGTATTTAGGACAGATAATCTTGCATGCATGCAGGAAAATGTATGAATTGCTTTGTGCATTATTGCCTCAAATTCATAGGTCCTCCATTCTATTGATTATAAAACACCTTTCCTACAAGTAAGATCAATTGATAGAAATATTTACCTCTGTCTATCACATGAATGTAAAACTAATAAAATTTAGTAACTTACAAAGACTATTTATAGATTAGCAGATGCACCTAGAGTTTGCTTGCTACAACTCAAAGGTGCAATAATAAGTACATATGATACAGGTGCAAGAATAAGTACATATGATACAGGTGTTTTCTTCTGGCATTCTACAGATGGTCTTGAGGGTATTCTGGTATGTTTTGTTGATGATCAACTGTGGGGTTAGGCTTTAAATTGTGTGTGAGGGAAAAATTGAGAAGTACATTTAACATAAGTTGTGAACATTCATTAACACTCAAATATATAGACATTGAACTTATTCAGAGACCCAATTTCTCCATCTGTATCAATCAACATAAAAACATGAAAAAAATTGAGCCTATTAGAGACATTGGCAACTTCAAAAAGATGATGCAGTTACCACTGAAGAGAAAACTAAACTGAGGTGCCTCATTGAACAACTGAATTGGATTACTGGCATGACATGCCTTAAAACACCCATAGCCAACTAGTATTATATGGCCCCACATGTCACATCACAAGCTGAATTCTAACAGGCTGATGCAATATAAACAAAAAAATGTGAATGGCCACTTAGAAAATTGCTAATCTAAAAGGGAGGTAACTTTAAAAAACTGAATTCTTAGAATGTAAATTAAATTTATTAGACGTTATTTCAATTCCCTAGACATTTTCAACACTAAAATGCATATCTACACCTTTTTATTTTTACTAATCCATAAATTATAAATGGCTGTGAGTTAACTTGCTTTTATGATTTTCAATTGTGTATACAGCCTGTTTTGCAAATGAACACTATTAGGTAAATTTTCTACCTTATAGACCATTGCATTTAAAGACTGAATTATAAAGATTATTGTTGAGGTGGTGTAATGGTTAGCAAGCTTATCTCACTAGAACAATTACAACTGAGTAGTGAGTTCGATCCTCACTGGGTGCTCTATACTTTTGGCCTTGTGCCACATGTAAACTATGCTTAGAAAATCATTGAGCACCTCGAGGCAGTGTAATGGTCAGCAAGCTTGTCTCGCTAGAACAATTACAACTAAGTAGTGAGTTCAATCATCACTGGGTGCCTCCTACTTTCGGCCTTGTACCACATCTAAGCTATGCTTGGAAAATCACTATAAAGTTTGTTGTGATATTTTGTTTAACAAAAATGGTTAACAAATGTGTTGCATTTGGCTGTTTTAATGGATATGTTACTAACAGTGAAAAAGTATCAACATTTTTTTTTCCTCTTGGAAAATCCGACCTTGTAGAAAAATGGATAAAATTTGTTAATCATATTGATTTCTGATGAAAAACTCAGTTTTCTGTATGAAACATTTTGAGGAGGTCTTACAGTACCATCTAGCCAAATGTCTGAGTTTATCTGTGCTTGTTTAGCTATACTTGACTATGCAGATAAATTTATTGTAAAACAATGAATTCACTACAAGAGAGTCTGCTGAAAGAATTTTGGAAACTTATTTTCCAAAATGTTTTCACTTGTGAACAACACACTGAAAAAGGAATTCACTTTTCAATAAAAAATTGTTGTGAATATATTTTACAACAAATGAAAGTTTTCATTAGATGAAGTTCGAAAAATATTGTAGAATGTTTTAAAAAAAGGCAAAGGTCAAAAGAAAATTGATTTATATAGAAACTGTTTGTAAGTTTTTTTACTTTTTATTTTGTATTACTGCTTAATTCTTTAATAACATTTTTGTTTGTTTAGAATCTTTTATTATTACTATTTTGTTTTAAAAGAGAAAAAAACAACCTGTTTTTGTATTTTTGGATGGTTTTAACATGTTTTACATAAAACAGACATAAATTGACTATAAACCAAATAGGCCTGTTAGAAATTAGCCTGAAATATGACATGTGGGGTCGTATATATTATTGGGCCCTGACACACCTTGACAAAGGTTTTGCTGTTCGTTAGTTGAGCTCAGCAATCAAAAATGATAAAGTTTATCATTTAAATATGTTATAGTGGAACACACCTATGCTATAGTTAATAGACTCTCCCACCTATAATAAGTAGGAGTAGTAAAAGTAATGAGGGAGTTGTTCAGTGAGTTGCTCAATGAGTCAGTTGATGTCGAACGACAGTTAGTCGAATACTAATGTATCAGCGACCACAACTAGATTACTCTGCGTTATACCTATTATATCAAGTTCCTAACGTTTTGTATGTTGAACCTATTTTATGACCGACTTAGTACAAATACAAGCCTCCACTGTGAAATCACTCCACAACAATAATTTGGCCACGAGGATTCGAACTCATATGGAGGGAAAAAAAAAAAATTAATTCACTACAACAATTAATTTGGTGACGAGGGATCCGGATTCATATGGTGGAAGAAAAAAAAATTCATTCACCACAGTATAAGTTGGCAACGAATATTCAGATTCATACGGTGGAAGAAAAAAAAATTTTGCTCGACACAACATTATTTTGATGATGAAAATTCGTACTCATACAGAGGAAAAAGAAAAAATTTGCTCATCACAATAATTTCGGCGACAAAATCTCGAATTCACACTTAAAAAAAAAAAAAACTTGGCAAAGTTTTTCGAAAGACAAGACGTCAACTTAGCGACGAAAAAATCTGTCGTTTTCTCAACTGAGAAAAGAATTTTTTTTCTTGATAATACAGTTTTCTCAAATAGGTCACGAATTGCAAATTTTTTGGATCCCCCCTCTACAGTATTTAGGCACTGTGTAAATTTTTGCGAAGATGAAGGAATGCAAAAATATATTCCAGGAATTTTTTAAGTTCCAAGCGGAGCAACAGATGACAATATTAGAGCAACAGAGAACATTCCAGATGCAACTACAGGAGGAAATTTTTAATAGACAAATGCAGTTTCAACAAGAAATGGAACAGATGCATAGGGAGTTTCAAAACAAAATTCTGGAAATAACTGAGAAGAGGAAAAAGAAAAATCTACAAAATGATTCTTTCCCAGAGAATACAATATGGAATTCAATTGAAATATTCACGTACAGTCCAGATGAAGAGATAACTTTTGGGGAGTATTATAAAAAAATATACAGACGTGTATAACGAGGACTGCCACTCGTGGTCTGATGGAAAAAAGGTTAGGCTTCTTTTAAGCAAGTTAGGAACTGCTGAGCATAACAAATTGGTAAACTACATTTTACCGAAAAAAAATAGTGAGTTGACATTTACCGAGGTGGTAAATATATTAAGTGAATTATTTAGTAAAAATACATCTTTGTTTCACAAGAGGTGGAAATGTTTGAATCTGATGAAAGATGACGAACAAGACTATATAACGTATGCAGCCAATGTGAATAAGCATTGTGAAGTATTCAAGCTGGCAGAGTTAAGCGCTGACAATTTTAAGTGCTTAGTGTTTGTTCAAGGGCTAGTATCGGAAAGAGACGCAGAGTTAAGAAAATTAGTACTGGCAAAATTGGAAAACGAGCCAAGGATTATGGTACAGAGGTGGGCAGAAGACGGCACAAGATATGTTAGCGTAAAGAAAAATTCAAAAAAGATAGAACAGTCTGGTGTTTCGCATGTAAGGAAAATACGCTACAAAAAAGAAAGTCAGTCTACCAAAAAGAATTCTAAAATTGCAGATTATCAAGCAAAAACCAGAGAAAAATAAACAAAATCTCCCGAAGCCATGTTTTGCTTGTGGTGAACTTCACTGGTACAGATATTGCAATTTTAGGAATAAAAAATGTTTCAACTATAAAAGAGTGGGTCATAAAAGCTCGCAGGTCAAATATAAAGACAATAAAATAAGAAAATTAAAGTCCAACGAGGTAAACGATGGAATAACCAGAAAATTTGTTACCGTCGAAATAAGTAATAAAAAAATAAAAATGCAACTTGACACTGGTTCCGACCTATCTATCATAAATTTGCATACGTGGAAAAAATAACAGAATTCCAATTATGGGATCTACCGATAAATTCTTTCTGTTACAAGGTAGAAAGTTTAAACTATGAAGCCCAAAAATTAGTAAAGAAACTTAAGGGAACATTTCCTACTGTTTTTTCTCCAGGTTTGAGAACATGTACTAAGATGGAGGCAAAATTCCAGCTAAAAGAAAATGCTCAGGCGGTATTCAAAAAGAAAAGGAATGTGCTGTTTGCTTCAATTGAACAGATAGATAAAGAATTGGACAGATTAGAGAAAACTGGTGTATTTAAAAAAGTTGAGTGGGTAACAACGACGATATATGTGAAAAAAAAGCTCCAGAAAGTAAAGATGAAGCCGACACCGAGAAAAACTGGGGAGCGAGTTACCCGCAGCCAAGGACATGCAGTATTATTAAATGATTTAAGTAAACTGAAGTCACCACAGAAAATGTTAAGAAGCACAAGATCAACAGAAGTAAAGCTAGAGGCTGAACAAATAGAACCACAAGAAGAACCTACAGAAACTGTGACTCCATCCTTAAGAAGCTCAAAGTGGAAGGTTGTTTCTGGTAACACTATGGAGGTACCAAAAAATAGAAAAGCAGATTGGCAATATGATGTAGTTGGTGAAAGGTGAAAAATTCATGTGCAGTAACCAGATCAGACGACGTTTTTCAGACGTTGTTGACAGCGGTCCTGCGGAAGAAACGCCGATGGAGGTGATTTTCGATACGTTTGATCTAACAACGCCTGCAACAATTTTACCTGAGGTACGCTGATCCAGGAGAAAAAGAAAGGCAACTTATCATTTAAAAGCAGATCAAAAACATAGGAGATATGCTACGATGTTACTAAAAAAAAAGAAAAGAAGTTCTTTTTATTTTGTTTTGTCTTCATATTTCCTGTAAAAAATAAAAAATAAATAAAGAAAACTGTTTATTCCTACGGAGTAAAGTTTTACAGGGGGATGTTATAGTGGAACACACCTATGCTATAGTTAATAGACTCTCCCACCTATAATAAGTAGGAGTAGTAAGAGTAATGAGGGAGTCGCTCAGTGAGTCGCTCAATGAGTCAGTCGATGTTGGACGACAGTTAGTCGAATACTAAAGTATCAGTGACCACAACTAGATTACTCTGTGTTATACCTATTATATCAAGTTCCTAATGTTTTGTACGTCGAATCTATTTTAGGACCGACAGTACAAATACAAGCCTCCACTGTGAAATCACTCCACAACAAAATAAGATCTTAAAGCATATGAAAAACACAACTAGTGCCATCCAATTTGTGAGATTTAAAAAAATTTCAAAGATTTAAAGATTGTAACATTTACTGATGCAAGTTATGCTAATCTTCCAGATGGGGGTAGTCAAGGAGGACAAATAGTTTTTCTTACTGATGAAAAAATGACAACCTGTCTATTACTGGGTAAATCCACTTAGATGAAGAGATCTGATCATTGATTGAAAGGCATGATAAATCATTGTTTATGGCTAAAATAATTGCAGGAATTATCTAAAATGGCAGTAATGTCAACCATACCTGTCCACTGTAAAGTAGTCAAAAAAAGTTAGTGTGAAGCAGTGAAGACAATAAAAAGAATTATTGACATCAAACTATGGGTGGAAAGGTTAGTTGTTCGAAAAATGATTGAAAAAGAGGAAGTAACACTCTTATAGATATAGAGAAGTGAACAGTTGGCAGACAACCTCATAAAGGATGGATCATTGAGTACAAATCTTTTGAAGTTGCTTCAAGAAGCACACATAAAAAAAAGGCTAAGAAAATTAAAGACTTTGTTGAGTTCAATTTGTTGATCTATATTTGTTTAACAAAGAAGAAAGAGGGAGATTGTTCGAGTGATTGGAGTTACTATCCTTGATATGAAGATGCTATAAATGAGATTACCACAAGGGAATGAAAGAAGACATTATTAATTTAGAAACAGAGACAAAGAGAGAAAGGTGTTGCAAGATTAATTAATATGGGGGATGAGAGAATGCTAAATATGAGACAAGAACACATGGCTGTCTGCAGGCATAGAAATAAATTTGTAATAAAGAATGTTAGGGTGGAGCAAATTTAAAGCCATCACTAACCTGCCTCTTTACATACAAGTCCCCAAAGACAACATGCCTTAAATAGCAAGTTAAACCCAGATTGTTAATGATCTCTTTTCAACACATTTCTTTCCATTCCCAATATATACCACAAACTACATAAAGGCCACCTAAATATAAAATTGAGTATCTTGTCCTTTGAATTGGCTGAAAATTGTGAGACAATTGTATATGTGCATGAATGAATGAGATGCTGAAAATTTTGAATTTAAAAATAATTTTGTTTTTTAATGTTTTGGGCATATAATCTAGATGATTTCATTTAGATTCTTTTTCTTTTTGTTTGTGTTTTTATCACTTTTGTTATTAAATATCTTATACTGTGATAACAGAAGAACTACCAAGAATAGTGAAACATTGTAAGAACCTGGATTCCAATTTACAGCAGATAACCTTGTGATTAAAGCACTTCATTTAAATGATTAAAGCATATTCATCTTAGTAAATGGTTTTCTTTTAATTTCACTCTCATATACATTTACATATGCACACATATGCCCACACAACAACATATATATATATATATATATATATATGAAGAAATATGGTCTTAAGGTGTGCTATATTTATGGGACAAAGTGCTCAATATCAGAGATAGAGCCTGTGTAAATATAAGAGTGAATATAGAAGTCAACACAGAGGTGACAGGCTGTTTCATGCTAGATGCAATCAATCGTCAGGCCTGACGATTACATCTAGTATGAAACAGCCTGTCGCCTCCAAGTGTTGACTTCTATGTTCACTTTTATATATATATATATATATATATATATATATATATATAAAATATATATATATACCCAAGTATAGGATTGCTGTAGATGGAACAAAAATTCCAATAACCAAAAAACAATATTCTTAAAAGAGTGCTCAATACAGAGTAGAGCAAATATTATTTATTCAAAAATTATAACATAAATATGTTATAACATCACTACAAAAATAGCTATTTTGTTTCAACACTTCTGGTGTCTTCTCAAGTGATGGTGTTGAATGTAGAATATATATATATATATATATATATATATATATATATATAATGAGGAAAACCTTAAAATTCCATTGTCAGTAGTAAATTTATTTTGGTGACTATTTATCCATTCAGTTGGTATAGACGTAGATAAATAGGGTAATCCAAAATAAAAAAATATTTATGATTTTTTGTCCTTTAAGACTATATTTAATTTGGAATTTAAAAAAAAATAAAAGAAGTTGGGTAGGGGTTGGGGAGAAGAGACTGATGAATAATCCAGCAAAGTTTTAAATGGTAAATCAACTAGTCTAACCAAATCTAATCTTGTGTCTTGAATAAGGAGGTTCATGGAGTAAATGGCAGGGACAGGATCTTTTAAAAATTTCCTAAGTAAGAGTGTTGTGTAGAAAAAATTTGAAGATAGGTAGAATTCATTTAGGACTTAATTTATTTGAATGAAGGAATGGTATACAAACATGCAGTAAATTATTTAAAGAGAGTTAAACCAATTTTCTTCAATATCAAAATTTTTATTTCAAATAAATATGAACCTTACAAATTATGTTTCTAATGTCCTTAGTCTATTATTCTTTCCTTCATAGATCATCGTGCATTCTTGTGTATAGCCATGAACTGATTGTGAAAAGGTAGGAATAATATTCAAGTTTTATGGAGGAATACAGCATCCTTACATGGAAGTATGATGTAACTGAGTTATCAAAAATAACAGTAGAAAACCGGAATTGGTTTAACAAGTTTATTACCTTTTGGTACAGGGAAATATAATGTAGAATAAAAACTAGGGAAAAGAATGTTTAACCATGAATGATTCACCTTTTTTCAGCAAAAGCTACTGCTGCTACTCCTCTTGATGTAGGAGTATTTTTATGTCTTTCGTCTGATGACTGAGTCCAAAATTGTAGGCAAATATTCTCCCTCACAACAGACAGCATGTTACACAAATAAATTTCATTTTCATTTGTTATAATTCAAATTAATTTTTAGAATTGAATGAATTATAATTTGAATGACGTTTTAGAATTGAATGAATTATCATTTGAATGAAGCTTTAGAAATGAATGAATTATAATTTCAATGAAATTTTAGAATTGAATGAATTATAATTTGAATCAGTTCTGCAATTCTAAATGATCGTTTTCTTTAAATTTAAATTTTTCTTACAAAGTTTCCATGAAAATAAACGCACAGGGTGGGAGTTGGAATAAGAACAATGGATGGGAATTTTTTATAAAAATTAATAGGCAAGGGGTTGTGTATAAGATTATTACAGACCAAGGGCATAGCAAAAGTTATAAATGTTTATTCAACCCACCTTAATCATTTACAAGTTCACAATAGGGAAGCACCCAGTGAAGATTAAACTCCCAACATTTGCTCACCTTTGTTCTTTGACCTTTGTACCTTTCCTTGGGAAAGTATGTAGATATTTAATAAGCTTAGTTTGGCACAAGGCTGCATGTAAGAGTTCTTGGATTGCAAAGGAAAATATTTGTCCCAGATTACTTCCACAATGAAGAGAACAAATCACTGTAAGTTCAGACTCAAAGATCAGGAGTAGAAAGAAATGTCGAAATCTCGTTTTGCAGGTACTATGTCACGAATCATGCATGTAACCAGTCAGAAAAATAACTCACTCACCGACAACAGCCACAGTAGCTAAATACACAAATTTTGTCTTTTTCTTTCTGATTCAAGAACACCAACTGCTGTTATCAACTGAGCATTTTTTTCATTCGTCCATAACTGGGAGAGGATGCATAATATTGTTACTAATTTGAATATTCCGTCTTCAGCATATTATGCAGAATACGTGCCCTTTTTTTGGCAAGTAACTATCTTTTTGCCATGGTTTCTATCATAAGATACACACAACATGTTATTGCTTGGCTTGATGAAGTAATTCATCGTTTTCTTCACTATATTGCAGTAATGGAGCACTGAGTGACCATCAAACTCACTACACTCACCTGCTAAACATTGCTATTTGACCTTTCCTGAGGAAATATTTCTTAAGCTTAGTTTAGATATTTACTAAGCTAAGCTTTCCTGAGAAAGTATGTTGTTCATAGTAGTAGGCAAAGTTTAACAAATGAACATATTTCTTAAATCTTGAAAAAGTATCATCTCATTAACACCTCATTAACATAAGTATTAGCATTCTTAAGGACAAGTCAATCAGCTAATTTCTCTTCTGAAACCAGATATTTGGATAAGAAAGATCAAAAACTCAGTACAAAAGTGAAGAAATGCCCAAACACACTCACTCCCCAACCACTTACTGAACTCCATATAAACCCAGAAAAAATAGGGATTCAATTTTCAGTCTTCTCTACTCTTTTACCAGAAAGCAAGGCAGGTTGGTCCACTCCACTCTAACAAAAACTAATCAGGATAAAGAACTGGTCTCTCTCTCTTTCTATTCCAACATACCTTGAACTGTCTCACAAGAAGGATATAATTTGTATACATAAAGAAAATAAACCTTTCAAAACAACGTTTGTTCAGTGTTCATTCATTTTTTAATGTAAAAAACCAACATTCTGTGCTAATGTCCACAAGTTATTTACTTTCATTTTTAATACTATTGTTCACCCAATACAAGGCTCAAGATCCACTCAAGGTAGAGGGTTACTGACTGAGGTTGTAATGGTATAAAAGGAGAAAGTTAGATGTGTATATTATGAGGATATGTAGGATAGATAATATTTGACACCAAACTTGTTAAGATTGTAATGATCGAGAAGCACCCTTCCAGGTGTCTATTCCACAAGGTAACAGTTCTGGGTAAGAAGCTGTTTGAGTAGAACTTCCTCCTCACTAAATGAATATGAAGGGAATGGGGATGAGTCAACTCTGTGTATGTGACATGGTGGGTCCTGGTTGTGAAGGTTTGAATTGGTGGGACAAAAGAATGTAGCTTGTTTGAATATCTGTTATGAAAAAAGAGATAAAGTAGTGAGATGCTAGCAACATTTCATCTGCAGGAAAGAGGTTGTAGGGTGGAAAATAATCCATCACCTACAAGGTTGTGTAAATCCTTTAGAACTCTATCAAGGCTGGAAAGAGAACATCAGGTAACTCCAGTAAAGAACCAGCTCAGAATGAAAAATCAGAGATCTGAGTTCAAATTCCAGTTGGGTGTGTTCTATTCACTTGCAAATACTGTTCTGGGATCTTACCCATAATAATAATAATAATGGACTATTCCATACTTAATAAATACTGCGCCTCAGGAGTAGGCAAGGAGTCAGTAGTTCAAGTCTGAACCGACTGTTCGGTTTAACTCTCTTCCTACGGGTGGGAGGAACCCGAAGGAGGCTACGCCCGGGGCGGCGTCTCCTTCGGGAGGTAAAACCGCCCTGAACCCGTTTATACACGGGTTCAAATGGGCTATTTTTTGGCCGAGCCTAATGGCTCGGAAATGCCCACGTTAAAAAGGCCTTGTGCCACATGACACCCTCGTGGGGGGGGGGTGACTGAATATTGTCAGTAGTTCAAGTGGAGTCAGTAGTTCAAGTCGAGTCAAGAGTCGAGTCAGAGGCAGTCCGAAACAGAGTCGCGTTCAGACAATTACTGCAAGACATTGGAATAGTGATACTGGTCAAGACTACATTGTTCTCTCTACTAAACCTGATTGTTCACACTAACACTTCTACTTCTCTGTATATATTCCTGTTTGTAATATATCTGTGTTATTCCATACCTGTGTTCGAGTTCTTCTTTATTGGTTCTACCTTGGACTATCATCGTGGTACAAGGAACCGGACTATAACAAGTGGCGACGAAGATTCGAATTCATTCGGTGGAAGAAAAAAAAAATTTGTTCGCCACAGCATAACAAATACCCTTGAGAAATGTATGAATAAGAGTATATATATTTGCCTATTGTTCAGTTCACACTCCTCCCCAGTCTTTTGAACAGGTTCATCCCTTGTTTCCTGTTTAGGATTGGGTTTCTGGTCCCTTCTAAAGCCTACTGCAACTCTATACTTCTAACATCTCTGCCTGAACTCTGAATTTTATTCACTAATTAAATTTTGACTTCTTCAAGTCTAAAATTAGCTGTCTAACTTTCCTGTTATATTGCCCTTTCTTACACTAATACAACTCCACACAGTAACTCTTGACCTTGAGTGGCTCTTGGGCCCTCTATTACGTGAACATTAGTTAAGAAAATTAGTTAAGAATTAAGCTATAGGTCAAATAGCAGAACAGACTGGATCCTATAGCCTTGGGTGGCAACCAGTCTACTGCAGAAAGAAATGGCAGCCTACTGCAGGAAAACTTCTGCTGAGTCACTTATGAATCAAAAGAGGTTATTATTGTCCAAATCATATATAGAACTTAACTGACTGACTCTATTTTTGGTCTGGTGTGACTCTATTAAAGTCAAGTTTAGTTTGACATAGGGTTAGCATGTAACACTGAAAAATGTATGAAAATTTAAATGCAATGCATTATCTTGTCTTCTTAATTCCTGTTCTTTTATTTTGCTCTTATGGCGGCCTTCACCACATTTATTTAACTTAGATTAGGAAACTAAACTGATGTGAAGAAAAATAGGATAAGCCAAACACATCATTACACATAAAATTTGTATTTAACAAGATGTACAAACAAGGATATGAAAGAAAAGCATGCATTTAGTAAAACAAGAGTTGTCTCTCTTTAACTATTAATTGTTCCAAAGTTCACTGAAAGCAATAAGGTTGTAATAGTTTCTGGCAATAAATGTTTCCAACAGTTTTGCTGTGTAAGAAAAAAGATTATGTGAGTATAGGGAATATTCAGCATGTGAGTGGTGGTGTGATTGAGAAGATTGGCGCATGGTTTCAACTGTCGTGGATTTCTGTGGCAGCTGAGATCTCATTGGTTTACTAAGAATTTTCTTTGCTTATAGGTGGTCATTGGCTCTGAAAGCGCTGCGTGGAAGAATCACTTTTCATGTGCAGACAATCTGATTGGTTGGCGTTGACCAATCAGCGAGTGAGCTTTGGGGAGACGAAAAGCTTCTGGGATCCGATTCTCCCAAAAGTGCACAAAATCGACTACATGAAAATATAGCGATTATAAAATTGTCACATTACATCGTAGTGTTGATTTACTATCCAATGAATGCTTCTTGTTGTATAATTTGAATTTACATAAGTATGTATATATGTGTGAAATGATGATGATTGTCATACTCTCTCTTTAATAATGTTTTATTTTTCTTATATTCACTCACACTCAGTAACTCCTTGTGTCTTAGTGGCTTTATTGCTTTGCTTGAAGTGAAATGATTTAAAGAACAAAAACAATTACAAAACAATTACAAGAGAAGAATTAAAGGGAAATTCATGTCATTTTGAACCTTAAAATAACAAGTAATTTGATATAATAACACGGTAACAATTTTCCAAGGATATTTTTTTGCAATAAGATAGCATTAACATTCTAAATATTAATATACTATGTACCACCAAAATTTAAGCTAAAAAAATATTTAAAAAAACACATTTAAAATAATTTATCTCCTTTTTTATAAAATAACCTCAGAATAATTGAAATAATTTTGCACATTTTAATAAGATTTTAAGACATTTTAAAAATGGTCTTACTGTCAATTTCCTATTGATCCACCACTTTAATTAAAAAATAATGATAGAAGTTTCATTAAAGCATACAGAATAAAAAATTGTATTCTTAAACAATTTATTATACAGAATTATAATGTCGTAATAATTTTATGGGCAAAATAAAAATAAAGACATCATTTGGTTACCAAAAAAAGAACTTAAAATGGACGCAATCAACACTATCAATTCAATAACTACCACTTTTGTCCATATTTTTGTTAGTAGCAACTTCATTATTTTAATACATTTTCTTAAATTCAGAATTAAAATAGTCATTATGGCATGAAATGTGTAAGAAAAAAATAAAAGCAATGAAGTAAACTCAAAAGTATCATTTCACAAAAAAAAATGCTTCTAAATATATAAAATAATAAATTCATTCATTCTGCTTGGCATATAGAATAAAAAGAAATTAATGTTCTTAAACTATTGGTAATATAAGGATAAAGATAATATATTTTTTAACATAAATACAAATTTTTGACTATTGCATTGTTGGTTTTCCTGTTCAGTCTTTCTTCAATTTTTCGCGCGCTTTTTAAGTCCGCGGTGTTATAGAATTTTTGTTTTTAACCTTTGAACTCGGAGGTTCCGTGCGTAAACGTTATTTTCATTAAAACGTTATTTTAAGTAAAAAGTAAACATTACATGTACAAAATACAGTTAATTAATCCTTAAATTTACTAAATGACTTCGAAACATATCTCTAAAAAACAAATATTAGATTTTTAGGAGATTTTAAAATTTGTTGTTTACATTTTTCGTCTATAATGGCGGTTCGATGAGTGACTAGAAAACGTGCCAATGTTTTAAAAATTCTAAAGAAACTTTACACACAGAAATTAATTTTTCTTTTTAATCCGGATTAGCTTTTTAGGCTATCATTCAAATAAATTTAGCTCATTATTTAAAATACGTTATATTTGTTTGTTTTTTTTTTTTAATATCCGTGGTGGTACCTAACCTAAGCAATTTTTTGCCAGTCGTTCATCTTGTTTGGATTTTAAAATTGTTACAAGTTCATCACTTTATTTAGAAAAATTAAAAATAATCTTCTTTGAAAAATAATTTAATTTATTTAAAAGTTAAAAAAAAAAACAGTACTTATTAATAAAATTTTATTTTAAACAAGTTGAATGTTCTCAGGGATGCCAACCTATGGATGACGCGTCTCTGAGTTTTCTTTTTTATCAAAAAAATTAATGATGTTAATTTAAAATTAAAAACATAATTTTTTCAAAGTGACCATATTCATTCAATTATTATTCGTTGCAGTTTTAAATCATTTTAAAAATTCTAAAATACAAGAAATTTAAATTACAATAAATTAAATTTCCTGTTTTAACACTTCGAAAAGTCTATTACTGAGTGTTGAGTTTGATGTGATTGTTTCGGCATTTGGCTATATGACATAAAAAAAAAAATCCCAACCCCAGAACGAATAAATAAAAATCTAAATGTGGTTTCTTAGTGCATTTCATTTCAATATACATCAAAGGTCAATTGCGCGTCCGGAGCGAATATAGTCTCGCGTCATTTTACGAGATTCGCCGAGAACGGGTGTTGCTATATTTGGTTTTATATTTTTTCTCCAGATTTAACACGAGAAACAGAAATGTCTAATCAACGTTATACTAGTAGGAACAGCCGTTTGTTTATTATTGCTGGCAAAGGAATATCTGAGGATGAGTATCATAAATGCTTCGGGAAATATGGTACTATCCAAGATGTTTATATTGTTAAAGATCGACAGACGAGTGAAGAAAAAGGTATGTGTTTTTGTTCAGTCTGGCTTCGGCAATGTGAACTTTTCTTGTTGAAAAAGGTAGAATGTTCCGTTGTTCCGGCTTATTTTAACTTTCGAAAACTCTAAACCCTTTTAGTTCTGTTTTAATGATAAATTTGATAATGGTGTAAGATAATATTATTAAACTTAAATTCTTCCGCTACATCGATGGATGAGAAAATTCATTCGTTTTCATATTACTTTTAGGATTTCTCCACCCTATTTACTTTTTGTTTCCGATGAAGAAAGTATTCTCGTCTCTTGATAAAGTCCATGACAGCAGTCAGCTTATATTTAGTTGATTACTGTTTCTAAACGAAGCAGCATATTAATATACAAAACTAGAAATTAGATTATTTAAGAGATTTAAAACTGATGCCGCCATTTTGAATGAAGAGTAGTGTCGTGAAATTGAAAAAAAAAAAAGCGTAATATATTTTTATTTATGTTCTTAGAGTTTTTAAAAAAAGGTGTGTGTATTTTATTTTCTACTATGAACGGTCACAATTAGTAAAGTCTTCATTATCAGTATATCTTTTTAGGATTTGTATATCCGAATACATATGTCGTTGATAACACTTGAAAAATACGCATTTAAAAAGCATGTTGTTAGCTTAGCATTTGTTTTCATTCAAGTTATTTTCTCTTAAAAACAAACAAAGTCGTTGTTTTACCAAGTAAACTTTTTATCAGTTAGTCAAAAACTATGAATAGAAATTTAGTGACAAGGAAGTAGGTATTCTTAGGGGTTTCCCAGAATTTGAAACCCTATTATTTTCTCACATTATTTTGAAAAACCTGTAGGAAATTCGTCAGTCGTCTAGGTTTTTATATTAAAAATCCGAATGTCCGAATAATGAAATAAAAATAAAGAAAACATGTTTCCTGTTAAATAAATAATATTTGTATTTAAACATTATAAATGTGATCAAAAGAATTTTAAAAAATCAGGAGAAAAATAGTTGGTCCACAGGGGGAAAAAAAAAAAACTGGTTTAGAAAAACTTATCGTCAGCAAAGATTCTCTGACCGTCCGAGTGATTGTTGTTGGAGATGATTTGTTTGAAGCCGCCGACACATGTTTATTTTCAGCACAAGCTAGGTATGTTTGAACGGCTTGGAGACAGTCACATCTCTGCTCCTGAAAGTCGAAATCTCTGGATTTTTATAAGAAAATTTTCCCGAAAGTAGACTCAAGAAAAATAGGATTTGAGTTTTCTCTGATTCTGGGTGTGTATGTAATTGTTTTGGAAATAGTTTATTACTTTCGTGATCAAACAAAACAAAAAAAAACAAATGTAACTTTTTCGTAAATTTTGATGTACGATATTATTTTCATTCTACCATTGAATATTTTTATGCATGATTGAAAACGTTTATTTAATTTCTAAACTTTAAAGTATTAAAAATAAACGAAATGCTTAGCTTCAACTCAGCAGTTGTTTAATGTTTACTTTATAAATATCTCAAATTGCTGTCAAATTATTTAAAAACTGATTCATCATGTAGCATAGTAACCATAAAAAAATTCCTTGTGTGTAAGGATTTTATAGCTGTATTAAAAAGCCACGTAAAACCGAGAATCAACATATATATAATATTATAAAGCTGTCAAAAATGAACTCTAAAAGATTAGAAATTTGTTGGATGTTGTAGAAAATGGATCATGTAAAAAAAAAAAAAAGGATTTTTTACAAATTGATCTTGGTTTTAGTAAATTTAAAATAACCTTTCTGTTGGTATTCCCCCAAAACGAATAAATATGAGATTTTGCAACAGGTCACAGTTGGTCAGCTCAATGCCAACTCATTTACATGACCATGCTAAGTGACTCCCTTTTCCCAGAGAGATAAGTGAAGTATGGTCTATATGCATCTACTTCCTTATTTATTACAGACAATACAGCAGTGAACTGTTTGTAATAACATTTGCTAAAAGGTATGTACTTTGTCTATATCAGACACATGTCCATTCCTGTGAACATTTTAAATAATAAAACTTTATTATGAAACGAAAACATATCTTTACATTGAAAAGTGGTTAAAATAAATTTAAATAAAATCCATTTTTAAATTTTTTACCTCAATAATTAAAAGTTTATTATCTTAATTGTGATGATAACTAATTACAAATGCTACTATGAAATGATGAGTTCTGAAAAAGAACTTTAAATGTAACCTTTCTGATAAAGGCATTTTGTTTCAACTGAGTTCTCGCATATGGAAACGTATAAGTATTTAAAAATGATGATTCTGTGAATTGTGTATCAGTTGATATTCAAAAGCAACATGTTACAAAAAAAAAAACATCAGAATTTATGGACATGAGCAGATGGATGGTTTTCTATACAGGTGGTACAATTTTATTTCATGGTTATTGGGACTTTGGCTCAATTTTTTTTTCTCCTTTATTATTGATTTATCTGCTGAAGTTTTTGTAAAAATTCATTCCTCAAGTAAAATGCTTGGAAAGATGATAAAAGCCATGTTCCAGTTTTTGTCAAATTTCTGCAAGCAAGTCTAAAGCAGCATAAGCAGAATTTTTTTTTTTTTTTTTTTTTAAAAGGGAATACCTGAGAAAATGTTACCGCCACAAAATATCTTAAAAGTCTGATAATCTGTGGTGCTTACCATGCACTGATTAGCATTAAAATAAGTGATTGATACCATATGTCAATTTATTTCTCTATAGACTTAATGAAGCTGGGTTTTTTTTTTTCCAAAATATACCTAACTTTAGCTTATAACCAGGGTTATAATGTGCATACTGAAGAGCTTTTACCTTTTTGATAAAAAATTTTAATGAATCAAAATACTAAGTGCTTATATTTGTGTATGACAGCTTTTATTACAAATTTATTCCTGAGTAAGCGAAAATTGTCTCTCTCTCTCTCTCTCTCTCTGAACAAGTGATATTATTTCCCAGCTGTTTTTCAGTTTATCCAAAGACTGTTTTTTTTTTTTTAATTTGTGCAACAAGTTAGTGATGCAACTGCCTTAATTCACCCACCATTTGAGGTCTGCGGCTATCAATTGCTCACTGACAGTCATCACTATGCTGTTGGTATAATATTACATTATGAGATTGGTTATTGATTCTAATTGGTTCCTTTTTGCAAAAAGTTCAATTCTTGCAATGTATTTTACTTTTGACAGAATTGCTAGCAGCTTATTTAATAGTATTTGCTACACTTTTTGCCACCTTGTTGAACACCAACATGTGATTTATTGACCATAAAATGTTATGCAGTATTTTTGTACAGTTTAAATCCAGTAAAATTGGTTAGCCAACAATGACACCTGTCAGTCTTTACTGAGTATACTTCTGGTATATATTAAAAATAGTCATAATACAGTAGTTAATTTATTATGACCAAATTTTTAACTGATTTAAGATTTCGGAATTTTATAACAAGCTTCCATGTTTTTGTTTTTTCTAATTCTGGGACTTATTGGTTACAAATACTTAAAATATATTTATTGCATTACAAATGAAATTTTTAGTGTAATTTAAATATATGAATTTTTAAAGGTTTTAGAATATGAGTCTTGTTTAATAAATTTGTGTGGTTTAAGATAAGCTAGTGTTTAGTATATAGAAATTCTGTACTAGATGATACTTGAATTATATACTAATAAATGTTTTTCATTTCAAGTATTAAAATTTAAAATAAACAAAACATGGATCCCTTTGGTGGGGAGAACAATTTTGGATGAATTATTTGAAAATATTTGTCAAGAGATCAGTGGAAAAGAGTTAATGACAACTGTAACAACTTATAAAGAAAAAAATTAAACCTTAGCATTTTTGTACCAGATTAATGAAGATGATGAGAACCCAGGTAAATTATATGGATTTACTAATTTTTTTTAATGCTGCACTTTGTTCTTTTCAAGCCATAATCATGCCCATATAGTTATGAGGGAAGTTACATAAACTTGCTTAAAAATACTAAAATATCATTGACAGATCATTAGATCACAACGTGATTTAACCTCTCATTACAAACACATGCCTTCATCTGAGATGACCCTCTCCTCTAATCACTTTCTGTATTGCGCTCTATGTCCCTCTCTGGCCCTGTGTCTTTGTTTCCCTCTCAGTATCTGTGATATTAAGTGTAACACACACCATACATATTTAAAAGTGTATTAATATATAGATTTTCAAATGCATTTCATAAATGTTCAGATGTTGAAATTTTGAGTATATTTTCAGTTCACAGATAGCATGGAACGACTTCTGTTGATGAAATGAAACAGTTTTGTATTAAAATATGAAATTTTAGCTTGTCTCTGTGATTGAATATTAATATTTAGTCTTTATCAATGTGTGGGTGTCGGAAATTTATTTTTTATTTATTTATGTATTTTTTTTTTTTTTTTTTTTTTTTTTTTTAGAAACTGAACAACCTTTAGTGTCAATCCTGTTGAACTAGCCACAGGATAACATGCATTACTGCGAGAAAGTATCATATTACTTCATACAAGATTATTATTTGCTATAGCATGATGCTGTCTCCATTGTGCCTATGCTGTTTTTTTACATATAACAACAACAATGACTCTTGTGTTTATGTTTGCTACCTTTGTGATGTCTAAATCCCCTATGTTGATGATAAATCTAATAACTTTTAATCTAAACCTTGTAATTTTGAAATAGTTTATTTAGGGGACTTTTTAAGTCTTTTTTTAATAAAGATCTTTTAAGTATAAAAAGTGTTGTACAAAAAGTCATGAGATTGAAATTTAAATTCTCGGATCAGATGCATATGGTGTTATTTCTTCTTAGATATTTGATGATAATGTTCATTGATCCCCTTGTTGATGAAAATATATCTCAAGATATTGACTACCTGCTTTTCTTGGTCCTTTTTGTTTTATATAGTGATAGGCTCTCCTTCTCCAGGGTGGTAATGAGGAGGCAATAAGAGATAAAAAGATTTGAGCATTTTTATCACATTTTAATTGAATTTAAAAAGCTGTGGTGTTTTATGTGTTTTCATACTGCAAAAAGGTTGCATGTTATCAGGTTTTTGGACTTTTCCATTTGGATCTATTTCATCCTTTACTGTGACAAGCCTGTGTAAAAGAGTGAAATGTGTGGGGTAGTGCATTTGTAAAATTCAAGCTTTAATCATTGTATTTGGTAGAAGTCAAATCTCATTGTTTGTAAAACAGTACAGGAAAAATTTTTTAAAGGTTTCACAAACAGAAGAAAACAGATATTGAAATAAAAATATTGTTTTAACTATAAAACATTACAAGCAACTTCAGGAATTAATGAAAGAATCTAGCCATGATCACTTCAACAGTCACTCTTTCACTACATTTTGATTTACTATGGCTGCTTCTACATATATGAGAAAGAGTGCCTCATGAAATTGCTATTATAACTGAACTCTTGTTTTTAATTAAAAATAGATATTTATATATATTCTTGTTGGTTTCAATCAAAGTGGGAATGATTGCAAAACACTTTCTCCTCCGAATTTTTTTTGCAGAAGCACACAAATGCATGCTGGGATTTTTTTCAAGCTAATAAAATAGGCTGGTTCTTGGTTTCATCTGACTCAGTCCCAATCTGTCTTGAAGTCAGAATGCTACACTTGCTTGTCAACTCTAATTTGTAGTTTGTGAACTTTTTGCCATATTACTGTTGCTTTGTTTATATTGTTTGCTTGCTTTATATTATTTTTTGTTCTTGTTATTGCTAATTTTGTCAATTCTGTTTATTGGATAGTTCTGTTACATATTTTGCATTTGACCATGGCTACACACATCACTCTTTTGTTGGAAATATTATCTATGTTAGAAAGTACGTCATTAAATTGCTATTGTAACTGAACTCTTGTTTTTAATTAAAAATAGATATTTACATGCATACATTCTTAAAAGCTTTTCATAATGGGGTTTAGGTGTTGGTCTTATATTCTCACTTTAGTTGTTGATTGTTTATAAAATAGATAATCCATCATCAAACCATAAAATAATTATCAATGTGTATTTATTTATATCTTTCCTGTCCCATTTGTAGTGGGAAGGGAAGTGAATCATAAGTTAGTAAGTTTATGAGTGATTACTTCGCTTAGTTGTTTTAATAATTTATGCAAATAAAATTTTTATTTGCATTTAGACAAAATTAGTTTGCTGAGGAAAACGAACCATTTAATTAATCAGTTCCTTCTACATTTCTTAGATTGCAGCCTTACATTTTCAGGCCTTTCATATGAGGCACTCTGATACCTTTGTCTATTAAGTGATCGTTTTCTTTCAACTTGGTCCTGAAATAGGCTTTGTCATCACCATCTTTATTATTCTATTGCTAATCTTTTTCTTCTGAGATATTTAAGCTTCACTGTTATATTAAACACACAAAATTTTTAACATGAAAAGATATTGAGCCAGAAGTGATTTATATACTACAAGGAGTAATCAATGAATCATAGATACTGTGGAATGTCTAAAAAAAAAAAATATAAAAGGAACAGATTAATTGAATTATTTATCTTTGCTTTATTTTATCTTAAATTGTTTCAAGATTTTTGGTTCATTGCATCTCACTATTAAGAAGACTTTCTAACAATTGCAGTCATTTTTTTTTTTTTTTTAAATCACTGGATACACTACTACAATAATAATACGGATAGATTTCTAACTGTTACTTTTTATGTTGTAAATGATTTTGAACCATTTTAGGCCTAGTTTCTGAAAGAGCTAGTCAAAAAGACCATGTAAGTTAAATTACTGATTTAATGGCAAAATCCACAAAGTTGCAATAAAAATGTTAAATAGTGGTAAAATATTTTGACCAAGAATTGTTATTTTTTTTTTATCATCTGCTGTATCTCTCTCTCTTTTTTTTTTTTTTTTTTTTTTTTTTTCTCCCATATCTCCTTTTACTTATAGGAATTGTATATATTAAGTTTAGCAAAACTTCATCTGCCTTTCTGGCAATGGAAGAAATGAATGGCAAGTGTGTACCAGGACATCCCAAACCACTTAAGGTAGGTGACAATTTTTTTAATTTTCCCCCTAATCATCATCATCATCATAATTTTCCAACCACCCTATGATTGGTCAGAACTCCATTGACATCACTTTCCACACTGTTTGGTTCCATATTGCTGTTCCCAGATCCCCAATGTCCAACTCTGAGTCCCAGGCTATGGTGTCTGGGGAAAATCAATTTTCGTGAGAAGGCATTTCTAGAAGGATTCCATAGGAGTAAGGATGAAATGACTTCACTGTCTGCTCGGGGACAGTGACCTATAAACTGTAATTGTTTTTGCTTGAGCTTAAGAGAGATTGGTCTCAGTTCTATATAGATTGTGTTAAGTGTTGCATGGGATCTCCAACTGATGTTCTGGATGTTAGTAGACTTGTATATGCTACATTCAGTTGTCTTTTAAGATGAACAGTCAATAGATGCCTCACTATCAATTGATTCATTCTTTTTTCTCTGAATCTTCTCTTATAAGCTCTCACCTAAAATGATCAAGTAAGGAGACTTTTCAATTTTATGTTTTCTACAGATTCCTGTCTGCAGAATTATTGATTAAACTTATATTTGATGATCTTTGAACAAAATCCCTCATTTTGTCCACAATTACCACCTTGGGTCACAATCATGAGACATTCAATGAAAATTAAACTTGTTTGTAATGTCTTGAAAAGCAAAATAATAATTCTGTGGTGGGCTCTTGTAAGATTAGGGTAGTATAGCGATCTTTTGAATTCAGTAATATTTAGAAATATTTTCAATAGACTTTGATTAGCATAATTCTTGGACAGCTGGTGGCAGCTTTGCAATGAACAAAAGTTGAAATACCATATTTCAAATAGCAAAGAATTTTTTTCTTTATTTTTTTTTTTTTTTTAATGCAATGCATTTTCTTCATTTAAACATGTAGATTGAATCTAGTATCTATCTTGTTGGGAATTCTTTTCTGTCAAACATAGTAAACTGTGTTCTGCTTCTTTACCATGGCCAAACAGTATCACTATGCCAGATTCTGTAATGAAGATTAATAATTCTGTGCTAAAAAACAACAAATTTCTTCCTTTTGTATACACAGCAAATTTTGATCTTTGACTTTGTAAATATGGATTTAAACAGACTATTCTATTTATAGGCTGTTTATGTAACCTGTGATATTTCAGAAGCAAGATTTTGTAAGCAGATATATTGAATCATTCATTCATTCATTCATTCTTATTAGATATTTAGTGGCTCTTGAAATTAGTGATGAACAAGAATAAAACAATATTTGAATCCAGTATACATTGGCAAATTTTTCAGCTTTTTATACTGATTATCACTTTACTTCTGCTCTATCATATTTGACTTAGCTTTAGTAATTTTATGCATTAGCAAACCAAATATTTCTGGTGTCATGAGAAAAAAACTGATTTGTAAACACTAAAATTAACAATTTCTTAGATTCAGTACTTTACAGGCTTTTTATGCATTGAAAATCAGGAGGAAGGGGGATTATCATTGTTCAAGAATTAAAGCAAGCATAATTGATAGTAAAGGGCTATTAGATGTATCATGTAAATGTTTTGCTAATGATTTTACAATAAAAATACATTGGTTAGGAAATAAAGCAAGTGTTAGTAACGGAAAAAAAGAGTTAATGATGCATAATTCTAATAGCTGTATACATATATGATAATCATTTTCAAAAAAAGTTCATAATGAATAATTTTTATACAGAAAAGTTAATGCTACTGAAAAATAAAAATAAAATGATGCTTCAGAATTGGATTGATGAGTTGTGATTGATAGCAATCTAACAAAATCATTTGAAAATAATCATATAATGTAGGATGTACATGTCAACATAGTAAAAACATTCATATTGGGCTTTAGCAATCTATTACATCTACTTTGTTAGGCATTTTTATGTATTTTTCCCCCATACAAATTCATCATAGTTAGACTTTTTTTCATTAGTTTCTATTATTGCTTTTGGTGCAAAAAAAATAAAAAAAAATATTGGATCTTCTTTTCATGTACAATTCACTTAAACATAATTAAAATATTTCATTTGAAAAACATTGTAATTAGCAATGAACTATTGGAATGCAAGAGGTTGTTGGACAACAGATCACCGTTATTGTGCCAAAGGCTGGTCTTTATTCAAAGTTGATAATTTTGATGAGATGGTGATGTAAGGAGTCCTTTGACTATGAATTTTATCCAAAGATTCAAACAATTGATTTTAACAAATACTGCTTTTAATTAAACCACTTAAAAACAATTGATAAAAAGAATCTGAAATTAGTTTTTTAAAAAAAGAGCATAATATTTCATAAGGTTAACATTTGGCTGGAATTATCTTTGGTAATAAAGTAAAAATTGTTACAGTTGTACAGGGAATTTTCCACTCATTGCATCTTTTATAATTATAATTCACTTAAATTTGAAATTTACAATAACTGTTTGTTCATTCAGAAGAGATAAATATGAGATCTGATAATATCAGTATATTTATAAAACATAGCTCTGATTAGTGTTAAGATGCAAAACTCTTTATGTGTTCTAGAAAACTGCAAAGGGCAGTTAAAGTTGTTCTTTACTTAGAAAGATAAAATGTTTCAGGAAAACAGAATTATGAAATTACTTGAAAAAATGGTAAATATATTCTATGAAGCTAATGTAAAAAAAATAAAAGAACAATTGTGTTTTTTATTTAATAAATCCAAAGAGCTTTTAGTCCACACACTGTATTTATCTTCATTCTGTGCATGAATAGTCTTTTTTTTTTTTTTTTTTTTTTTTTTGATCTCTTTGAATGTCAATGTTTTAAAAAGAAAACAATTTATATTCCTTATTTGAATAGATAAATATCTGTTTCACTGTCAAGGATTATAAGCTTTATTTTTAATACTGATTTTATTTGCATTTAATGTGTCAGCTGTTCTTGCTGATTGCTTGTTTCAGGTTTTAGTGGCTAGTTCAAAGAGAGATGGTTCTGTACGTGATCCCCGTGAAGAAGAAAGGCTGGTTCGTCTCTTTGTCATTGTGCCAAAGTCATATTCAGAGGATGATGTTCGAAAAGAATTTGAAGTAAGTCACCTTGAAATCTAAAAGACCCTTTTCATGAACATGAATTTTGATGCAACTTTTGGGCCTTCCAAGACTATGTTTCTGCTTTGAACTCTGTTTAATTAGTATTTGGCTCATTCCATGTCAAATCAACAAATTTTGGGGGGGAAAATACCATGTCCGACACGGATTTTTTTTCAAATTTGGTACACTTATAGATCTCCATGAAAGGAATTGAATGGCACCTGTTACACATCTCATGCTCCAGGGGTTCCTGAGATAGGACCTCTGACCTTTTTACGAAAATGTGAATAGTGACCAACTTTAAAAGATGATATCTCAGTTGTTTATGGACCTACAAAGTTCATTCATATATCATCCTAAAGTACTTTGATAGATCTACAATTTTATCTGGGGATTTTTTTTTTTTTTTTTTTTTTTTTTTTAAGAGGTCAATTTCACAATATGGACAAGTTGTATATCTTTGTAAAGCTATTTTAATGCTGATTAATATTCACATAAGGACCATGGTCATGAAATCAATAAAACAAATTTTCCTATAGATTATACCATTTAAGGTGTAATTGTTTAAAGCACATACCTACTTCATTTTTTTATATACATACATAGAACATTTGACAAACTTTATTTCCTAAATTAACTAATATTAGGTATCCCAAACTATTTTTTTTATTCTCAATATATCTAAAAGCTTTTCATGTTGATATATAAAGCTTGCCAAAATATAAAAAATAGTACCAAATTTATCTTGCTAGTTCAATTAGCAGTTGAGTTAGAACCATTTAAAGTTTGTCTGAGATTGGAACAGATGCCTATTAACAGTATGTGAAGATGCAGGCTTCAAATGAGAGAAAAATCATTATAAATACAATATCATTAAGTCATGAAAGAAAGATAATACTAATGGAATTAATAATTATTAGGTAAAACTGGCCTAAACTGAGGAGAGGGAGTCACATTCTGTCCAAAAACAGTGCAAAAATAACCCAGGAAGGCAACTTTGACCATTCATATAAATTTCAATTCTAGATTTAAGTCATTGAAACTTCTTAATGTTTCATAGTATCTTAGAGATAATATTAAAACTCTTTCTCATAAATGTATTTGATTTTTTTTGAAAATTTTGTAAATTTATGCAATCTTTTTACTTTCCCAAAAAGGACTGACAACATCAAAACTTTGAAACTTGTTATATAAAAGGAATCAGTGGTCAATTTTTAAATAATAAAAAAAAAAATAAATAAATGGAAATGAGTAAAACTACATTTATTGGAAATGATGAAAAAGACTTTCTGAGCAGTTTGAACAGCACTACTGCACTTCCTTTCCTAATGGTGATTTACAGTCTGAATTTTGTTTTATAAGCTTCTATAATCAATATTTCTAAAACATTCCAGATTCTGCCATCATTTGAAACTGGCATTAAATGTGAGTCCCATCTTAAGACTAAAGTTGACTTGACTGTTCAATGTCACCACCAAAGGCCATTGGAAATAATAGTTTCTACCCTTAGTTGAAGCTAGAAACTTGATTATTGCACAGGTTGGAGATGTAATGTCAATGACATGACAATTGTAGAAACTGGAATCATAGTATATGGCAACCTATTGGCCTTGTATCTTATATCTGAAGATCACTTGATATGGTTCTTTTTCATCACAGCTACCAGAGTTAGTCACTGGATGTTAAAGTTCCTGTGATGTAATTTCAATGGCAATGAGTTCATCAGCTATAAAAAAGCATCATGGGAAAAATTTAAAAAGACTCTTAAATCATTTCTCCTATAGTGGCTAAAATTTTCTTGGCCATGTTAAGTGTATGTTGGACTTGATTTGTCAATGTTGACTGTTCCATCTATATATTAAAATAGTTTGCAGAACTATGCAAAAACCTGCAAGTAAAAATGTACACTTCTTATATCACAAAACAAATAGGGAAAAAGAAGGGTGCTCCTTAAAGATTTTGTAAGAAAAAAAATTTTTTCAATTTTTATATTTTATAATTTTATATTTGTTTGCACTTGGAGTTGGTTGGGTGTAGTGTTTCTATCTTTTTGAAGAGGAAACATTTACATTTTCTTTACATACTAATTTTATCAAAATAACTTAAAAAATAATTGCCAGTTGAACTTGAAGAAAATTTCACTATTTTGATCCATTTTTGCAGTGTAAACTAGCCAATTTGAGATACCTACTAATACATTCATTTGTCTGTGTTGTAATGTTGTCTAAGATTCTAACAATCTCACAGAATTTAACAAGTTGTAAAAATTTGACTATAAAACTAATAAACAAAAAAATGATTTTTATAGTTGGCTTTTTGCCTACACAATATGATTAAATTGATAATTTACTGGGAGGAGATTGATTATTTCTTTTGAATTGAATCTAAATTGAAAAGTATTTTATTTCCTATCCAAAATTGTTTTGTGACATTGTTGTCAAATTTTAAACTTAAACTCTTCATATTTTTTCCTATCATCTTCTGCAGCCAATGTATTCTTTGGTTCTTTCTTTTAAATTGCATGAATTCAGAACAAATTTTCTTGAGTACAAAATTTTACCTCTCATTTAGGGAAAATTGTTCCTTTATTTTAATTTATTCTTTTGTTCCTTTACAGCTATATTTTATGGATGCTTTTTTTCTTCTTGCTAATGATATTACAATTTTACTGATATCTGCTTAGGTATGTTAAATTCAATAACAGGATGTAGGACTAAATAGATTACCATAAAATCTCCTTTCCAGATCTTATTCTAAAAAAAATTTTTTTTTCTTACATTTGCTCTATTTATTTCAAGAAATTTGGTGACATCGAGGATGTGACAATTCTGAAGGATCGTAAATCAGGTTTTGGTTATGTCAAATATCATCGGCCATATCATGCAGCTCTTGCATATGAATCCTGTGATGCAGGTAAGTTCAAACAAACTTTAGGTAGGGGGATTATTTTTTCTTTGTTGTGTTGTTTGGTCTCAACCAATTTAGATTGCAGATAGTTGAGCTAAATCCTAACCAATTACTTTCACATTGTTTCACATTTTGTTAATTTCCTGGACTCATTAACTTCAAACAGATTTTAAACCTTTTTTTTATGATAAATACACAGTTACTTAGTACTGTGTAACTCCTCCTTTTTGCTAAAATAATACTGTCTGTGGCATGGAATTTGAGGTGCTGGACTCATTTTATGTTCAAAAGCTATCTATAACTATTTGGTGGTTGTATAGGAGTTATTAAGGCCAACAATATGCCTTCTACATGCTCAACATTTTTTTAAAACCTGTTGCGTGTCACCCAATGGAGTAGCTGGAATTCACCCAAGTGTTTCTAGAATCAGTTTGATTCCAGTTGTGCAGAATTAATTTCAAACAAAATTTAAAATATTCTTTTTTTATGATTTTTTTTTTTTTTTTTTCTACAATTTTATACAAGAATGTACTGAACAGTTTTTGGTCTGACTTACTCCCCCAAATCTGACCAATCAGAAATTTTTTGGAAACCTTTCTTGATCATGTTTAGAACTTATCACCACTCCTCTGCAGATTTTTAAATGCCTTTCTCTAGTTAAAGGGATATTTAGTTTGTTAATGTAGAAAACAAAACTCAGTGGAGCAGTAGTATATAAAGCTGAAAAAAAAACAGTTACCTAATAACCTGTAGCACCTCCTTTTTACCTAAATAATAGTAGCTATGGGGATGGAGTGCTGGACTCATTGCATGTTCCAGAGTTATCCATAACTGTTTGAAATTTACAATAACTCACAATATGTCTTCTACATGCTCAACCTGAGTGAGGGCCAATGGAGCCAATTTGATTTCACTTGTGCAGGTTGGGTACAAGTTCTACTATCTGGCAGGAATAAACCATTATCAAATAGGAAACCTGGATAGTCTGAAGAGATATAATTTAGCTCTGAGATCTGTATAAATTATGCCTTTCATTCTCTCTCCAAATTCTCTAATGGTCTTTATAAACTCACATGGAAAATATCCCATACTATAATGAACCCATTACCAGAAAAAGCTCTGCTAATGGGCTTGATCTGTAGCTTCAGGTGAGTCACAGTAACCAATGCTGTGGGATTAATAATGACACCTTTTTTTTTTTTTTTTTTTTTTTTTTTCTCCTCAGCAACTATAAAAACTTTAATTTTTTTTTTAATTGCTTCACCCCAGGCATACCAGAGTTAGTGGGGTTGAAAGAAGATAAGACTTTAGAAGTGACCGGAAACCCAGTCATAAATAGGAAAGATGGTATAAATCTCTACTTCTGTTCAAAAGACAGGTAAGCAGTGTGAATCGGACAATAAGCAAACCTATCTTCTTCTATTGCATGGTATGTGGTGTATGCTGGGAAGTGTTGACTGATGGGTTGAGCAGCACTGGCATTGAATTGAGATGCAATTTGATACAATGTTCCACTTTATTGGTTGGTTACTATTCTTGTTAGTTACTGGCTGTCTTGTTCTTCTGACTTTTGACATAGTCTTGATATCTATTCCAGAATTCACATTCTTAGTTAATATTGGCAAAGACAAACTTACTGCACTTGTCACTTCTGAGATAGTTCTCTCTTCCTGGCTCCAACAATCATTCCAGAAAGTGTTACATCTTGCCCAAATCCCATGGCTGTCACAGCTACATTACCTCTTTACCTATTATATCATATACATGGGCTTCCCACTGATGTTCTATTTCTACAAGTGGGGGGAGAATTATACCATTCAGTGTGTTCCTGTCTCAAAGTTTTGGGCTACTTGATATTGGATTCAAATGGGATTAGCACTAATATACAATTGTTTAATTGACTGCCAGAATTTGCCATATCGCTTTGTCTTCTGTAGAGTGAATGACAATTTCAATGTATTTAAATAATCTTACTTATGACATCACATGTTACAAAATAGGTAATTTTTTGAAAAAAAAACTATAATGTTCACAAATGAAAAAAGAAAAGAAGCTTTAAAGATATCCATTTTTTTACTTCGGATATTTTAAAGCATTGAAATAGAAAGTTATCAAACTAAATCTATTTTAAGTATGAAAATTCATAGTACCAGCTCTAGTGTGATAATTCAGGAGTTCATCTTGCAGATCTGTCATTAATCAGCTAAGTTCAGTCTTTGCTAGACATGCTGATTTTAGATATTAACTTTATTGAACAATGAAACAGAATGTTTAGATAATGCTAAATCATACAGAGGATTTCATCCTGTTATCACATTATTAGTCATTCAGATGACAATTGTCATGATAAAGTTTAGAAAAAGAAGTATTAGATACTTGTATTGAAATGAAGATTTCATTTGAAAATATCACAAAGTTTTAAAATGATAATCTGTACATGCTTTATGTGCTTTTTTAACTTTGATTTAAAAAAACTCTCAATTTGATGAGATTTATGCCTTTCTTGTATATTTTTGTTATTTCTATATTAAAATTGTTGAATTACTGATCATAAAATCTTTTTTGTGTCATGCATTCAGCTTCGATTTTATTTTTTGAGTTTTCTTGAATAACAAAGCATTTAACTTTGATGGTCCTGTGATCTTTCAAGCCAATTACAAATTGCACCAATGACTGATCTCATTTGCTTTCTCTTCCATGTTTTGGCCTTGTTGTGAAGATAACTTTTTTTACGCATACTTTGAACCAATCACTATCCTTGATTTGGGTGATATTGTTAGAAAAGTGTAAGATGTGAGCAGTTAGAAGAGAGATGATAAAATTTGTGTCATTTATTAAATTTCCTTAAAATCTTGTTTTTAAAATAGGTTGGAGTCTATGTATGCCACAAAGTGTTTTTGTTTTTTTTTCTATTAGAGAGGAAATTGTTGAGAATGAATTTTTGTGAATACTCCATCAGCAACTGATCCACTTCTGCTGATGGAACATTTAAAAATTTCTTTTCATTTACTAAAAGACTGTCATTATTTCATGAATCATTCACACTAGTATTGTCATCTTTGCAGTTTGATGCCAAAACATTCTGATAAAGATATCAAAGATGAGGATAATAGTACAAATAATTAGTTCCTGATGATATAAGGCCACTAGCTGAAATTTAATTACTATCCATGAAAAATGTAGGTATTAGTCAAAGTAATTTTTATAATAATAAATTGTTTTGGTACATTTCAGTTTTTAAACCCAGATTTGCTGAGCCTAAGATTACCCGGCATGAACGAGATTATGATCCCAATGGTGGTGGTGGTGACTATTATGATTTTATGGATCGAGGTAAGTGGTGGGGAAAAAATGATTAATGGATTTATCTCTGGGTTGTTGGCAAATACTTGGTCAGTCGGTGGGGGTAAAATATTTATTGTTTGAAATATTTGAAATGCCTGAGCCATGTGATATGAAATGCCAACCAATTCCTGTCTTTGAGGAATTCCATAAAAGCTTACCTGCAGATACCATAAATTCATGCAACACATTCAAGCAAAGATGGTTGCACTATTTATTCATGTATACAAGTATGATTATAAAATTATACCTGATAAAAATAAAATTAGATGAAAGCAATTAAAATGAAGATAAAAGAAATACTAGACAAGATAATATTACATTATATACACCATTTTATATTTTTGATTTTGTCAACTGCACAGTATAGTAGGGTCAGTTGGGCATTGGCTGTAAGAAAAAGGGCTTGATGGCGCAATTCACTCCTAAAACTTCCCAGACATTTGGAAACGGCATGCTGTACTGCTTGGCATTTCAGAGTGTTTGGATTTGAATCTTTGAGTCTCAATCTGTTAATTTACCTCTCCAAGTTCTCCACTGCCTTAACTAGGTATTGACTTTGGGTCCTGTCACTGGATCTAACCAACACCTTTATCCACTCAGAAAATTTGCTCCTGAACTTGTTGGGCCTCTTAAATGGGTGGCAGTGGCCTGGGTCAAGAGGGTGGCAACAAGCTATCATCATGGCTATCTCTATATTTCTGAGATGAGGTACTATGTATGCTATTTACGTTATTTGGACTATTGTCCTCGTCTTTGTTGTCATATTTATCATAATATCAGCTGTTGTACGCTCCTTGGTTGAAATGTCGAACTGAATCCTTTATTTCGCTTGCTGGGGTAGACTGTTCTAGTTCCACATACCATGTCTAATGGATGTCAGATATCAGTTATCTCCTGTTAATTCACCTTAACTCTTTGGGTCTTCTCACTGGATCTAACCAATGCCTTTATCCACTGTGCCATGTGTCCTTAAGGACATTTGTGTATGAATTTTTGGGAGTTATAAACTTAATGTCTTCAATCGTTTTTACCAGTGCTCACATTGCAATTTTCATTGTTATTATTGCTTTTCTCTGGCACTCTTATTACTGGTTCCTATATTGTATTCATTTCTATGCTTGGCTGGCTCACTATGTGCTGATTCCTTAACTTTACGAATTTTCCAATGATGTTCTTTGTCTATGATTTCAGCCTGATCCCACAAAGGGCAGTGATCTCCCTTTTCTCTCCATGTGTGGTCAGTCATTACTGATTTTTCCACTTCCCCTGATGTTACAGCTTTTTGGTGTTCTTGTAGCCTTACCTTAAGGGGGTGGCCTGTCTTCCCTTTATAGTTCTTTCTGCAGCTGCACAGGATGGTGTACACACAGTCTTTAGTCATGTTCTCCTCTATGGTGGGGGTCTTACTCAGGAGAGGTATCTGTGAAGGGTCTTCCAGCTTTTGAAGGTTGTCCTGATGTTATATGGACTGCAGATCCTTTGTATTTTCTTCGATAACCCCTTCACATAAGGCAGGCAGACTGTTTTCTGAGTTGTTGTCCTTTTGTATCTGCCTATCCCAGTTTATTAGGGCTGCTGCCATGTACCCAGGGTAGTTGTTACTTTGTAGGGTACTGCTTATACTGACCAATTCTTTATCTAATGTCTCTGGGTTGCCACTTATGACTTTTGTTTGGTGTTGTAAGCAGCGGACTGTAGGGATGGTGGGAGTTGAATTTGAGGTACTGTCTGCTGAATGTTGGTTTGCAGTATACGGATGTCTTGAACCCATGCTCTGTTCAAGATATTAGAACATCCAGGAATGGGGGTGTGTTGTTACTCTCTTTCTCCATCATGAACTGTATCAAAGGTCTTATTGAGTTCACATGGTCCAGCAGAACCCGAACATCTTCCTAGTGTGGCCAGAGTATGAAGGTGTTATCTACATAGCTTAACCATAGAGTTGGCCTTAGAGATATAGATTCTAATGCCATTTCCTCAAAATATTCCATATATATATTCGCCATTGCTGGTGATAATGGTGAGCCCATTGCTAAGGCCTCATCGTGTCGATATATTTATGATCCCATTCCAAAGTGTGTTGTTTGTGTACAGAAAGTCAACATCTCCATCAGATTATCTATTGGAATACTGGTTCATTCTCCTAGGGATGAGTCAGAGGCCAATCTGTTTCTGACTACTGAGAGTGCCTCCTCCGTGGGTACCTTGGTGAACAAACTCACCACGTCCAAGCTCACCCAAAGATGCCTCCATCCTATCCAACCAGATGGTGGGCTAGGATGTTGTGAGTTTAAACCCAAGAAATCAGCACATATGCTAGTCCACAAAAATCTCCTGAGCCGACCAAGCATAGGAATGAATACAATATGGAAGCCAGTAATAAGGAGTGCCAGAGAAAAGCAATAATAACAAGGAAAATTGCAATATGAGCTCTGGTAAAAAACGTGCAATGATAACAGTAAAAATTGCAATATGAACACTGTTAAAAATGGTTGCTGAAGACATTAAGTTTATAAGTCCCAGAAATTCATACCTTAAGGACACATGGCACAGTGGTTAGATCCAGTGACAGGACCCAAAGAGTTGTGAGTTCAATACCTGGTTATGGCAGTGGAGAACTTGGAGAGGGGAATTAACAGGAGATAACTGATAACTAACATCCATTAGACTTGGTATGTGGAACTAGAACAGTCTACCCCAGCGAGTGAAATAAAGGGTTCAGTTCGACAGTCCAACCACCTGAAGAAGGCTAGAATGTACAATGACCGAAACGTTGTGATAAATATGGCAACAAAGATGAGGACAATAGTACGAATAATGTAATTAATAAATAGTACCCATCATGGCTGTCAGACAATTTATTCGACCACATCACCACTTAACTCCTCAGACTGCAGTCCTTTGTTTATTATGTGTGGGGTACATATGAACGCGAGAGCAACAAAACTCCTTGGAACAGCATTCACCAACTTAAACAAGGAGACCGTCCAGAAGAGTTGCAGGAAGCTGTGGTTGAAACCAATGGCAATTTTATTGAATAAATTTACTCTTTAGTATTTCATGATATCTTTGTGTAATTTTGGAAATATATGTTAAAGTGAAATGTCACTGTTATTTTCATTTTTGCATAATTTATATGATAATTTATCCATTGCACCCTATACAAGTATAAATAAAGCAATTAAAATGGAGATGAAAGAAATATTAGTAAAAAAATTAATACTGATAATGCTTCCTTTCAATAAAAAATTTAAGATAATATTAGATGTGTTATATGTGGCTTCAATGAAATGAGCGAAAGAGACAATATTAACTTTTAATAAAATGTGTTTTAAATTGTGGGTGAGGAATGAATTTCCTTCATATTTCAGGTGGGGAGACATTAATTGGGATTTGATTGGAGATGAAAAAATAGTAAAATTTTCAAGCAAATGTAATCTTACTTTGTATAGTAAATGTAGTGATCTTGTCTTGTCTTTCTTGCTCATAAGTATGATTACAAAATTTGTTATTTGGGATAATTATACTCTGGATATTTGTGATATACAGCTACAAATATGTTCTACTACTAGCCATACCCAGCTGGTCAATCAAAAAAAGCATTCAATTAGAATGGAGCAAAAACGGCATCATGTTTAGATGTAACAGTCTATCTTCTTTAAGTACTTTCATTAAAAAAAACATTTTGAATTAATGCAGTTACTGATATAACAGAAGGAGTCTGCATTTATTCAATCGAAGTTAGTCGAGGACATGAAGGCAACATGAAGACCCACTTCAGACCACAATTATTTTGGAGTTTTTGAAATTCAATTTGTCAGGGTGCTACCAGGGATGTAAAAGAGGATACATTTATAAAGCAATTGTTAAGTTTGATGAAAATTGGTTGAAAGATCAATGAAAAATAAGAAAGAAACCATTAACCATTTTTCTCTATTTACGCATGTTTTCACTATATGAGTGGACTCAATTATCAAGTTAAATTACTGTTAAACAATCAAATTGTTGGTTACAATTGAGTGAAGTTTGTATTAGATTGCTTGAAAATTGAGGGAGTTTTTAGTTTAAAATTTTTCGTTTTTCGCAGTTTTTTGCTAAATGCAGTGGCATAGGGATAAAAATGAGCTATCATTGAGCTTGTCATGTAAGTAACCTACATCCTGAGTTTTAATACAATTGGAGGGAAAAAGTTGAATTTATCAATTTTTGATCGGCTATATTGATTTTTTTAAAAAAAAATTTTTTTTTTTTGTTTTTTATTTTATGCTAAGTACCTATTCATTTTTTTTTTGCTAAGACTTGATAGAAAGGATTATAAAAACTCCTGATCCAGATATCTGGAATTATCAAAAAAATAAAAAGGAAAATTAAAAAAAGTAATCCATCTTTTTTCATATGAAGGCCATTTTGTGTGTATGTGTGTGATATGAACATATAGAATTTCTTTTGTAATTATTTTGGTGAGGAAATCAAGAAATACTTGGTGTTGATATCAACAAGTAGCAAATTTAAAATTTATTTGATAGTTAAAAGTTTCTTATCTGCTGACCCATTTTAAAAGAATATTATTTTTACTGAAATCTTGAAAAATGGAGTTAATTTCTTTTTCATTCTGAAAGTAGTAAGTCATGTGCTTTAGTTTAAAGTTAAAACTAAATTCTGTTTCAGTGGTGACACTTTTTTTTTTTTTTTTTTTTTTTGTTTCCCCACCTCACACTGGAGGAAGCCTTTTTGTGGTGTTATTTTTCTCTTGTCTCTTTCTGGAGTAAAAATATACCTGCATGAAACTCCTTTTTGCTGCATTTTATTACTCTTCGGTTGGAGAAATGATATAAAAAATATAAGAAGACAAGTTAAAAAATGTTTTTAATTTCAAATATTTTCTCTTCAAAAGGAAGTAGGCAATTGTTTCTGTAATTTCTCAGTCAATACAATCAAGATATATGAATTTTAATTCTACTAGCATAAGATATGCACATGACGCCGTGTTGATGGCAGACACAGAAAGAAAACTGCAGGAACTCCTAGGCAAGGTAGCAAAGGAAAGCAAGAAGAACTTGAAAGAAAAACTTTGATGCAAGCTAAAAATTGGAGATGTCAAAATCAAACATGTACAGAAGTTTAAATATATAGAAAGTGTAAGAGATGACAGAAAATGGGATGCAGAAATTGAAATAGCAAAAGATGTCTTCCAAATGCTAAATAGGAAAATACCAATAGAAACAGAAAATCTTTCTTTAATATTTTACTGTGTAAACATTGACTTCTGGCCCTGCTCAAAGGTTTAATTGCATGAAATAATTAGATGGTGATCTGGAGGGACTACTAATTTAATAATAATTATTAAAATTCCCAGAAGAGTAGAATGAATGTTTGAGAAAAAAAAAATGGAAAAGCAAAAAGTTTTTAAACAATAAAATGAATTTAAGAACGGTTCCAAAGAGGATCTATCTTGGACATTACTAGCCAAGATTCGGTAAAACTAAAAAGCAAAGTTTCCCAAACCTATCCACTTCTCACCAAACACATGATTAAATTTCTTGTTCTCGGGAAATTAAATTTGGGGTTGTTTATATTAATGCTATCTGTGCAAAACCTGTTTAAACAAAGAAAGACCATCTGGGTTATACTTAAATTCCAAACTTGTGGTTTGGTTATATTAACCTTTGTCATGCTGGAGGTGAAAAATGTTGCTGGAGAATTCTCTCCTTTTGCATGTTGTAGGCATATTCTGTCACCTTGGGAGGGTTGCGATAAACACTTGTCAGCTGTTATTTTCGGTATTTTAAGCTTGAAATAGCTTACTTCTGTTTTCCCACGCCATTTTGAATTCTATACAAGGTCTAACATCGATTAAACCTTTGTTAAATTTTTCATGATTTTTTTTTGTAAATAAAAGAAAATAACAATATCAATGTCCAACAAAGCCTTTATTGAGGATTTTTTCTTTTATTCACACTAATGATTTTGAAGGTTTGTCTCAAGTGGTTATTGATAGTGAAGTGGTTGGGAAATGATAATCACACTAAGGACTTAGAGAAAAGCCATGATGAACACTAGGTGCCAAGTGGCTAATATCATCCATGGCTGAGTAATTTTATGGAAGCTACTGGCCCCAGGGATGTACCTGATAGCCTTTTTGAAGGTGGATTATTTCATCTATTTATAAATGACAAAATAATAACTTTATTTGTCAGACAAATATGCTAGTCAGGTGAAAGAAAGAGTAAACAAATGCTAGTGTCTACTCATGTAAACACATGGAAGGATGTCACTTTTGACAAAATGAAAGCCATTTTTCGTCTTATTGCACCCGGGAACTTCACAAGGAATAATAAAAGTTAAAGTATGTTAATGCATTTGTTTTTATTTTGTGTTTTCAATTTTTTTTTTTTTTTTTCAACGTCAAAACATTACTCATCCGTTCTTTTATTAGTATACAAAAAAAATGAAATCTATACACAAAAAAAATTTTATAACAATTTTAAAATAGTAAGTGCTCATGTTTTTGTGCCCTCAAGAAAAAAATACTGTGGTGTGGCAGGGGGTACAATTCTAGAAAGAATTTAGCTGGGTAAAGGTTAATACTATTTGCTAAAAACACTATTATCCTAACAGAAATAGTGATTGAAAATTGTTAAGCAAAGAGAGCCTTGTTTTGTAAAGGATACCTTAAGATAAGGGCAGTTGAACATGGAGAGATTAGATATATTGAGGTCAATTTTGGTGTGGTGGTCATCTATATAAACCAGGCCCCAGACACAGAAGGAGAGTTGTGCCCAACAAACAATTGTCAGAGATTTATCAAGATTGCATCATAAGACAGCTGTCAGCTTTGGCCAGAGCTAATACAGACACACACACATGACAGAAGTATTTGGTGAGAGTTAACTGGCTTGTCATTGCTTTAAAAATTACTGCTAGATTTCTCAGTTCATCATCTAGTGAGGGGTAGACATAGTTCTACTATAGATAATAAAGCTTTTTTTTTTCTATTTAATAAACTTGTTAGTTATCAAGTGTTTATCATTGTGGTACACGATGTACATATTCAGTCCATCACTAGACTTCACCATCAATCTCAATATTGTAACATTTTGGGAAACCTGAATCAACCCTAATGGGCCCCAACTAAGAAGGTAAAGAAAGCCGGCTAGCTTGCGAGGTTACTTAATAAGTTAGCAACTGAGGATGAGACAGAGATGAGGGTTACACTTGTTTCTTAATATATGTTGTAATAGATTGTTGAACTGTTGTGCGCAATCAGTCCAGTTGCCTCACAGATGAAGAGATTTTGAGACAACAAAGATAATGTTCTACAAGAGGATGCTGAAAATACAATGGGTGGAGCTATAAGCAAGGAAAAAGGAAATGAAAAAAGATTTAGAATCAGACAGTTTAAATTTCAAAGATACATCACGAGAAAAGAATGGTTAGTAAATTTGACACTCGCGGAACATCTTGAAGGTAAGAGGGATGGGAGTAAACAATAAATACCTTGCCTAAAGAGTTTGTGTAAATGGGTGATAGAACAGGGAATGGGTAGTGCAGTAAAAAGATAAACATTGCTAAGAGCTACAAATAATTGGAAGTTGTGGATAACCATGATCACCCACACTCTGAAGGGACACAGCACATAGAAGAAACATACACTTTCTGACAGGCAAAGTAATATAAATCAGAAATTGTCTGAAAGCATAAAGCTGCTTGGCATATTTTTTTTTTTTATTTTTTTTTTTTATTTAAGTGTGTACAAAAGTTTCAATAGTAAAAGAACTGGTTTTCAAGTGTGCATTCAAAAAGGTATGCTGGAAAATATAAATTCTTATCAACTTTCCATAAAGATACCCACAAGCTATATATATATATATATATATATATATAATTAAGCAACAAATGTCTTTTAAAAGTTTGCTTCATGTTAGGAATAAAATGGGTTTCTGATTCGATATTACAAACATTTTTGCTGGAATATTTTCAGGGATTTTTCTTTATAAAATTATAAAAAACTTATTTGGTATCAACTCCCCAATTTTTTAAATATTAACAGTGTATTGAAATAGAGCAGTAGCTGACCCCACCACCAAATATTTCTAGAAAATTTTCTATTAAAATAACCTCAATAGGTAAGAGGGTGTTGATGTAGATTAAGTCTAATTTGGAAAGAGGAAAACTAATAGAGGAAGAGAACACCAAGGACAGTAGCTATTTGGTGGAACTGAAAGAGACTCTGGGAAGGTGTTTTATTCAATCAATTGCAGATAAGACAACATCAACACTGTTTCTAAATATTGAAGAACATATTTTACCAGGACATACATTTCTGATGGTTGGCTGCCATACAGTTGTATCCTCCAAATCCCTGATAAAAATTAGACATTCTTTAATTGTACATGTGATGAAATCTGTGGCGCAATTGTGACAAGTTTTGTGACAATGTTCTCCAATTGTCTGTCGTTCACTGCACCTGTGATGACATCCAAGGTTGAGGCTATTTGCATATACACATAACTTGCTATGTGCACAGGTTTGTTTTCTCGGCCATGATTGCTTTCAACCAATAATACTAGTGACGACAAATGTTTTTAAAGACAAGAAAACTATGTCCGCCCAATGAATATTGAGTGTTTATGGTCTTGTCTAACGTTAAAAGAATATTTGGTTCATGGTAAGAGATGCTCTGAACCTATTTTAGTGAACTCCTGTGGTAGGAGCAAATGAAAGACGTGTTTGGAAAATGCAATTTTTCAAAATTTATAATTACGGTTACTCATCACTGTGTTTTTCTTTTTTACATTTATGACATTTTTAATAAATTTATCAAGAAAATACTTATTTACATATTTATTTCTTTATAAATTTATAAATAATAAACATTTACATTTTATTAGTTTGCATTTTAAGAATGTTGTAAATATGAAATTACTTTTGTAAATATTGCAATAAATAAATAGCGTTTAATATTTTTATTGTAAATTCTCAAAGAACAAAGAAAATGTATAAATTCAATTTCATATGTTTGGTCTTTATTAAAATTCTAATCATTGCTTTTTAAAACAACAAACATTGCCAAAGGATTGAAGGTAGGTAAAATTGGCAATGTAGTCGATGGTTTACATATTTTGATAATTTGATTTTTTTAATTTCTAAATAAAAAGAATTTTTTTTTTTACATTTTATTTCTGTATAAAATGGTAAATAATAATATCTATAAAAGTTAAATAAATCCTCTAAATAAACATTGCTGAGGGTGTGAACATACTTACATAATAGTGGCATCAATGGAAAAATTGTCCTTTTCAGACACCATTTACCTTACATGTTTGCTAAAAAACAAAAATGTGCACTTAATATTTTACAAAAAATTACTTGTAATATTTCAGTGCGATTTTGAAATTTGTCCCTTTGCTGTTTGTCACAAGAATATTTTTTTAAATAAAGACAAGTTTGAAGATTAAAACAATGTAAAGTTTAATCCCATTTTTTGAGTGAGCTTTTTTTTTTTTAAAAGAATTTTATTTTATTTTTGTAACTGTTAGATTATTTTTGTTATGGATGTAAAAAGAGAAATAATACTGATTTCTCGACTTTGACCATTCTACCATGCTCTCATAAAAGCATATAGAAAAAAAATGTATTCTGAAATTATTGGTTATAGGATTATGTAATTTTACAAATAAAAATAAAGACATCACTTGAATGACAATGAATAATTAAGAAAGAACTGAAGACAACATCATCAATTCAATAACTATCACTTTTGCCCATTATTTTATACATTTTCTTAAATTCAGAATTATTTAAAAATGTAATTATTGGGTGTAATTATATAAGGCATAAAATATGTAAGAAAATAAAAAATAAAAGCAATGAATTAAACTCAAAAATATAATTTAGGTAGGTAGGTTGCCATTTCTTTTTTTGATAAACTGGTTGCCAACCAAGGCTGTCCCTGCTATTCAGTATTTATTAGATTTTTAAAAAAATTTTTAATTTGTTGTTTGCATTTTTCGTCTATAGTGGCGGTTCAAAAAGTAACGAGAAGATGCGCCAATGTTTTAAAAATGCCTAAAAACTTATTTCTTTTAATACGGGTTAGCTTTCCTTTATCTTTCAAATAAAATCTAAATTTAACTTCAAAGACAATTATTTAAGATGTGTTCCCTTATTTTTTTTTTTTTTTTTAAATATGTGGTGGTACCGATTTATTAGCAGTTGTGTAATTCAGCATGTTTATCTTAAAAAAAAATATTACAAGTTTACTTTATTTAACTAAGATTTGTGAAAATGTCAATTTTCTTTGAAAAGAAAATTACAATTTTATTTAAAACAGTACTTTTATTAAAATTTTAGCAAGTTAGTGTTGAAGATGATATGCCAACGGATAGGTGACGCATAGTTGTGTTTTCTTTTTTTTATCTAAAAGAAAAAAAAAATAATGCTAAAAAAGCTAAATATAATTTTCTCAAAATGACCATATTGTGATTTTACAAAGATCATTTTAAAAATTCTTAACCAGGAAATTTAATTTACGACGATATCGTAAAATATTTCTTGTTAGTGTTATATAATTTAACACTTCGGAAAACAGTTTATTACTGTGCTTAATTAGGTATACCATATTTGGCTATATGACCAAAAAAAAAAGTGATAATATAATTTCTTAGTGCATTTCAATAGACTTTAAAGGTCAATCGCGCGTCCGGAGTGAATTAAAGTCTCGCGTGATTTTACGAGATTCGACGAGAACGGGTGTTGCTATATTTGGTTTTATACTTTTTCTCCAGATTTAACACTAGAAGCAGAAATGGCTAACCACCGTTATCCGAATACGAACGATGACCCACCAAACAGTCGTTTGTTTATTATTGCTGGCAAAGGAATATCTGAGGATGAATATCATAAATGCTTCGGAAAATATGGTACTATCCAAGATGTTTGGATCGTCAAAGATCGACAGACAAGCGAAGAAAAAGGTACGTGTTTTTGTTCAGTCTGGCTTCGGCAATGTGAATTTTTCTTGTTAAGGTGTAGGTGTTCTATTGTTTTTCCGGCTTATTTTAACTCTAAGAAACTATAGCATCCGAGTTCTGTTTTTTTTGTTGTTTTGTTTTAATGATAAATTTTATAATAGTATAAGGAAATGTTTTTAATTTTAAATTCTTCCTCTAGCTACATTGAAAGATGAGAAAATTGATTCATTCGTCTCATTTTTTTGATTTTTCCCGTATTTACAATTTTGTTTCCGATGAAAGTATTCTCGTCTCTCAATGAAATATGACAGCAATCAGCTGAGCCTTATATTTAGTTGATTATATTGTTTGTAAACGAAACAACATATTGATATACAAAACTAGAAATTAGATCATTTAAGAAGAGATTTTAAACTGGTGCCGCCATTTTGAATGAAAAGTGGTGTCGTGAAATTGGTAGAAAAGCGTAATATATTTGTATTTATTTTCTTAGTTATTAAAGTGTATGTTTATTTTATTTTCTACTATAATTGTTAATAATTAGTAAAATATTTCGTTATAGGTGTATCTTTCAAAGATTTATACATCCGAATACGTCGTTGTTGACACTTGCAAAAAATACGCATTTACATAAGCATATTAGCATTTTTTTAATTCAAATCTTTTTTTACTTAAATAAACAAACAAAAAAACATTGTTTTACCAAGTAAACTTTAGCATTTACTCAAAAACTACAAATAGAAATTAGTGATAAGGAAGTAGGTGTTCTGTTTTATTTTTTCAAAATTTGAAATCCTGGTAAAGGTAAATAATTAATAATTAGTTAATCCGAATCGAGTCTTCACATCAATTTGAAAGACTTTCCTTTATCAAACGTGACTTCCCCCTCGCAAATTTTGATGTACGGTATAATTTTCAAGATCTTAATTCTACCATTGAATATTTTTATAAATGAAAACGTTTAATTTTTAAACTTTAAAGTATTAAAAAATAAACGAAACGCTTAATAGCTTAATTAATTGGCAGTTGTTTAATTTATAAATATCTCGAGCTGTTGTCGAAAATTTCTTAAAAACCGATCCGTCATCTAGCATAGTACCCATAAAAAAAAAGAACAAGATTAGTTACTAATGGAACGATACTTTGTAATATTCAAAATTAATAATAAGAATAGTTCGTGTATAAAAACAGGCTCGAGAAAAAATCTGTAAAAATAAAATCTAAGATTAGAAATATGAACGTTTTATAAAACGGATCATGTAGAAAAAGAATAAGTAAATTTAACAAAAACCTTCCAGTTATTATTCCCTGAACACATAAATGTGACTTTGCAACAGGCTGCAGTCGGTCAACTCAATGTCAGCTCATTTACATGTCCATGCTAAATGACTCCCTTTTCCCAGAAAGCAACTAATGATCAAGAAACTCACTAATAACCAAAACTACATGCATGGCAGTTTCTACTTCCTTATTTATTACAGACAGCACAGAAGTGTACTGTTTGTAATGACATGCTAAAACATATGTACTTTGTCTATCAGACTCCTGTCTATTTCCGTGAACATTTTAAATAATAAAACTTTAAGAAATGAAAACACATCCTTACATGAAAAAGTGATTTAAATAAATTCCATCTTTAAATTTTATCACAATAATTAAAAGTTTATTATACTAATTGTGATGATGTCTAATTACAAATGCTACTATAAAATGATGAGTTTTGAAAAAGAACATTAAATGCAACTTTTCTCATAGAAGGCATTTTGTTTCAACTGAGTTGTCACATATATGGTGATATGTATATGTAGGTATGTCCATTAGGTCACGTAAAAAATCGGCATATCACGATTAAAAATGACTCATAAATCAACGAAAACAAAGTTTTGTTTATGTTATGTTTATGTTGTTATGAAGAGGAAAGACCAAAGTATATTTTAAATATTTTTTGAAATTTTTTACTCCTTTCTAGCACGTAGAAAATTTTGCTTAAAAATTATGTTTTTTTTTACGACAGCGCGACAGTACTAAAAAAAAGGTTTGTTTTATTTTTTGCTTTTCCGCGGAAAACACACGTTAATTAGGAAATTCTTGCAAAAATCAAATAATTGTTGGATTTTAATGAAATTTTCAGGACTTATTCAGAAATGAATGAAATCTTTTGGGAATTTTTTTTTTTCAAAAAAATCTTGTTAAAAAGAGATTTTTTTAAAACATGTTTCCACCCACTTACATATTTTCAAGAAATTTCAAGAAATTAAATACGCACGCCCGATTTTTTTTATTAGTTATAAACAGGAATGTTTGTAGAAAGTAAATCACCAGTTTTTTTTTTAAAACATTTAATTCTTTTATAGAAAAATCAAATTTGAATTGTAAAAAAAAAAATGTAAAAAAAGTATGACATTTAATTAATTAGAAAAGCTTACACCTGTTTTTGTAGATACGTTATATTAAGGACATTATTTTGTGAAGAAATAAAATTTTTCGATGAATAATGTATTTTTTTGCAAATTTTTTCCACATTTTAAAATTTTTTCATTAACGTCTTAAATACTTCAAAAATCTTTTAAAATTCTTTTATTTCTTTCACCCAAATAATGCAATGATAACGTTAATGAAAATGTAAATTTACAAATCGAACTTTGAAAAGCACATAACGGTCGTTTACACACAAAATATTTTTAAAATAATTTTAAAAAGAAATTTTTATTGAAAAACGTTCATAATTTCTATGTATGGAAATGTATACGCGACATAATCCTTAAAAGGTCACGTGATTTGTGTCGTCTGGCACCGCAGTTATTTCACTCCTCTGTCCAGTTCAGATACACATCGTTAACGTGTTTGCAGAAATTAATAAAAAAGTTTAAAGAATTATCTAAATAATAAAAAAAAAAGAATTATCTAAATAAAAAAAAAAAAGTTTAAAGAATTATCTAAATAATAAAAAAAAAGTTTAAAGAATTATCTAAATAATAATAAAAAAGTTTAAAGAATTATCTAAATAATAATAAAAAAAGTTTAAAAGAATTATCTAAATAATAATAAAAAAAAGTTTAAAGAATTATCTAAATAATAATAAAAAAAAGTTTAAAGAATTATCTAAATAATTAAAAAAAAAAAGTTAAAGAATTATCTAAATAATAAAAAAAAAAGTTTAAAGAATTATCTAAATAATAAAAAAAAAAGTTAAAGAATTATCTAATTTTATTGCCATTATTATAGAGTTTTGTCCCTTTATTCTAATGAAACTAAAAAGCGTTCACTCAGATTTTTAATAATTTTCATTGGGGCCATCCGTAGTAGCTGTCGTCACTCGTCCTCAACACGTAGATCAAATATTGGATAAAAACACCAGTACCAATCGTTAATAATTGGTTGTACTACTTTTTATGCTAGAAGTAAGTAATAATTCTTTTAAATCAGATTAATTTAACATTAAATTTTCTAATTTTACTAAAATAACGTGTCAGAAACTTTGTTAAATATTTTTAAAATCGATAAATTTGTGTTTGTTTACAAATTTCTTAAAATTAAGAAAATGGCGGGATTTTTAAGAAAATTTAAAATTCCAATACTAAATTTGACATTCCAATGTATATAGTTTCTATCTGAAATACACCAGAATTATTTACTTAATGGAAATAATAAATTTAATGATTAAACTTTCAATTAAAGCTAAAATGAAATCTTAAAGCATGTTTTTTCATTTTTTTAAATTTATTTTAAAGTTAGGTATCGAAAAAAAAGTGGAGGTCCCTAGTATATGTAATTAAAAATGGTTGAATATGTGAATTGTGTATCAGTTGATATTCAAATGCAATATGAAACAAAATTCAGATTTTATGGAGATAAGCAGATGGGTGGTTTTCTATACAGGAGGTACAATTTATTTTGGAGTTATTAGCACTTCTTTATTATTGATTTGTCTAGTGAAGTTGTAAAAATTCCTCCTTCAAACAAAATGTTTAGAAAGATGCAAAAAGCCATATTCCGGTTTTTGCTGAAACCAAATTTCTGCAGGCAAATTTAAAGCAGCATGTGCAGATTTTAAAAAACTTGAGAATTCCAGAATTATCTCACAAAATATTTTCAAAATCTAACAATCACTACTAATTCTATCATAATGACTGCACTGATTAGCATTATACAAAGTGATTGATATTGTATACCAAATAGTTCATTTACCTTTTAAACTTGAAATATACCTAACTTCAGCTTAATAGGATTCAAATGTGCACATCATAAGAAATATAATTATAAGCCTTTTAAATTAAAATATATGCCAATCAGCATTTCATTGTGGCCAAAAATTATGAGGACTGTATTTAGGTAATATCCTTGTATTGTATGATGATGAAACAGCATATACAGGTGAGATTTAGATAGTGTTTATAATTTTAGATGCAAACTATTAGAATTTTGTCAAAAAGTATTTTTAAAGTTACCAATTTAGAAATTTTTGGGTTACAATGTGCATATTGAAGAGCTTTTACTCTTTGATAAAATTTGAATGAATTAAAATCTTTTCTTTGTCCAAAAGATCCTAAGGGTTTAAATATATTTTTGTGTATGACAGCTTTTATCACAAACTTATCCGTGATTAAACCAAAGTTTTCCTGCTTCTTTCTCTCTGAACAATTGATATTATTTCTCAACTGTTCTTTCAATTTAGCCAAAGACTTTTAATTTGTGCAACAATTTACTGATGTAACTCTACCCTAATTCACCTACGATTTGAGTTTTCTGGCTATCAATTAGTTACAGTCATCACTATGCTGTTGATATAGCATTACATTAAGAAATTGGCTACTGATTCTTATTGGTTCCTTTTTGCAAAAAGTTCAATTCTTGCAATGTGTTTTACTTTTGACAGAATTGCTAGCAGCTTATTTAATAGTACTTGCTACACTTTTGCCACCTCATTAAATGTCAACATGTGATTTTATTGACCATAAAATGTTATGCAGTGTTTTACACAGTTTAAACCCAGTAAAATTGGTTAGTCAACAATATCACCTAACAGTAATTACTGAAAATATTTCCAATGTAATATATGTAAGGAACAATATTGGAAAATATATGACAAATTGGTAGCAATGGGGGGGGGGGTTCCAAATAAAATCCCTCATCAATGGACATGTAGTTGCGCCAACATACCAAATTCGGTCCGATGACGTCTTGAAGAATGAAATGCGTCATAAGAAAACTTTTTCACTTTGCCATTTTCCCCATATATATATATTTATATTTGTTATGACCAAATTTTGTGACTGATGCAAGACTGGAATTTTGTGAGCAGCTTCCTTTTGTTTTTTTAAATTCTTGGTCTTATTGGTTACAAATAGTTAAAATATATTGCATTACAAATAAAAATTTTTAGTTTAATTTGAATGTATGAAATTTGAAGGAGATCTCAGAATATGGCTCTTGTTCAATAAATTTGTGTGCTATAAGGTAAATCAGTGATAATATATAGAAATCCTTTTTTATGCACTATAGACCAAAGTATTGAAATTTGAAATAAATAAAACAATGATCCCTTTGGGGTGGGGAATTCTGGAGTGAATTATTTGAAAATGTTTGTCAAGGGATCAACTAAAGAGAGTGATAACTGTAACAACTTACAAAGAAGAAACTAAACCATAGCATACTTTTGTACCTAGATTAATGTATTCTAGCAGGATCCAGGTAAAATACATGGATTTATTAATAAATTATTTAATGCACATTTCAACCCATTATCATGCCTGGATAGTTATAAGGAAAGTTACATAGATTTACTTAAAATACTTAAATATTGTCAACAGATCTTTAGGTTACAAAACGATTTCTCTCTCCCCCACCCCCCAAACTACAAACAACAGCCTTTATCTAAGATGACCCTCCACCAATCCCTCTCTGATTTTAATTTCAAAAAATCACTTGTAATTTAGAGACAAATTTTTCCTCAGCATATCATTAGATCGCAAAACCTGGTTTAACCCCTCACTACAAACAACCGCTTTTATCTAAGATGACTCCCTCCTCTAATTCGTCTTTGTGGCACACTCTTTTTGTCTCTCGTTTTGTTTTACTACCTTTCCCTTTCAGTATCTGTGAAACCAAGTGTAATGGACACCATACATAGATAAAAGTATATTAACCTTTATGTCATCAATCCCCTCGAGAATTGTTTCTTCCTGTCACTAATCAAAACATGAGTACCTACAGTTTTAAAATTATTATAACTTTCTTGTATTATGTTAGGTACCTCCACGAGATCGCTAAAAAAAGAGCATAGCATGATGAAAAAGACGCCAAACTTGACGAAAACAAAATTTTATCGTCTAAATGTTTGTTATTATTAAGAGGAAAGGTCAAAGTATTTTGGGGGTATTTTTTCCATTTTTTAATCGTTCCTAGCACGTCCGAAATTTTCGTTAAAAATCTAGTTTTTTTTGAGTCAGCAAAATTGACCATTTTTTTCCATTTTAAAAAAACTGGAAATCTGACTTTGAAATTTTTTTAAATATCAATTATCATTTTTTCAAAACTTATTTTAAGAAAATCAGAAATTATAATGTTTATTTAAAATATTTTGAACCAAACTTAACTTAGCTTTTGTGCCAAAAAGATGTAATTTGAAAATAAAACAAAGCAGGTCATAAACTTTCGCGTCTCTTGACATGTGATGAATGATATATTTACAATTCCATGAGGCTAATTTGTTCTCTGGAAGGAGAAAAGTGAAATAATTTACATTTACGTGAACAAATTATTTACCCGTTATTTTTAACGAAAACTTTCAGCGGTCTAATTTTTTTTTTTTTTTTTTTTTACTTAGCTTTCACCTTTACGTTTATGATGCTTTATGGGAAATATATTGTAAAAAATTAAAATAAAACTGTTAAGAGTAACATTAAATTTCATATTTCTTAAGAAAGGTATCTAATTAATTTATAGGTATCTTTCTTATGAAATTTTTATCAGAATTGTACATAAAATACTATAATTTTATGTACATTTATTACATTCTACTGTTATTTGCATTCATTTTATTATTAATTTTGATATTTCATTTATGGAAAATGTCGTAACTGAGATTAATATAAAAATAAGATCATGTAAATTTCATAAGATGATACTGATACTTGTAGGTACCCTTTTCAGTTGAAATTGAAAATCAAATTAACTTCTCCACACGTGTTTCAAAAAAAGTAAAGGCCTTAACAGCGGAGAACAATGCTTAACTCAAATAACGCAACTTAATTATATTCTGGTTGGTCTTCCGTATTTTATAATTACAGCTCGATTATAAGCACAAAACTACATTTCTTAATTACTGGGGATCTTCTGATTAGTCAAAATGATACAATTTACAACGCTAAAAAAAAGATCTATCTCATAAGGACACTTATGAAAGCCGATCTGGCTTTTAACTAATTTTATAATATTTTAACAACTTAAATGTAAAATCTATTATAATTAATGAAATAACAAATAATTGTATTAAAATTCATTTTCATCGAAAAAATTTTTTTGCTTTCAGAAAATATTGTCCATATTCATAAAACAACTAAAAGCAAATAAAAGCATTTGAAATTAAATAATATATTTGTTTTATTGAGTTTTGTATGTTACAATTCAGAGCTGATTTTCAGGTACTGCGTATCAATTAAAAAACAAAAAAAACATGATTTGCATTCCTCAAAGCCCTGTGCTTTTAATTATTGTAATCACTAAAACCGATGCAATCAATTTCTAGCGTTTTCATAAAATTAGTTTGGTGGGGGGTAATAAATATTTAAAAAAAATATTTCTACCATGACTTTCATAAAAAAAAAACATATAATAATTTCGATCATCTGTGAATAGTTTCTGAAAGTTTCATTAACATCCGATAATTATTTCTATTTTTTGCACGATTTTCAAATTAATGTGTGTCATACCAAAAAAAACGTGCTAAAATTGTCTGTTATTTACTAGTTCCGCTGATACAAATAGAAAAAGGTTTTTTAATCAAAATTTAGAATGTTCTAAAAAGAAGGAAAATTTTTAAAAATAATTAAAAAAAAACTTTGGTCTTTCCTCTTAATAATAACATAAGCATTTAGACAATAAAATTTAGTTTTCGCAAGTTTGGCGTCTTTTTCATCAAGCTATGCTCTTTTTTTAGCGATTTCGTGGAGGTACCTATATGTGCATAGACTTAATTTATTTTTTATACTAATAAAAGAATGTATGCGTAGTATTTTGATGCAATTCATGTGAGTTTTGACATTTGAAAAGAAAATGTTGTAAAACACAAAATTAAGAAAACAAATACATTAATATACTCTTATTACTACTTGTGGAGTTCTCGGGTACAGTTTACCTTATATTCTACCAGACTGTAGAAGGTGTATCGGCAGATTGTCACATCATACTTTCTGCACACGAACTGGGTCTGGTGGTGCTTTTTGTCTTGGTTTGAGAAAACAGCACAATCTAGATGAGAATGCTTGCCAAATTTCAGGGGCTTGGGTTAACCGTTACCATGCTACAGGAGAAAATTGTCGCCATAGAATTTTCTCATGTTGTGTCTCTCGGCGCATTCTGTTGCTTTGAGTCAGTAGCTATAAATAAACACTTGTTAGCTGTTATTTCTGGTATTTTAAGCTGGAAATGGTCTACTGCTGCTTTGGAACAAGGTTAAGCTTCCAGTTTTCCAACGTCATTCTTCTAGACTCTACATGAGGTGTAACACTGATTAAACCCGTATTAATTTATTTTTTTTTTTTTTTTTTTTTTTGTAAACGAAAATGAACAAATATGAGTCAGGTGAAAGAAAGAGCAAACAGATGCTAGTCTTATCGTATGTAAACACAAGAAAACACGTCACTTTTTTGATGAAATGAAAGTCTTCTTAGTGATTTTGCTTCCTATTGCACCCCCCAGAACTCCACAAGGAGTAATAAAAGTTTAATTATGTTGAATTATTTATGTATATTTTAATGTATTTGTTTTTTATTTTGTTTCAATTTTTTTTGTTTTCAATGTCAAAACATAATGCATTCCATCAAAATATTGCTCATTCATTCTTTTATTAGTGTGCAAAAATTAAAATCTATATGCACAATACAAAGAAAGTTATAGCAATTTTAAAACAGTATGTGTTCATACCACCCCCTGCAGTGGCGGGGGAACAATTCTAGAAAGAAATTAGCATGGTAATGGTTAATCTTAAGGTGGTGTTCTGTTAGCACCAACCTTTCTTGGGCATTTTCTGTGGAACATCATTGACTGTTAGTTTTCTAGCAGAGAATACACAATCCTAAAGCCTAAACTTTTCTACCTGCCACTACCATGTTTATCATCTTGGACCACCTCACCATCAATAGTCTCTGAGTAAAGCCTTTAGAGTCGTCATCAGAGCCTGAATCTAATAATTCTTCAATAAAAGCTCAGATGTGAACATTTTTGCTTGTAAAAAATCAGAATAAAATGCATGCAAGTTTAAAAGATGTTTTACAATGAAAAATGGCATTGGAAAACAAATTTAACCTCATTCTGCATCGAGTAGGCTGTTTCCAGCTTAAAATACCAGAAATAACATTTGACAGGTGTTTACTTTTAGCAACCCTCTCAAGACAACCAAATGTACCTTCAGGTACAAGTGAAAGAATTTGTACGGAGATAATATACGTCTCTGGCCAGAATAAGGTTAAAAGCTTTTCATCATGGTGGTTAGGATTTGGTTTGATATTTTCATCTTTGTTTATAGAATGAATAAATAATCAATCATCAAACCATATAATAATTATTAATGTGTATTTATACATTTCCTGTCCCATCTGTAGTAAAAAGCTAGTAAATTTATGAATGATTGCTTCTCTTAGTTGTTTTAATATACAATCTGCCTTATGCTTGGGAGCCATAATGAGGAGCAAAAAGTTCCCAAAAAAGAATGGCACAAATGAGAGTGAATATAGTACAATCCAATATGGCATACAGCCAGTGAAGAAATAATGCTGTCTTCATATAGTGCTACATGAAAACATATTATAGAAGAAGCTACCGTAACCACAAAACACTATACATTGGGTCTGACATGACCTGAAGACCTGTACAAGTAAATATTTATTGCCATTTAGAAAGATTAGTTCTTGAGCAAAATGAACCATTTACTTAATCGATTCCTTTAACCTAATTTTCTTAAATTGCAATCTTATTTGTTTAGACCTTTCGTGTGAGGCACCCTGTGAACTTTGTCTATTAACTGATTGTTTTCCTTCAACTTGATCCTGAGATAGGCTTTGTCATCACCATTTTTATTCTTCTGTTAATCTTTTTCTCCTGAGAGATATTTCCACTCCACTGTTATATTAAACATGTAAAATTTTTAACATGAAAAGATACTGAGCAAAAAGCAATTTTATCTAATACCAAGAGTAATCAATGTATCATAGATACCATTGAATGTCTAAAACATATAAAGGGAACAGAATAATTAAATAGCTCGACCTCTATTTTAGCTGTGAACTCTTTATCTCTTCTTTACTGTATCTCAAATCGTTTATTGGTTCATTGCATCTCAATATTAAAACTTTTTAACATTTGCAGTAAATTTTGACAGGACAGGATACACTAGTACAATAATAATACTGATATATTTCTAACTGTTCCTCTTTATGTTGTAAATTTTTTTTTAGCTATTTTAGGCCTAGTGTTAGAAAGAGCTAATCAAAAAGACCATGTAAGTTAAATTACTGATTTAATGGCAAAAGCCACAAAGTTGCAATAAAAATGTTAAGTAGAGGTAAAACATTTTGATCAATAATTGATGTTATTTTTTTTTGATAACCAACTGCTGTATCTCTAAGTTTTTCTATCTCCTTTTATTTATAGGAATTGTATATATTAAGTTCAGCAAAACTTCATCTGCCTTTCTGGCAATGGAAGAAATGAATGGCAAGTGTGTACCAGGACATCCCAAACCACTTAAGGTAGGATGCAATGCATTTTCTTCATTTAAACATGTAGATTGAATCTAGTATCTATCTTGTTGGAAATTCTTTTCTGTCAAACATAGTAAACTGTGTTCTGCTTCTTTACCATGGCCAAACGGTATCACTATGCCAGATTCTGTAATGAAGATTAATAATTCTATGCTAAAAAACAACAAATTTCTTACTTTTTGTAAACACAGCAAATTTTGATCTTTGACTTTGTAAATATGGATTTAAACAGACTATTCTATTTATAGGCTGTTTATGTAACCTGTGATATATCAGAAGCAGGATTTTGTAAGCAGATATGTTGAATCATTCATTCATTCTTATTAGATATTTAAGTGGCTCTTGAAACTAGTGATGAACAAGAATAAAACAATTAAATTTATATTTTAGTACCTATTACATTTGAATCCAGTATACATTGGCAAGTTTTTCAGCTTTTTATACTGATTATCACTTTACTTCTGCTCTATCATATTTGACTTAGCTTTAGTAATTTTATGCATTAGCAAACCAAATATTTCTGGTGTCATGAGAAAAAAAAAACTGATATGTAAACACTAAAATTAACAATTTCTTAGATTCAGTACTTTACAGGCTTTTTATGCATTGAAAATCAGGAGGAAGGGGGATTATCATTGTTCAAGAATTAAAGCAAGCATAATTGATAGTAAAGGGCTATTAGATGTATCATGTAAATGTTTTGCTAATGATTTTACAATAAAAATACATTGGTTAGGAAATAAAGCAAGTGTTAGTAACGGAAAAAAAGAGTTAATGATGCATAATTCTAATAGCTGTATAAAAAATTTGTAATGAATAATTTTTATACAAAAAAGTTAATGCTACTGAAAATAAAATGATGCTTCAGAATTGGATTGATGAATTGTGATTGATAGCAATCTAACAAAATCATTTGAAAATAATCATATAATGTAGGATGTACATGTCAACATAGTAAAAACATTCATATTGGGCTTTAACAATCTATTATATCTACTTTGTTAGGCATTTTTATGTTTTTTTCCCCCCACACAAATTTTTTCATTAGTTTTGGTGCAAAAAAGAAAAATATTGGATCTTCTTTCCATGTACAATTCACTTAAACCAGTGGTTCCCAATGCTCTGTCTAAGCATCTCTAAACTCCTGATGCCCCTCCCTCCTATTCACAAGGAGGTAGCCTAAAAGGCCATTAACTTTCTTTAAGAACTTGAGACTGCATATATGCGATAGTCTTATCATTTAAGTTTAGAATTTTGCAATATTTATAAAAAAAATATTGTTACAAATATAAATATATACAGTGTATATGTAATTATGCATGTATATACATATACACAAATATTTTTATGTATATGCACCATATGTAATAACTTGTGCACACACATACACACACTCATTAGAAAAAAAATTCAGTTCGTAACTCATTCTTGAATTGACCCCTGTGTGGCATGTGCAAAATGTAAAGTCCCAAATTGTAATAGGTGCTAAAGAGTTGGAATGTAAGTGGTTTTTGGACATGTAAAATGAATTACTGCTATTAACTGTGCCAAAGACAGGTCTTTATCCAAAATTCATGTTTGACGAGATAGTAGTATTAGTCCTCAACTATGAATTTTGTCCAAAGGTCCAAACAATTGATTTTAATAAATAATCCTCTTAATTAAACCAATTATAAACAATTGATGAAAAAAAAATCTGAAATTAATTTAAAAAAAAAAAAAAGTATATTATTTCATAAGGTTAACATTTGGCTGGAATTATCTTTGGTGATAAAGTAAAAATTGTTAGTTGTACGGGCAATTTTTCACTCATCTGCTGTATTCAAACATTGCATCTTTTATGATTTTTTTTTTTTTTTCCAAATCTTTATAGAATTCACTTAAATTTGTAACTTAGAATAACTGTTCATTCATTCAGAAGAGATAAATATGAGATCTGATAACATTAGTATATTTATAAAACATATAGCCCTGATTCGTGTTACAATGAAAAACTCTTTTAGTCTGTCAACCAGACAGGCCGCTTTAATTTTTATTGATTTATTGAATAGAATTCATTTAAAAAGATTTATGTTCTGTAAAACTGCAAAGGGCAGTTACAGTTGATCTTTACTTAGAAAGATAAAACGTTTCATGAAAATTAGAATTATGAAATTACTTAATGATAAATATATTGTTCTATAAAGCTAATGTAAAAAATAATAGAAAAATCCTGTTTTATTTTTTTATCTAATAAACCCAAAGAGTCTTTTGTCCACACACTATGTTTATCTTCCTGCTGTGCATGAATAGTTTATTTTTTTTCTTTTTTTATTTGACTCTTTGAATGTCAATGTTTTTAAAAAGAAAAAAAATTATATTCCTTATTTGAATAGATAAATATCTCTGTGTCTCTGGCTATATGTTAGGGATTATAAACTTTATTTTTAATGTTGATTTTATTTGCATTTAATATGTCAGCTATTCTTACTGGTTGCTTGTTTCAGGTTTTAGTGGCTAGTTCAAAGAGAGATGGTTCTGTACGTGATCCCCGTGAAGAAGAAAGGCTGGTTCGTCTCTTTGTCATTGTACCAAAGACATATTCAGAGGATGATGTTCGAAAAGAATTTGAAGTAAGTCACCTTGAAATCTAAAAGACCCTTTTCATGAACATGAATTTTGATGCAACTTTTGGGCCTTCCAAGACTATGTTTCTGCTTTGAACTCTGTTTAATTAGTATTTAGATTATAACATTAATTTATATAAAAGTTAAAAGCAGATACATTTTTTCTTTTTTCTTACATACATATATGAGTTTATTTCCTGATGCATTCATGTGTTTGTGTTGTAATGTCTATGTTTCTAACAATACCCAAGTATCAAGTACATGTTGGAAAAATTTAACTATAAAACTAATAAATAAAAAATGATTTTTATAGTTGGCTGTGGTCTTTGTAAATGATATTTTACTTTTGCCTACACAATATTATTAAATTGATGATTTACTGGGAGGAGATTGATTATTTCTTTTGAATTGGATCTAAATTGAAAAATATTTTACTTCCTATCCAAGATTGTTTTATGACATAGTTGTCAAATTTTAAACTTAAATTCCTCATATTTTTTCCTGTCATCTTCTGCAGCGAATGTATTCTTTGGTTCTTTTAAATTGCATGTATTCAGAACAAATCTTTTTGAGTACAAAATGTCTTGCTTCTCATTTAGGGCAATCTGTTCCTTCATTTTAATTTGTACTTTTGTTTCTTTACAGCCGTATTTTATTGATGCCTTTTTTTCCCTTATAATATTACAATTTTAAAATCTAATTAGGTATGTTAAATTTAATAATAGAATGTATAACATAAAATCCTCTTTTTAGATATTTTTCTTTAAAAAAAAAAAAAAACAATTTCTGACATATATTTGATTTCATTTTAAGAAATTTGGTGACATTGAGTCTGTGACACTTCTGAAGGATCGTAAATCAGGAGAGACCAAAGGTTTTGGTTATGTCAAATATCATCGGCCGTATCATGCAGCTCTTGCATATGAATCCTGTGATGCAGGTAAATTCAAACAAACTTTTGTCTGTACTTATCTTTTGCGGGATTATTTTTTTTATACATTTGTGCTGTTTTGTCCCAACCAATCCAGATTGCAGATAAGTTGGGCTAAACCCTAAACAGTTACTTTCACATTGTTTCACTTTTTGTTAATTTCTTAGACTCATTAACTTCAAACAGATTTTAAACCTTTTTTTATGATAAATACACAGTTACTTAGTACTGTGTAACTCCTCCTTTTTGCTAAAATAATACTGTCTGTGGCATGGAATTTGAGGTCCTGGACTCATTTTATGTTCAAAAGCTATCTATAACTATTTGGTGGTTGTATAGGAGTTATTAAGGCCAACAATATGCCTTCTACATGCTCAACATTTTTTTAAAACCTGTTGTGTGTCACCCAATGGAGTAGCTGGAATTCACCCAAGTGTTTCTAGAATCAGTTTGATTCCAGTTGTGCAGGATGGGTAATGGTTTTAATTATCTGGTGGGAATAAACCATTACCAATTGGAAATCAGGATAGCATGAACAGATGTGATTTAGCTTCAAGATCTGTATAAATCATGCCTTTCAATATCTCACCAAATTTTCTAATGGTCTTTATAAAAAAACTTGCATGGAAAATATCCCACACTATTCTGCAGACATTACCAGCTGGCATAAAGTGAGTGACAGTTTCAATGTATTTAAGAAATCATATTCATGACATTATAGGTTAACTAAAAAATTTTTAGTACTTATTGAGAAAACTGAAATGTTCACAAATGAAAAAAAAAGTGAAGCCTTAAAAATATCAGTTTTTTTACATCAGATATTTTAAAGTATTGGAATAGAAAGTTATCAAACTAAATCTATTTCAAGTATGAAAATTCATGGTGCCTGCTCTAGAGTGATAGTTCATGAGTTCATCTTGCAGATCTGTCTTTTGTCAGACTAGACTGTTTTTTAAGTTTTAACTTTATTGACCATGAAAACTGGATGTTTAGATAATGCTAAACCATACATAAGATTTGACCCTGTTATCACATTATTGGCTTAGTCATTCAGATGACAATTGTCATGATAAAGTTTAGAAAAAGAAGTATTAGATACTTGTATTGAAATGGAGATTTCATTTGAAAATATCACAAAGTTTTAAAATGATAATCTGTACATGCTTTATGTGCTTTTCTTTTTTTTTTTTTTAACTTTGATTTGAAAAATTCTCAATTTGATGAGATTTATGATTCATTTGTTGTTTCTATATTATAAAATTGTTGAATTTCTGATCATAAAATCTTTTTTTGTGTCACGTATTCAGCTTTGATTTTATTTACTTATTTATTTTTCTTTTAACACTTAAGTTTAGCCATGTGAGCTTTGAAATCACTTATAAATTGCACCAATGACAGATGTCTGATTTCTCTTCCTGGCATTGTTATGGAGGACTTTGTATGCATGTCTTGAACCAATCATTGTCCTTGATCCAGATGTCAGTTGAAAGAGATAATGAAATTTGTGCCATTTATTAAATTTCCTTAAAATCGTGTTATTAAAATGGGTTGGAATCTATGTATGTCACTGTGTGTGTGTGTGTGTGTGTTTTTTTTTTTATTATTATTATATTATGGGGAAATTGATCAGAATCCATTTTTGTGGATACTCCATCAGCAACAAATCCATTGATCCACTTCTGGTGATGGAATATTTAATTTCTTTTCAATTATTAAAAATTTGTCATTATTTCATGAATCATCTGCTGCTTGTTGCCAAAAATCATCTAAGATGAGTGCAATAGCATGAATAATGAGTTCCTATATAAAGAAGGTTACTAACTGAAATTTAATTTAAATGTGTATATTGATCAAAGAAATTTATATAATAAATTAAGTCTCTTGTGTTTTGGTACATTTCAGTTTTTAAACCCAAATTTGCTGAGCCTAAGATTCCCCGGCATGAACGAGAATATGACCATAATGGAGGTGGAGGTGTTGGTGTAGGTGGTGGAGGAGGAGGCGGCGGTGGTGGTGGAGGAGGTGGTGGTTGTGACTATTACGATTTTATGGATCGAGGTAAGTGGGTGCAGTGAGATGATTGATAGATTTATCTCTGGGTTGTTGACAAATACTTGGTCAGTTGGTGGGGGTAAAATATTTATTTATTGTTTGAAATATCTGAAATGCCTGAGCCATATAAGCTTGTGATATGAAATGCCAACCAATTCCTGTCTTTGAGGAACTCCATGAAAGCTTACCTGCAGATACCATAAATTCATGCAACACATTCAAGCAAAGATGGTTGCACTATTTATACATAAAAAAAAATAAAATTAGATGAAAGAAATTCTAGACAAGATAATATTACTAAAAGTAAAGCAATTAAAATGAGGATGAAAGAAATATTAGTCAAAAATTAATAATGGCTGATAATGCTTCCTTTTAATAAAAATTCAAGATATTACTAAAAGTGTTAAATGAGGCTTTAATGAAATGGACAGAAGAGACAGCATTGACTTTTATATTTAAAGCTATAAAATGTGATATAAATTGGGATGGGGTATGAAAATTTCCTTCAAATATTGCAGGTAGATAGACATTAATTGAGATTTGATTGGAGGTGGAAAATAGTAAGACCAATAGTCAAAGGTAGAGATCTTGCCTTGTTTGTATTATAGTCTCTCTTGCTCATAAGTGACCAAGCAATGCAACATTGAAGATTTTACTAGCACTTTTCATCTGCATTCTGTAATTTAGATACCAGCTTTAATATTTTCACAAAAATTTAATTTCTGCATTTTTGATAACTTTGTTCATCAGACAATTTTAAAACAAAAGGTGAAGTTTAAAAAAAATTGTGATTTCTGTCAATAGTTAATTTTTCTTAATGCTGATTCATATCATCCAATATAAAAAGCTTGATGATGATCAAATATTAAAATCAATCCAACTTATTTGTTAATCAAACATTACCACTTTTGCTATTAGTTTCTGAACTGTTCAATTTATAGTTTCAGTAGATAATACTCCCCCTACCCCAATAGCTACAATACAAACTTATTGGGTACAGTGTAGTATTGGCATTTTTCACATAATTTAATTTTTATTGCTTAAATGCCAGTTACTTTTGTCAAATTTATGTAAGACTTTTTTTTTTTTTTTTTTTTTTTTTTTAAATACTCAAGATGGATTTTGGATGCACTTGTTTGTGTGTAAGGAATTTACCTTTATTTTTAATTGTTTTAATTAGGTGTAAAACGTGGCTTTAATGAGATGGGCGGAAGAGATGACTTTGGCTTCCGTGGCCAGGACATGTATGGTGGTGGTGGTGGCGGTGGCTATGGACCTCCAGGGCCTGATGCTATGCCTCCTTACCAGGGTAAGAATGGGTTTTCCATGCATGCGGAAACATTATCACATTCGCTCCTTGATGCATATTTAAAATTATGAAAACAAAAATCTATACTGAACGTGTGAAAAGAAGAAAAAAAAGAATTGTGAGTGACTGAAAATATTTATTTATCTTTTCATTGAAGATGTCTGATAAATGTTTTGGCTGTTTGTGATATATTTTGCCAGTATGATGACACATTTACACATTTGACAGGTCCTGTGACAAATTATCTTCTATTGAAAATGGTGCAAGTTCATTTTCACAAGATGGTGGAATCTATATTTTCTACTGATAAGGTTTAATCAGCACATTTTTAAAATCCTATGAAGTGATTCATTTAGCTGGCAAGTTTCCAGTTTACTTGGGCAAGACAAAATTGTATGATAATATTGCTAAGAGTAAGAAGAAATCCATAATATAACTTGTCCTACAGTTTATTGATATAATTGTTCTATTAATAATTGTTGTTAATTTCTTATTGTGCCTAATGTATTACTTAAACTGGGTCATAATTATATAAGTTGAGAAAAAACATAATATTTCCATAATGTCTGTCTTAGCCTGGCAGTGAATTGTATAGTCATTCAAGACAGTTCATAGATAATGAAGAAGGCATCTGAAGTATAAAGCAGTTTAAGCCCACAGTAGTTAAAAAAAAAGTGTTGTGTGTTTTGAAGACACTCTAACATAGAATTACTACTATTACTATACAACACAGTTTAGAATACAAATACAAAAATGTATTAACAGTAAACCCCTTGAAAATGGTTAATAAATTAGCCAAAAGTGCTTGTGAGAAAATAATCACTATGGACACTCCTGGCCTTCATCAGAAAAAAACTATAGGAATAAAACTTGTAAAATTTTCTTTGTTTTATCAATGAAACTTGTATAAAAGAAGGATTGTTGTCCAAATAGGATTTTTATATATATATATATATATATATATATATAAATAAAATAATTCTTTTTTTACACTGGTGCAAGGTCATTAAAGTGGGGGACCCAATAATTAACATTCCATATTTTAGTTAAATGAAATTCATATTTTTATTATGATACCATTTGTTGCTTGGGGTATTTATACCCAGGTTATTTGAGATATGCAGCTCCAAATATTTTCTATGTTGTGCTTTTAGCTGAAGAAGGAACTGTTAGGCAGAGACTAGTACTATTGTTTCTTGTTAAATTTTTTTCTTATATGATGTGTTCATTTTGTTGCTAAGACCTGATAGAAAAGGTTTATAAAAACTCCAGATCCAGGTATCTGGAATTATCAAAAAAAAAAAAAATATATATATATATATATATATATATATATATATATATATATATATATAAAAAGGCCATTTATGTGTGTGATATGAAAATATAGGATTTTTTTTATTTTATTTTGGTGAGGTAATCAAGGAATACTTGATTTTGATATCAAAAACTAAAACAGTGTGTGGTGTTATGGTTTTTTTTGGGTTTTTTTTACAAGTTTCTTTTTAGTACATTTTGGTATCAGCAAGTAGCAAATTTAAAATTATTTTATTTGATATTTAAAAATTTCTTATCTGACTCATTTTGAAAAATATTTTTACTTAAACCTTGAAAAATTAAGTTAATTTCTTTTTCATTTAAATAAGTCATATGTGCCTTGGTTAAATGTTAAAACTAAATTTTGTTTTAGTTGTGACAAATCTTTAATGCTTAAATCAGAAATTCACTAGCAACTTTTTTCTTTTTTTTATCTCTCCCATCCCACAATGGAGGGAGCCTTTTTGTGTTATTTTTCTCTTGTGTCTCTCTGTCTGTCTCTCTCTCTCGAGTAAAAATATACTTACGTGAACCTCCTTTTTGCTGCATTTTATTACTATTCAGCTGGAGAAATGATATAAAAGATATGTGGATAAGAGTTTATTCAGAATATTTTTAATTTAAAGGCTAGAAGGTGGTGGCAAGGGTCAATTGAATTGGAAGATTATGGTGGCAACATGGCTGTGTGACCTTGGACTTTTCCCTATGTTTGAATGGCGAAATCAAAAGAACACTGGTGCTTGTGACTACTAACAAATTTGAGTATAGCACCCCTGTATCCTTGTCTTGTCAAGGTGAATGTGAATACCTGGAAAAATAAAAATCAGTTACAATGTAGAAAGAGTGGAACAGTTCATACCAAACCATCTGCCGCTGCTTTAAATGCCAAAGATCTGGTCATAATGAAGAAAAATTTAATGGGCATATGTAGACGTGGAGAGAAAGAGCCTGATCACACCACAGACCAATGCTAGGAAATATGTAAATGTGCAAAATGTGGAAATCGTCCAGTGTATGCAACAGTTTGTGAAAAATTGAGAAAAAAAAAAAAAAATATTAATTCTAAAATACATCAAGTACATTTCCTTCTTGGAAGCATGAAAAATTATGGATGTCAAAAAAAGAAAAAAGACCTTCATTCAAGTAGTATAAACAATCGCAAATGACATAAAAGCAGGAACAGAAATACAAGGATCTCATTCAGAAACTACTATAACTGGGGCCAAAAGACTGGCCAAGGTTTATAGAAGAAATTGAACCAAAACTAGAATTCACCACTGGAAATACAAAAACAGCCCAATCTTAACAACTCGCTGACTAGAGAGCATTACAAAAATCACCCAGAAATGGGAAGAAAAGAGCCTCATGCAGTTACCTTACAAGTCTATAACCCAACCATCATCGTCATCACCTTCTACGGAATAACCCTTACAGATAAAGACCCCATTTTAAAAAAAAAAAAAAAGAAAAAATCTTAAAGAAACCAGAATCATCAAAACAAAACCAGTGATCTACTTCCAAACCAAAAAAATGTAAAAATGGTACCATAGATTCAAAAAGTCAATCTGAAAACCTCAACAAAATGGAAATAGAAGAAAACCATTCAACTAATGATTCACCCTAACCAAAAGAACCTGGAATTATAATGACATCCCAGAAACAAAAGTAATTGATTCATTGATCTACTAAGATCAATAAACTTAGTACAATAACCAAAAATATATTACAATGGAACATTAGAGGTATAGAAGTAAATTTTAATAACCTACTCATACTAATTCCGACCTTAGCCCTAACTATATTTTTACAACAAAAAAAAACTTTCATTAAGAACACAACCAGATGAATATTAAGAATTACTCCATGTAAAACATGCATTTCAGCCAAAATAACAGAGCTTCCGGTGGTATATGCATACTTGTAAACAATAATATAACCCATAAATAAATCCAAATTCATACCAATTTACAAACAGCAATAACAGTCACATGACACAGAATAATTATTCTATGCTTCCTATACATTCCTCCAAATGACAAAATATCAGAAATAGAACTAAACAAGCTAGTACAACCGATCCCAAGACCCTTTATCTTCATGGAAGACTTGAATAGCCATAGCCACCTATGAAGCAACCAAAGAGGAAAGTTCATTGATACAAATCATCTATACTTGTACAACAATAGATCCCATTCATATCTTCATCCAGCAACAGGTATATTCTCAGTGATAGATCTCACACTCTGACCCATCCCTGGCACTGGAATACAACTGGCAAATTTACCAGGATACTTGTGGCAGCGACCATTTTCCGGTTATATTAGAACAAGTATCTTTTAATTTTGAAGACAAAGCACTAGGATGGAATCTACACAAAGCTGACTGGAACAAATACAAAAAACCCTGCCTCGTCATTCTAAATGCAAACATAGAAACAAATACTAGTCAAGAGGATCACATTAATTATCATTAACTTTAAATGAACTTTTTTACAAAGGCTATTTTCAACTAGATGATACTAAAGTATTCACAAATTGAATTTAATGTACAAACCCTAATGCCCAATCAAATCTTATATGGCATGAAAGGACTTGACAAAGGTTGATATGCCTTTAAACTTAATAATGTGATACAGAAATCAAAAAGCATATTGGAATAGCAAGATGACTTCCAAAAGCAAAATGGGGAAAATACAATTAGAAGTAAAGATTTTCTTTATTTCTAATGGTATTTTCCTGTTTCTTAAATTTTTTAATATATTGCTGAACTGCTTTGTACAATCAATCCCGTGCGTACTGAACAATTGCCTCAGAGATGAAGAAACTTGAGGCAAGAGATGTTTTATGGGAAAAAACTGAGAATACAATGGGTGGAGCCTATAAGCAAGTAAGTTTTAAAGAAAATAGAAAAAAAAAAAAAAGATTTAGAATCAAAAAGAGTTTAATTTTCTAGGGTACATCATGAAAAAAGGTTTAGAAAATTTGACACTCACAGGACATTATGAAGGCAAGAGAGATGGGAGTAAACAATGAATAACTTACCTAAAGAGTTTGTGTAAATGAGTGATAGAACAGGGAATGGGTGGTAGGAGTAAAAAGATAAACATTGCTAAAAGCTACAAATAATTGGAAGTTGTGGTTAACTATGATCACCCACACTCTGAAGGGACACAGCACATAGAAGAAACATACACTTTCTGACAGGCAAAGTAATATAAATCAGAAATTGTCTGAAAGCATAAAGCTGCTTGGCAATTTTTTTGATTTAGGTGTGTACAAAAGTTTCAATAGTAAAAGAACTGATTTTCAACTCTGTAATTTTTTTTTTCTTTAATTGGAAACTGAAGATTGTTTTTTAGAAACTTCATGTTGGAAATAGAATGGGAATTTAATGTGTTCATTTCTTTTTTCAGGTGGTGCTGGTCTTGGTGTAAGTGGAGGCATGGGAGTTGGAGGTGCTGGTTCAGGTGCTGGCATGGGTGCTCTTGAACCAATACAAAATTATGCCAACAATGGATGCCAACGTTTGCATTTGACTGTTGGGCTTGGACTCAATCAGTCTTACCTCACCCGGTTGCTCTCTCTCATTCCAGGTCTTGAATACTGTGACCTCAATGAAACCACTGGTAAGAAGTTAATTGTTTTTATGTTGCTGCTGCTAAATTGTTATTAATTGTAATTTAATGTTCCTAAAAGAAATTTGCAAATAGGAGAATGTTAAATTCTCTTTTCAATATTTTGTATGATTTTAGGTGATGTGGCAGAATGTGATTGAAACATGTGGCATTTGTCCTGTGACACTATAATTGGGACACCCACGTGGAAGAGAAAAGTGTGACTTTTATCTTGATCAATTGTTTCTGCTTTATAGCCGGTGGATGGGTTCTTTGAAGCCTTTTAAGCGGCATCCACTTTGACTGAAGGGGAATAGACAAGTGAGTAGATAGAGGCTTTTGAGACCAGGTGATAACAAGACCTGGCTAATTATCTGTTTGCTGGTCTATGTTAACAGTTACCGTTAGGATCAAGGAACTCAGTTCTGGTCTCTCTGTGGTGGGTGGGAACAAACTGTTCTTCACATTGTTCTGATGCTACTTTGTACTACCAGCCATATAGAGGTGTGTAGATAGGAAGTTGGTAGGAGAGGAAACCAGAATTGTTAGACTGATATGTCATAAATTGTCTCCAAATGTCACTTACCTGCCCATCCAGACCAAGCAAGTGCAACCCTGAATAACACACCTATTTTATATTGAAAACTGGGTTCAAGTTTACTTTTTGTTACCTTGTGAATGTGCAGTGGGGTTGATGGTGGCAAACTGGGCAAGGGTTACACATGTTTACAATCCCATGTTTAAGAGAGATAACATTACAATGATTTTTTTTAAAATTTCAAACAAATCTGAAGTGCATTTAATGCCAATGAATAGCACTGTATTTTGTTTACTCTCAAGTTAAGCAACATGTCAATTTGTGTAGTATTACATGGGTAACCATTTGTAAATTGTTATACAATTGAAGTAGTCTACATTCAGAATTGATTTATTTGAACCCAAACTTTTATGGGGACTAACATTAAGACTAGCTCTTTCTTAGAGAGTGCTGAAAAACATTTTAATCTGACCAAGAAGCCCTTCCAAAAACAATTCTAATGTTTGGTCAGATTTAAGGAAATATTGATCACCCACTTTCATACTTCCACAAACAGAAACTGGAGAGGTGAAAGATACCAGGGCCAGATGTCACTTGCTAGACTTCCAGTTGTTGCCCAAAATACCAATAAAACTTTGAACATTTTAAACTTTTTTTAGATTTGATTTGAACTGTATTGGCTGTTTGCTTCTTTTGTGATTTTCTTTTTTCTTCTTTTTTTTTTTTTTTTTCCTGAAGTTTCTTCCATTTCTTTACCTCCTTTTCAACCAATATCACTTTCCGTTATTGCCCTTTGTGATTTAGAAACAGAATTTATTTAGAAAAACAAAATTAATTTTTCAGGTATGATGATGGTTTGGCCGAGTTCGTTACTCTTTCACGAACCAATTTATACCTTTTGGCAAAACTACCCAGTGCCTAAGCCCCAGAAATAAAAGAGGAGAAACACATCCTTTGAATTGTGCAAACCTTGTTTTAGAACAGTGAAATATGCAGTCCTGTTACGTTCTTTCAGTTGCCTCTTTTGTCAATCAAAGGGTTGTTGTTGGTTTTTGTTTTGCTTTTAGGGATTGCATATGCCAGATACTGCACTCCCCAAGCGGCTGCGTATGCACGTGATAAGTTGGATGGATTTGAATATCCTATTGGGAGTCGGATCCATGTACGTTTTGCTGACCAGGCAGCCCCAGTTGACATGAACCTGGGTTTTGGAGACAGGTAAAAAAACTCATGGATTACGTTTTATTTATATTTTTTCAACTATTAAGTCTTTGGTTATTCTTGGGAAAATGGACAATGTTAAGAAAAATAAGCAACATTTTCTTCTTCCTCTGTTCTCTGTACCCAATCCTTAAAAAATTGAACTATTTTGTTTTCTTTGTCAGTTTTATGGAGAGCTCAGTGGGTCCTTTTCCAATGTGGACCTCCACACCAAAGGATACTTACAAAAAGGTGAGGTCCTTTTAATTCTTGGTTTTCAGTAGAGAGTAATTTACTTCACAATTATCTACAGTTCAGAATAATTTTTTTCTCCTTGAATGGTAGAGAAAACTGTATCAATAACAAATTATGAAATGTGATCTTGTTATTGGTGATTTTGGATTCTGAGATTGACTTTGTGACTGGACTGGAATCCAGATAAGCTCTTTATTTATTTATTTATTTTTTCCTCCTCGGGGAGTTAGAAATAAGTCTGACATAAAATCCTATGATAACCCATTTGATGCAGTTTATATATATAATCTTGATATACTTCCCTGGTTATCTCAACATTTTCAGCAGTGATTAAGATGGAACTTGTGACCTGATGTGTTTTGCTCTCTCTCTCTCTTTTTTTTTTTTTTTTTTTTTTTTTTTTAAGCTGTAGATAAAGGAAATAGCTTTTGGCAAACTAGTCTTGTATTTTTAGGGTATTTAGTTCATTCCACTTTTGAAATGGATATCTTGATGTTAATTTTTCTGTTCAACCAAAACCAACTTTGGCAAGATTAGATGGTTTTTCATAATCCTGGAAATTATCGGTTTAGCTAATCTTACCAATGTATTTTAGCAATTATTTATTAAAATTATTCTTTTGTCATTTCAATCTTTCCGACTTGAACCTAAAATTTTAATCCCACTTTTTTTTCTTTTTTTATTCCTAAATAATTGTAGAACTATAAAAAATAATTTTCTTGGTTATCTTGAATGGAAAAATTATCAGCATTTGTAAAGGAAGCAGGCTGTTTCTTAATTGCTGTTGTTCCCAGGTCCACCTTGATCTGGGGTGGTAGTACCTCTTGTGTTCCAACTATGGGCAAATAGTTAACCCCAAAACAAAAATCTACAGTATATTTTGATAGTAAAATTACCAATAATACATTTCTGTAGCAAAACAACTCTACAACACTAAAAAATTCTAACAATACATTTTTGTAATGAAATTGCCAACAATACATTTTTTAAATTGCCACTCATACATTCTACAAACTATATACCTAAAAAAAAAAAATATACGTTTACCCTGTAGTATAAAATTATGTACAAAATATCTGTAGTTGAAGGTATAAAATGGCATACAAAATATTTAGATGTCAGCATTAAATAACCCAAATAAATAATAATAATAAAGCGGTTGATATACTGCTAAATAAAAACAATCATTTTTCAAGGAAGCCAGATAACTCCCCATAAACTTAAACCATGTGCTTGTAGACTAGATAGGGAAAAAACAGGGGATGCCACAAAATAAAAAGTGGGGTTTAATTTGATTTTAAATTTTCAAGATTGTATGCTTTTTATCTGATCCTCTTTGAAAATGAACTTTAAATACATTGTCCTTTTCTCTTTTCTTTATATAATTAAACTATTAATTCATACAGCAGACACCATGATGCTACAAACTCCTAAGTACTAATTACTACTGTATGGACAGTTTTTGTCGGGGAAACAATTATGTACAACTGTTTTCAAAAAGTTTGTTAGTATTGGGACCACCAATATAATTCTAGCAGGAAAGTTAACTGTATGACAACAATATTACAGGATATTAAACACCTAAAAAGACTCATTCTAACACAATTCCAGAATATGAGCCTTGTACTGCTAACATTCACTTCTTAAATGCTGGTCCTCCTTAATATGAAACCCCCTTCATACTACTCTGTGCCAGGTAAGGCCATCTTTTACTGTTCAAGCTATTGAGAGATCAAATATCACCTAATAAAAATGCTTCAAGTCTACAAGTTTTAATTATATGAAATAGTTATTTAAGCATTTCAGCTTAAAGGAACTGCTTTGTAATTTGCCATACTGATATGCTAACAGTATCTCCCCTAAAAAAGGGGGTAACATATCCCAAAATATCCCACTCGGTATAAACCAGACCTATGTCTACTTTTTTTTTTTTCTTACGATAGTGTAAAATCAGTCTTTTAAGACACTAGATAACCCAACAGGGGCTTGATAGTTTGTAAAATTGACCCTAACCTAGTCTATAATAAATTTTAAAATAGTGTTAAGTTCAGGTCATAATCTTCCCTTTACAAATGGTATTGGAAATACTGAAGAAATATATAACACTGACAATAGATCAGCTACAAACTATATATTTATAAAACATGTTTGCCCTGAATATATAAATTTATGTACAAAATATTTATAGTTGAAGGTATACAATTGCATACAAAATATTCAGATTTAAGCATTAAATAACCTATAGAGGTTGATATACTGCTGAAAAAAACTAATCAAAGGATGATGATGCTACTACTACTTATTATTATTATAATTTTTTTTTCTTTTACTTTTTTGTTACTCCCTCAAGATCCAATATCTTTGACAATTTCTGGACTGAACATCGGGATTTAAATTCACTCTATCCCTCCCGCCCCCCCCAATCTCCAATACTATTGTTCACCCAAGACACAAATTAAGCACCACTAAAGGTAGATGGCTACTGGATGAGGCTCTGTATGTAGTTAACCCTAAATTTGAAGAGATTAAGATTGTAGCAACCAGGGGAACCTCCTTTCAGGTTACTGTTCCACAAAGTAGCAATACTTCAGAAGAATCTTTCCAAATGTTCAATGGAATACAAGTGGCATGAAGATGCTTCAACCCTGTGTATGTGGCATGCCAGGTTCTTACTGTAAAGGTCATAACTAGTGGAAGTAAAGAATGTAGCTTGTCAGAACATAGCAAGAGGCTTTTGTCATTTTGTCTGTGAGGAAAGGGGCTGTAAGGTAGAAAATAATTCATCACCCAAAAGGCTGTATAGATACATTTGAACTCTTTCAAAACTGAAAAGTGATGATTGCACAGCTCTGGACCAGATATGACAGCAATATTCCATTTTTGGTCTTTGGTGACTCTTGTAAAGATGGAGCATAGCAGGCAGATTCAGATCCTTTCTGGAGCTGTACAAAGAACCAACCATTTTTCTAGCATTTTTAGCAATGGACTGTACATTTGAGTTTTGGACTGAACTTGAGTCTCAATAGATGTTCAGAGTAAGCAGCCTCATTGAGAGTACTACTGTTAATTATGACAGGATAAAATTCAAGGTTTGCTCAGTGAAAACAGCAATTGCAATGACTTGAGGAATTTTTTTTTTTTTTTTTTTTTCACCTTACAAGGGCACATACTACTTTCTGTATGTAACGCCATTTTCCATTCCTAGTAAACATTTTACAATTTAATCACTGGTTGATAGGGGATCTTGTGTTAACTTCAAATTTATTTTCACTTTTGAATATCTCCTCAGCTTGATTGATTTTCTTCTTTCTCTTGCAGGCAGCTATGGTCTTAGAGAAAGCTGGCATCAACCCAGAACGTATTTTAGCAAAAGAACAATTGTTGGAACGTGTGCGTTATTCCAATATCAGTCTGCCCAGAACGCAGCCACTACGATCAGAGGATACACCTGTCAGTCAGCGCCTCTTCATTGTGTGTCAACCATCTGCTGTACCAGAGATCATTCTGCGTGATTGTTTCTGTCGATTTGGAGATCTCATTGATGTTTATTTGCTTTCTGGTAAGGATTTTTAAATTTTAGATGGGCAGGGATTTATCTATTGGGCGGGTAGTGAATATGTTTGACTAGTGGCAGTTATTGAGGAAGAACAGGTCTATAGTAAATGCCTAAATAGCAACATTAGCCTGGTATCTTGCTAAAAATTATGGGATTATTTAACAATGGATAAGTACTTCTGTAGATGATCAGAGTGGTCTGTGTGTAACAATTTCATGTAACGTTACCCCCCCCCCCCACACACACACACTTCTTTTTCTTTAGTTTATGGCAGGACTTAGGGAGTTATGATCCTTACTTTACTATGCTGACTGATATGTTAGCATGGGTTTTCTATACTGCCTTGTTTGGTTTAGTTTCAATTGCGTGCAGCAATTTCAATATTGGATGAAAAATGTTGACCTTTCAACAACTAGATGTCTGCCTGTTAGTGTCAAATCAAGGTTGTATTGTGCAACAACTGAACTGCTGCCTCATAAACCAATTCCATAATGCAAAGAAAAAGGCAATTTCTCCCTTCCGGTTATATTTTGCAGAATTGAGTGCATGCAGCATTTCACAATACCTTTCTAAGTTGATCTTTACATGTGAATGTTTTTTTTTTTTTTTTTTTTTTTTTTTTTGTATACTTTGGATGCTGTCAAACAACATACTGGTATAAAGCATATTTGAATGGGTCTTCATAGACTGTCAACATTTATTAATTCTTGTATATATGTATGCACATATAAAGAAATCAACATGTGTGCACCCCCTCAATCAAACTTCATTTTAACTTTTTTGTTAAGAGTAGACATGGTCATGTTCTGAAAATTCTGAGTTTTAACATTTTCCTTGTGCTTCTATTTTGTCCAATGGCCAAATAATGTACAATAAATGTCTTTTTCTCATTGGCCATACATTAAGAAGCCTATGTGACAATATTTCTCTACTACATACAGGGTGTGATGAGTAAATTTTCACCATTTTATATTTTTAATATAGTTGGGAACCATCTGTGAAAAAAAAAGTTCGTGATGCAATTGACTCTGCCAGAAATCTGGAAATGGCATGCTGTACTGCTTAGCATTTGCACTGGAAGTTCCAATATGGCCTTTCAGAGTGTTTGGGTTTCTATCTGAGGACGGTGCAGAGAATTCCAAAAGAGTTGGATGAGTCTAATGGTGATTATGAATGTATGCCAGCCCGGAAAATTCACTCTGATTGTTCTGATAAGAAAAGAACTCCCAAATTTGTTGGTCAGGGCTCACTCAAAATGGAGACCTACATCAAGTGCCGTGAGGTGGTAGTGCTGCCCTGGGTCAGAAGGGTGGCTGCTGGAAGACTCTGTCTGGTAACAGGACTTGGCACCATGCCTTACAAGGAGGAGAACCCAGTTCTGGCTATCAGACAATTATCTGGCCACCTAACTCCCCAGACTGCAATCCCCTTGATTATTATGTGTGGGACACAGTTGAGCAAAAGACCAACAACACACCTTGTAACACCAAAGATGAACTGAAGGCATTATTCACCAACTTGAACAAGGAGACCATCTCGAAGAGTTGCAGAAGATTCTGAAGTTGTCTGGAGGTCATAATAGAAGCCAATGGTGGTTTTATTGAATAAATTTACTCTTTAGTATTTCAAGATATTTTTGTGTAATTTAGACAATTTGTCTATTGCACCATGTATTCTGCACAGTCGATTATAAATATTGAAATATTACAATGGATGGTTTTCAATTTTTGTTTAACAATTGTCACACTTATGAAACTTTAAAATTTTTCATTGTTTCCCAGGTCGCAATTATGGCTATGCTAAGTTTGCTTCCAAAGAGCCGGCCTTGAGAGCCATGCACACCCTCCATGGTCAAAGTATTGGTGGACAGCGGCTGAAGGTGTTAGAGGCTGAATCTCCCAAAGGGCCACCACCAGGCAGTGATGATGATGGACCCTCCAAGAAACAAAGGCTCTAAGTTGAGCAATCAGGTATTTTAACTTTTACTTTTCCCTCTCAAATTCAGTTTTATTCTACAATTGAGTCCAGGGATCACTCCCCACCCCGATGCTCAGGTTGGAAAGTTTCCCCTACTCTACCACTTCATAATATTGGTTCACTGGGTCATGAGTCTACTAAATGACTTTCAAAATGGAGATAGATAAGGTATTAGTACTTTTTTATTATTTTGTAAAAAGACAAAAGTATCAGCTATGCAAAGTAAACATTATTATGCATTGAGGTGTGGTTTTTACCAGAGTTTTCCAGTATTAAATAGAACATTGTTGGGGGTTTGTGATATTTTTAGAGTCATCTTCCCTTGTTCTCAAAGAACGCTGTGAAGACGAGGTATTTTTTAAAAAGTCTCTTTCAATGCTATTAATTTGAATATTGCAGTTGGACCTGGAAATGTCAAATATTTTGCTATTTATGATGAGACTCTTTCTCATTGTACAGTTAACCTCTTGCTTCAAGGGAGGTAATTTGCAGGTTTGGCAAGTTTTTCCTGATTTCCCATTATTAAAGAGGATATTCAACTCCAGGTTAAAAAAAAACAAAACTGAGTAATATCAAGATGTCTGGCAAATTACCCATAAATCCCAATAGTTACTGCTTATCAATAATTTTTAACTAGTATTAAAGTGAGAAATAGTCAAAAGTTCAGTTCCTCATCTTTATTCTAATGAGATACCATGCTGAATGAGATAAGCATGGCTTGCAAGATTCTATTGCAACTGAAGGGGTTAGCCTTAATAATTTTTTTTTTTTTTTAGTGAGCAATTCTTTGCATTTCATTACTTTGTTTAATGACTGATCTTTTTATTAGAACAAAGAATATTAATATAAACCTCCCCTCTGACTTTTCTGTTGTAGAAAAAAAAGTGAGGAAGAGTTCATCCATGTTTATCTGCTCTCCCATTTTGTTCCCTCCCCAATTTTTGAATCTAAATCGTTTCTCTCTTAAACGATTTTGTTAACTTACTTCTATTTCCAGACAAGATGCAGATGACCTCACTGGCAGACTTGTTACAATGACGACCGTGCCACTGACACTCCCTCCTATACCAACACGACACCCACAACTAATTACTACTACTACTTTCATCACTACTACTATTAGTGCTCCGACTACTAGTACCACTACTATTATTGCTACTGCTTCAAAATGACTGACAACTACTATTACTACTATGACACAAGGGGCTCCCTGCAAGCCTTCAAACAAGACTGTCGGACGGACACAAGCTGAGTGGTTTTATATATATATATATATATATATATATATATATATATATATACACACACACACACATATTTTTTTCTCCTTTTAATAAAATGCTGCGGACTGCTTTGATCCTTTCAGTGCTTCAGGGCTGAACACTGGTCCCACTTCTTTTGCTCATTTGTCTTGTACAAAAACCAAAGAAAAGACCTTACAGAGAGACGGTGGGGGGGAAAAAAAGGTTTAATGTATGAAAGAAAAAGAAAAAAATGAAGTTGAAAGAATGGAAAGGAATGCAGCAGATGCCATGTCCGCATGTGGATCATCGATTGCCTGTAGCCAAGCAAGAATTGAAGGGGATCAAAGAGGAGGGAAGAACAAGAAAACGTACAGCATAAATGCTTATTCTCAGTACTTGTACAAGGTGAACATCAACGTTACAGCCACCTCCTTCGACATTGTGTGAAATAGTAGTGGTATTTAAAGCCAGACGCGACGACTAGATGATTTCTTTGACGCAGGGGAAAACATGCATTTGTTGTCCTAACATGTCTCTAAAAAAAAACTTCACTGTTTCTGCAGGCTAAACTGTAGAATGGCTTTCAGTTGCAGCCATTGGTCTGTAGAATTTGTGTTGGGAAAAAATAGTGATTGGGTCAGTGTGTAAATTAGGCATACCTACATTCCACAAAACTTGGACCCCCTCCCCCCAAACAAAAATAAAATCTGCGTCTTTGCTATTGAGAGCTACTTTTTGCCATGGTGCCCCCTGACCCCATGCCAGTATATTCTAGCTGTTGTGGTATTTATATTTGCTGTGCTAGGTCAGAGTCCTATCTTCTCCTGCTGCATATTTGTGGGGGTGGGGGGGGGAATGAAGATACACACCATCTTGGTGCTTCTAAATACCTGTATCATTGCCTGAGTTCACATCATTTTATCTCCCCACCCAGCAATGTCATGGCAACTAGTGCTAATCCAATTTCATAACCTCCCCTCCCTCCCCAATATGATTGTCTGAAATTTGTGGTTCATTCAGTAATGTTTGCTCTTTATTGTACACTTACACAGTTGTGTTTGTGTAAATGTAGGAACAGTGCAGCTCTAAATTTGTTGTCAACCCTCTCTGTTCCTTGTTGGATTTTTTTTCTTCTAATAAAACTGGGGAAAAAAACAAAACAAACACTTGTGCTTTTCATTCATTTATTTGTAGCTATAAGGCTTTCTAGTATTTTATTGGTTCTTGTGCATGCAGGTGATTGAAAGAATCAGGAAAAGTCATGTTCATCTGATTTATTATGTCCAGTTTTTAATTATGACAGGGATGGAGTAATAGACATACTTGATTGAGGTATAAATGAGGAAACTGAATAATTAAAAAAAAAAAAAGAAATGTTGATTTTAATTTTTTTTTTTTTTGTTTGACTGGAAGCTGAAATCTAAAAATGAGAACCAAAAACCAGAATACAGGGTGGAAATTGAATTTTATTATGAATAATAACTCTTGTCACTGAGATGAAAAATAATACAAAGCCACAGGAGTTGGTGTTGTCTTGACAGAACACTCTCAGCTCAACAACATACAAAAAAAGACAATCACACAAAGCTGGCTCTCCCTGTCAGCTAGGAGGAGGAGGGTGACCAGTCAGCCACAGAGAGACAGAGTTTGGAGTGGGGAGGTTGAAATCACCCCTCCAGTGGAAAGAGGGTGTATGTGTGTGCTGCTCTCAATGTCAGAACAGTTTTGTTTTTGTTTAACTTTTGGCAATATAAAAATTTTTTTTTAATTTAAAAACATTCCATGTCCAATCTAATTTTCTTAAGCCCCGCCCCCTCCTTCCCACAAATTATTTTTTTTCCATAAAGGTTATTATAAGGGGAAGGTTAAAAGGTACCTGCCTTGAAACTAGAACAGGCTTGCCACATGCCAGACACCTGGGAGGGATGAAGAGGAGAGGGGGTTATCACACACCTGAAACAACATCAGACCAAAACAGTACACAAAGATGCAAAGGGTTTAAAAAAAAGTTGAGATCCAAAATGTTTTAAAATTGGGTTTCCATTTCAAAAGAAAATCCTTAGTATCCATGATGGAAAGAGAGCGAGGAAGAGAGAACAAAAACTGACCACTGTCCACCCTAGGCAGTTGGTCTGGAAAAACCAAGTTCTCTGCAGTAATTAATATCCACCCTGCCCCCAGGAAGATATAAACCAAATCACATATTTAATAGTTTGTCTCCATTTAGTGTTTGTCTTTTCCAAAGGCAATTAAAACCAATTTGATGTCAATGATTATGACATTGTCATGTTGAAGTCAAATCACTAAATTTTGTGGGTGAATAAGATAGAGGTAAAGGTGTTTGGGGGGGGCAGTGATGAGAAATTGGAGAGACAAAGGTAAGAGGTGTCTGACATGAATGAGACAAATCCCATTCATTTCAACCCCACTCCCAGGGTGAGATGATTGATCATGACATATTTAAGGTAGTAAGGGGGGGGGGGCTGCAATTTGTCTTTTTAGGCTCAGTTTGGTATATTGCAATGGCAACAAACTGGCCTTGAGAATATCTTTCCTAAAAATAAAATGCTGCCAAAAAGACAAAATCAGCCAACAGCAGCTATAAAAAGGGACAAATAAATTATAATGAGCCCTAAAAAAAAAAAAAAAAAAAAAAAAGTCTTATTTTTTTTTCCTTTTTCTTTTCCTTTGCATATTTGGTAATCTTCAGCTGTTAAACTGTACATAAACATTTCCTGGGTTCTTTTTCAAGGAAGTACTCTAGATATTTACAAGAATTTAATCAAAACTTTCTTATACCAGAAACTGGACATATTTTACAAGTATTATTAGAATGACTGCTAGGTAAGAGCATCAAATCCCCCCTCCCCTCCCTTGGCATGAAGCAGCAAATTTTCTCTGTGGACCTAACACTTAAAAAATGAATTTTTTTAATTTTTTTTTTTTTTTTTAACTTGTTAGCATTCAGCCCTTTGTTATAACATTGAGCTGCAACTGTATAGAAATAAACATTACAGTTGACAACTAGAGAGAAGTTTTGAATTCATTGTTGGAGTTGAACTTGGAAATCATCATGCACAGTACAGCAAATAAATGATGACCAAAAAAAAAAAAAAAAAGAGGCCAATAATGCAATCAAATTTGTCTGACAAAAACTATCAAATTACAACCACATATTTCCCAAATACAGACTCTTCAGGAAGCAAACTGTGCTCTGTTTGAAATGTTGTTGTGGAAGGCAGAAGTGACCTTACAAGTTGGAACAGCCTGCAGGTCTCCCTCAAAGATTGCTGTTGGGATTTGGAGGCAGTAGTGAGAAGCAAACACACAAATATCGGCAGTCTGTTTAGCAAGTAGGGGTCACCCACCCAGGGATTACTAACCAACCAACTCAGCTAGACAGGCTGCTTGCATATCTGCCAGAGTGACCAGTGGTGATGCTGCTGCTGATGATGAAGAAGACGAATTAGATAGAAGTGTTGCTGAGCAGCCAGCCAGCCCCAGGCCAATCTCTAGCAAGTTCTCTCCATGTTGGTCTGTTTGTGTTCCCAGTGTTGGCCAATTACTACTTGACCAAAGCACTGCGGGACTGTTTCATTTTCTCTAATCTCTTCTGAAGGTGGCTGTTGTGGTTACGCAACTCCTCAATTTGACTCTGTGCCTCTCGCAACTGAAACAAAAAAAAAAAAAAAAAAAAAAAAAAATCAAGCATCTTTAAACATAGAATTAGGTATTAATTTACAAAAAAAAAAAAAAAAAATTTTTTTTTTAAACTTACCAATTCTTTTACCTTAATTTTAATTCAGGCTTTTGTTGACTTTCTTTTATTAATTTATTACAAAACAAAGAAGTAGCTGTTCTTAAGCAGTGATATGGAGCATGCTTTGCTTCTATCCAAACTGCACACCTTTTTTTTATTGTTACAATTGAAGAATTTCTTAAAAGGTTAATGAATCTGATTCTGGGGGAAGATAAGTCTGATTCAGTTTGCCTAGAAAATCAGCATCTATATGGAAATTCATCAAACTGAATATTTACAAAACCTCTGTCTATATTTCTGAGATGAGGTATTGTAATTATTTACAGTACTTACATTGTTCAGACTATTGTCCTCATTTTCGTTGTTATATTCATGACATTTTGGCTGTTGTATGTGCCAGCCTTCTTCAGGTGAATCCACCTGGGTAAATTGTTCTAGTTCTATGTGCCATGTCTTTTTCAGATATTTCAGTTGTTTCCCTTTAACTCAACTCTCTAAGTTATTTGTTCACCTCTGTTGTGGTCAGATACTGAACTCACAACTCTTTGGGTCAAGTCACTGGATTACCACTGGGCCATGTGTCCTTGAGGAACTAGAACAGTTTACCCTGGTGGATGAAATAAAGGGTTCAGTTCAAAATTCCAGTCACCTGAAGAATGCCAGCATTCAAAATGTCATGAATATGACAAAAGTGATGAGAACAATAGGCTAAACAATGTAAAAAAAAAAATTTTTTTTTTAATTATAAAAAGGTACCAAACAAAATATTAATTTCTTTAATTGAATACACAACAGTAAATATTGTAAAGTTTTTTGTAGCACATACCAAAAACAATTATAAGAATGGAGCATGTCTGTTCTATTAAAACAAAGATAAAGTAATAAACTGCATGTCATATCAGTACTATGGTGTTTGGCAGAGCTGGTCCTTGCCATTTCCCACATTAATGGTGGTCAAAAGAGAACAATAAATACTATAAAGAGATTTGATAGTGGTTGGCTTTTGTCTTATTGACTTCTTAAGTCAGCTCTTGGATCATTTTAAATGATGTGTGAACAAGTTGAAAAAAAAATAAAAGAGAAGGAGTTTTCATTGTTGTATCAAGGCAAGAATTGTTAAGGAAAGAATGTCATGTCTATCAGTGTATATATTTTATAGAATTATTTTGTTTTCAAAGAAGACTCCCTAATGGATTTAAATTTTGTAACTGGAATACACCTTCCCACCACACACACACACACACACTTTAAACTCAATAGCCATAGTATTAATAAATGAATAAAAATGTTTAGAACTGACTGAAATGTGTGTGTGTGGGGGGGGACTAAACAAGCTTCCCCGCCCCTCACTGTAAGGAGTGAGGCAAGTGATTAGCAACCTTAGGACAAAAATAAAATCTCTCAATGGGCAGAAGAACTCTAATGAGTCAATAACCAGGTAACTAGAGGTAGTGTCTCAATAAAGCCATTATGGAGAAGGCAATCAGTGACCAATCTCATATTGTGGCTTTCCACAAAGGCTAAAGTTCCTTACGAAGGCAATATATAATATGTCAATGTTACTTAATATGAAGCTATGGTTATTTGGTCAGTTCAAACTGTGTGAAAACTGCTAGCTTTAAATATATCCTTGATTGTGAGAGGATGCTTACAAATGTACATGAAGACATGACAAAAGTTCTGGGCATGATAAAAAAAAAGTTAGTGTAAAGTTGGCAATAAAGTTCTTTTGAAAAATGTCTTTGCAAATGTCTACACCCCCTTTGGAATGTCTTCAGCTAATACTTTGTGGATGATTCTGCTGCATCAATTGCAGCCTGCAGATGCCTCGGGTAGCCTTCCATGAGCTTGCTGCAGTGGTCTGCTGACAATTACTTCTTAAGCTGTGTCAGATTGGATGGGGAATGTCGGTGCTTTAGATCTCACTATAGATTTTCTGTAGGATTGAGGTCTGGAGACTGGCTGGGCCACTCCAAAACTGATTTTCTTGCTAGCAAACCAAGCTTTAGTGCTTTTTGACACATGCTTGGAAACTTGAAATTGCAACCCAAGCACAGGGCTTCAACAGGTTTGCCTCCAATATTTTTTGGTACTTGACACTGTCCATGACACCTTGGATGGTTACCAGCTCTCCAGGCCCTGCAGCTGAAAACAGCCCCAAAGCATGATCGAGTCACAGGCATGCTTTACAGTGTGGATGGTGTAATGAGGTTGGTGAGCAGTGCCTTTCTTTCACCAAACATAGTGTTTCATATTTTTTCCAAATAACTTTGGTCTCATCTGACCACAAAATATTTCGCCACATGGTCATGGAATCATTGATGTGACTTTTGGCAAAGTTTAGCCTAGCTTGCTTGTGCATAGGCTTCAGAAGGGGCTTTTTTCTAGCTACCCTCCCTTGCAGGCCAGACTGGTGCTATACTCTGGAAATTGCAGATGCATGGACATCTGTCCTAGTACTGGAAACTGAAGCTTTCAAGTCTTCCAGTGTTGCACTAGGGTTGGAGGTTGCCTCTCAGACCAGTTTTGATTTTGTTCTGGTAATTTTGCTCAGTCTCCCAGATCTTGGTAGGGTAGCAGTGGTTTTGTGCACTAACCACTTCTTAACTACAGTTTTAACAGTGCTTAGGGGCAATTCTAAAGTTTTTGCAATCTTTTTACAACCATTATTTTCATTGTACTTTTGAATAATAAGGTTCCTGAGACAGAGGCTTGCCAAATTTTCTTTCCTAAGTTGGACACCTTGTGTTTACAGTCAGAGAAACCATGTGGTGGATGATTTTGTAGGTAGTTAAATCATCTTATATAGCAAAATAATAGACTGACCAAGTTTGTTTGTTATGGTAGAACGCACATGTCACTTTTGATTGTTCTGGATTGTATACATCAATGATAAACTACGCGATAATACAGTATAATATCTGCGTGGGGTGTAGACTTTTGCAAAGACATTTTTCTAAGTTATATGAGTTTAACAATCAGTGTGAAAGTTTTAAAATGTAATTTTTATATCAAAGGAAATGGATCTGCTTATTATTTAACAATCATTGGAATTGAAAAAATGTGTTGTTCCCTGTTAAATTATACAAAATATATAAATTTTCAAAGGAGGTGTAGACTTTTGCAAGCCACTGTATGAGACTAAATGTGGCAACAGTATTCAAAGTAAGGATGAATGGTAGATTTATAAATAAATAAGACTGAAATGTAGAGAGGTTATCTTCAAGGACTTTTTTTTTTGTTTTTTTTATACCATCAGCAAATTCCTCATGTGGACAGATACAAATTTTCTCAAATATATACACTAAACTACTACAAATTAAATATTGATCCCAGAATAGTGAAAAAAAAAAAAGACCCTTAGATAACAGACTCAGACTAGTAAGACAACTGGTTTAGAGATGTATATAGTTGTACTTATTGAATCTGGTATTTTGTTATCCACTAAGTTTTAAATCTGCCATTATTAATTTGGTGGATCTGTCATTAATATTGAGTGAAGTCACATGTACAACCATTTCACATAGATTGACTGTACTGGAAATTCAATTTCTCATTTTATGCATTTTTTTTTTTTTTGTCCCCTGTGATTAAAGATATTTTATTTAATACAGGTTATTTCTTTTTTATAATAACAGCTTTGAGTATTTTGAGTATTTCCTTGCAGTGAATGTAGTATATAGTATTATGGTTTTATATACTAATATTTGTCTCATGTTAATAGGTGTATTTTAGTTGTTTATGATTTTCGATGTGTGCACAAATTGCAGAAAGTGACAAATTAACCTACAAAAGTGTGTGGCTAATGTAAACATTTTTTTTTAAATTGATATTGATTACATTGCAAAACAGACTTTTTTCAAAAGCATTATTAATTGATTTATTAATCACAGGTGATCAACCTTTTGCAAGCTATTTAAAGTCAGAAAATATTTTTAGAATCTAAAAAAAAAAAAAAAAAAAAAAATTAGAGATAATGATTTACTGATACAATTTAATTAACCCATAGCTCCAATTCTGAACCAATATTTATTACACCACCCAAACATACACGCTTATAACACCTGATATTCCCAAGCAGTTAGTCATTGCTTAACTTTCATGATTAAATGAAAACCCATTTCAATGTAACCCTTTTCTCAAAAACAGCTAAATACAAAAAAATAAAAAACTATCACCCTCCCCAAGACACAGATAAATAAACAGCTATTAATGCTGGAGTTGGATCCATGAAACTCTACAAAATCCTAAGTGTGCATTAACTAGGCTACCTGTATGCTAACATAAAAAGCACACAAATTTCAGTTCTCTCCACTTCTATATCACTTGTCCACCAAAGATTGAAACTAACTGATCCTACCATACTTACCCAAAAAATAGTGTTAATGAATCTTTTGAAATACTGCACTCAAATAAACCTAAAAATGGCAACCTAGTCTTAGATGTCAAAGTTGTTTTTTTCCTTTACCAATATATATAAGCATCATTTGCTCCCACATCTTAATATTAAACCAACAATTCTATATAAACTTCTATCTTGCACAACAAAAAATGTTAATGTTTACACACACACACACACACTATTAGCATAGCTCTTAGTCCCACTTTATCAAACTTCTACAGTATGCACACAGAGAACAAAATCTTTAATAATTTCACCCATAGAATTCTTTACTAAAGACCAAATTATAGGCCTCCACTATCAAATATCATTGTTCTACTAGGAGTAAAGATTTGTAGTTTGCTGCTGCAGTTGGATTAAGAAATCTTTACATTTTACAGTTGGAATAGTTTATTTAATTAAAGTATAAAATTAATTTATTTTACTTCCTTTGGACTTGCCATATTTTTTTTGTGTGAAATTTATGAAAAAAAATGTAATTTAGGAAACTGGGTCTTATTACTTGGAAGTTAGATAATTCTCTGTAAATGCACAAATGATCAACTTTTATTTTTGATTAATCTGTATTTGTTTGAGTTTTTACCAAACCTTTTATGCCAAAATAATTTATTAATTCTGTTTTCTTAGTCTTGTTACTAAGTCACTCCAAAGAAAGTTAATTTTAATGTAAAATTTTTAAGACTTGATTTTTTTTTTCATACAGCCAAATTTATTATTTTAGTTAATTTAATATTTTTCTCTATAATATTATTCAAAACAACATTGATGATAAAATTAATTTAGATATTGAACGTTAACCCTAGCCCTGCTGCTAAATTAAACATTTTAAGAGTTAATTTTTTATACTTCTATAATCATAAAAAACATGTTTATCAAATAATTCAGCATAACAATAGTTACTTTAAATAAATAAAAAAGTTCCTTTTATGTTTATTTTGTTTCAGGTCATATTTTTGTCCCAGATTTCATAGTTCAATTTGGTTTTTGTTTCATTAAAACTGTTTTAACATAGATAAATCAAAGATTAAAATGCATATAACATTTTCTACATCTTTGTTAATGGAGTTCAAAGTGATGGATTCAAAATTCTTCCTCATTATATATTAATTGTAATAAGACCTTAGGGAGAAAAAAGGCTTAAAATTAATAATAGAACTGTTTTCCTTGAGGTTTTAGTTGACAGTAAGTTATACTTTTAATACTTTACTGTAGAATAAAAAGCACAAAGTAAAAATTAAATTACAAAAGTGAATAGCTTCACAGATATAAAATAGCTGTTATAAAAACATTAACTAGGCAAAAAGTAATTTATTTCTCAGGCACATTATTTTATAAAAAATGGAGTAACAAACACTTAATAGTTTCCCAACCATGTCATTAACTTTAAAGAATCTTAGAGCAAAATAACAAGCAATAATCCTGATATGAACAAAATTGCAAACATAATTTGCACATTAACTATAAACATGAGATAACTTAAATTTATTAGAAAACAAAAAAGTTTGTGCAACTATTGATCATTACATAAACAATCAAAATACAATTATTCTCAGAAGATAAATATTAGTAGATAATATTAAAATACTATACAGCATTCACTGTAAAGTAAGACTCAAAACTCTTATGCAAAATAGCCTACATTAAATTAATATCTTTCATCATAGGATATGGTATTTTAAAGAGTAGAAATATTTAATATGCATATAACAATATTTTATACATTCATTTTCTGAAGTAAAGCTTGTGAAACTTGTACACATTATGATATATGAATTTGCAATGCCAGGATGTAGCCATCAAAATATTGTTTACTGTACTAACATTTAATTGTTGATAATGACTGATTGTTAGAAGTACTTAAACAAAAACAGATCAAGAAAAATTAACTTTGGACAGTTTATCCACAATTCTGATTTGGATTGAGAGACAGACCATGTTGGTTGAATTAGACATGCATTTATTTTTTTGTTTGAATTCATAAATTATTCTTAATACAACCAATTAAAAAGCTAAAAATCAGAAGCAAACCCAAACATTTTTCAGTTATTATAATTTATATTAAAATACTTCTATTTTCCACACAATTAAAAAAATATTTAAAAAGAAATATCAATGAAAAAAGTTCATTAAAGTAACTAAAATAGAAAAAAAAAAATGTTTCCATTATAGTTTCCCATGTAGATCGGATTTTTTCCAGATAAAAAAAAAAAAAATCTACAAGAATTTGCAAGCGACTTGTTTTTATATATATATAAACTTAAATAATTTGAAATCCCTATCATTAGTGATAAGGCTAATGTCATAAGTGAGATTTATTGATCTTTTATGCTAGATTTTAATCCAAACAAATTTTTTTCATTCTCTCTTTATAAAAAATAAATTATATGAGTTTTCTTTACCTCACGCATCAGTTTTCTTTTCTCTTGTTTCAATTCATCTTCCAATTTTTCAGAATCTTCAGCTTCTGCTCTGTAGCGTTTCACTTGAGAATCCAACCTGTTGACCTACAGAAAGAATAAAAGATTTTTATTTTCATAGGAATGTTGAAGAGGTTGTCATAGTAAGAAAGTATAGAACTGAACATGACAGAATAAGTAAAGGATCTCTCATTTGAGGAGTAAAAAGAAAAAAAGAACAAAGATTTCAAGTATTACACAGTCTGTTAGACAAGAGGACTCTTTGGTTTGGATTACATTTCCTTTTAATTCTTTCATATTGTGTACCGATCAGTAGAATGAATCTTAAACCATTGTTTATCATTCATTCATTTCTCAGAGACGTGTCCAAACAAGAAAATCATAACTGATTAGATTCAAACATTTAAAATTATAGGAGTGAGAGAATGAGATTGAGTAGCAGTTGATGGGTCATAATTCCTCTTTTTCAGTAATTTTTTATATTTTTCATGCAAAGCTGATCACAATCAATTCAGGCATTTAATGAAAGTGTTTGTTTTTTTTTTTATATCACCAAAAATCCAAAGCATTGAGAAATCTATTCTGTATTCAGAAGCAAATTTGTTCAGAATCTTCACTAGGACTAAACATGAGATGATCAGGTTCAATGCTGCATTAGATTTTTTTTCTTCTTTCAATCAATCGAATTTGTATTAATGGGATTTATAGCATTGGACAGAGCTCAATATATAAATTCAAACCACAACGACAAAAACAACTCAACAAAAGTTTCAACTTACAGATCCTTCTAAAGTAGCAATATCTTGTTCGGCTTTTTGAAGTTTCAGTTTATATTCATGTATTTGTTTGCTGGCTTCTCCTGTAAAAAAATAAAATAAAAAATAAATAAATAAATATAATAAATAAAAAATAAGTTTTTTTTTTCTCTCTTGCCAATATGCCACCATTAAATGACAACTTCCAACAAATTCACCAGGATTCAATTATTTACTGCCTGAAATTTAAGAAAAGAATCTTTTTTTACAGTACAACTGCTTAGAGAGTGGTCCACTTATTAAAAAAGGGGGTGGTGGTGTTTGAGAAGTAACTATTGCAGATTAGAAATTCTTTAGATCTCCCTGAAGCTGTTACACTTGTTAGAATCAAGACATTGATTTAGAAGGGTCTTGTTTATAATATTGATACAGTGTTGAATTGATCCATGACTTTTACAGAGTTATTGGCCTTAGTTGTTTTGCATGCAGAAACAAGATTTGGGGGGGGGAGTATACAAAAAGGATTTTTTTTAATGAACAAATGGAAATCGATATTTTTAAATTAGAGAAAAATTTGCATAAGATTATGTATCCATTTATTCTTAATTTAAGATGAATAATTATGAACCTCGAATGTTTATGCATGTGCTTGCAAATTCAGAAAATTTTTAAAAAATATATGCAGATATCAATAATGCTAGCACATTTTCAAACTGACATTTGTAAATAATAAAGTGATTTAGCCTAAGGCCAGTAACTTTTCAAAGTAGGACTGTATCGAGATAAACACTACCCCCTTTTCTAAATCAATTTTCCAGTTTTGGAAAGTGTGACAGTGGTAAAAGGAAAAAGGTTAATTTAAAATATGAACTGGAACAGCTGTAGAGGGTTAAAAGTACAGAATAACATAAGCTGAAAGAAGAAACAAAATGGTTTCCTATTGAAAATCTAGCTTGAAGAAAAGACACCTGAAAAGAATGACTTTATTGGTTTTGGGAAAGATATTATCAGAGGCCATGAGGTTCGAGAAGGAATAGTGAAAGTACATTTGAGGTTAGGTGAGGATTTTATAAAGAGAAGTAGAAATCGATTTATGTCCACTTGATTAAAGTGGAAATTATAAAAACATATCTCATGATTACCAGATGGAAGGAGTCAATTGAGTTATGATCTTTGGTAATTTTAAAGACAAAGGCAGAATCAAGAAACTGATTTATGCCTGCATGTCAAAGAGCAGAAATAGCTTTGCCAATTTTGAAAATGTAAACAAATTAAGAGATAGGATTTTATCCTTTGCTCAAAGAAATTGAAATATGAAATGGACCTGTAAGATTCATGAGTATGATTAAGTGAAAAGATATGAAGTTTTGCTAATAGTGGGTTGGCAGAACAGCTGGTAAATGTCTGCTTAAATAAACAGGACCGGGGACTAAGAGAATTCGTTGTTGAAAATGAAGATAATTACAATTAATGATTAAAAGTAAGAACCTTCCTTTTACCCACTCAGTTTAAAAATCAGATTTATCAAAGAAACAGCCAAATTGGTGGGCTAAGATGAAATACTAAGAGGAGGAAAAAAGCAAAATCACCTCCACCCATTTGGAAGTAATGATGTGAGGCATAAATAAGAGAAGTAATGAGTTATAAGGGCAGATACCTGCAACCACCACCAGTAGGACAAATGGTTCTCCCAAATTTGGAAAGATAATTAATATTGCAAAGCAGACAACAAAGAACTGTTCAAATCAATACAGAAACTTGAGGAGTCACCAGATCCCCAAATACTGTCAAGTCCCACTCTAATCTTGGGTCAAAGTTAGTATAAGCAAAGGACTTAGGCAACCCAAAGAAGGATGAGAGACAAGTAGCAAAAAACAGACAAAGGTGCTACTGAAATCCTTCTGGCTTGCTGCCAAGAGAACCTCTGACTTTGAACCCTGTTCCAAGAATTAGCACCAATAAGCAAAATGTCACTATAGAGATTTTAGTGGGAAAGGTTAATGTTATACAAAGAACTACATAAACCAAATTGAAAATTGACCCAAAGATTTTTGTTTTTATTTCCTCTGCAAGGACATTTCTTTTTTTCCTTCATAATAAAGCTTTGTCATGGTTCGAACCAGCACTACAATTACTGACAATACTTCATCTTCACTGCTCTGTGATCAAGAAACACAACATTGGCAGAGCAAAGTGTGGACTGGAATGGCCAGCAACTAATGGCCCATTGACCAATTACAGTATCAACCAGTGTGGGATTGACCCTGCAATCAATTAGTTGCCCTGCAACCTTGAGAACCAAGTCATCTTCTGGTATGGCGTGTGACAGGGATCATATCATCTGGTCACTGCTGCCATGGTTCGACCCAGGATTGGCCAGAGCATATGTGTTATAACAACCTAAAGAGTGAGAGTCTACAAAAATTATTTTCTAATGAGTAGACCAGTCTATTTAAATAGTTCCCCTGCCCCTGTTGATAATGAGGGTAAGTCATTTACTTGAATTTGTTTTATTTTTGTTTAGATAATAAGAATGTCTCTATAAACATCAAAAGAATTTCTAATAACTCAAATAGGAATTTGATTTTAAATTTAAAAAAAAAAAAAAATGTCTTGTTTTGTAAATTCATTTCATTGTTGAAATCATTTCAAGAACTTGAACCTTCTCTCTTTCCTGTTGCCTATCAGGTTTGTGATGAGATTATGGTTAGGTTGCTTGGTAACAGCAGAAACAGAATTTAATTCATGTCTTTCCTAAATTGAAAATTTCTCTTAAATTTAAAAAAAACTTATCTTTATCTCAAACTTACGCAACTGAAAAGAAAACTTACTCTGTATTTCATAAAGCTGCATTTCAGGACCATTGGCTTGAAATATTTGATTGTCTTCAGAATTTTTCTTTTTGGAACGTTCCTCTTCTAACTGATCAGTTAATTTCTTTAGCTGAAAAGAATTGAAAGATATATATACATATTCAGTTAGACAGACAGACATCAAAGGGAAATTGAGATAAAACTGAAGGTGAATATAATAAAAAATTTTTAAAATCCTTTAGATGAATTTTAGTGAAAGAAATTTTGTATTTCTTTTAATATTAATAAATGCCAAGGTAAATATTAACATTTGTGTTTCAATTGTTAACATTAAAGACCATCAAATATTTGGGATATTTTCTTAACAGAAAATATTATATATATATATATATATATATATATATTGCAGTCATATTTTGTCAATTACAGTCAAGTTTTTTTATATATTCACTTAAGAAAAAAAAAAAAAAAAGACATTTGCTATTCACACACAAGTAAAGCATTTATACATTTTTTTGAGAATGCACTGGTTTCTCTAAAGATCAAGCATACAGTGGAAATTTCACATAAAAATTCAACTAATATTAGTAAGAATAAATATATAGGTACCTCTATGAGATTGCTAAAAATGAGCATAGCCTGATGAAAAAGACCCCAAACTTTACAAAAACAAAATTTTATCGTCAAAATATTTGTGTTAATATTAGGAGGGAAGAACAAAGTATTTAATTATTTTTTTAAATTTTTCCTTTTAAGAACATTCTAACTTTTGATTAAAACAAAAAAAAAACTTGTTTCTCTTTGTGTCAGCAGAACTACTAAATAATTAATTTTAGTGCATTTTTTTTTTATGACAGACATTAATTTGGAAAATCTTGCAAAAATAAAAATAATTGTCAGATTTTAATGAAACTTTCAGAAACTATTCACAAATGATGGAAATTATTTTCTTTTTTTTTTTAAAGTCATAGCAAAAATATTTTATATTTATTACCCCTCCCTTAACTAATTTTATGAAAAATCTAGAAATTCAATACTGTAAAATTTAGTGATTATATTAATTAAAAGCACAAGGCTTTAAGAAAAGCAATCATTTTTTTTTTTGTTTAAGAAATCAGAGTCCCGTTACCTGAAAATTGGATCTGAATTGTAACAAAAATAAAACAAAGACATTAATTTCAAATGCTTTCAGTTGTTTTTATGAATATGGATAATATTGTCTGAAAGCAAAAAACTTCAATGAAAAATGAATTTTTAAAACAATTATTTGTTATTTCTTAAATTATTTTTACATTAAAGTTGTTAAATATTCTAAAATTAGTGAAAATAATGTACAGTTTAGTCAATGGTGTTATTAAGTAGATCTTTACAGATTATAAATTGTAAAGCTGGTTATAATCAGCAGACTCCCACTATATAATAAAAAAAAAAAATTTCACATGACTTTTGTGTCAATAAAACAGCTGTTCAAATCAATACAGAAACCTGTATTCAAATGTACGGAGGACCAGCATGAATACAATAAAACGTCATGTTGTTCGAGTTAAGGATTGTTCCCCGCTGTTACGGCCTTTATTTTTGCAAATTGTTCATGCAAAACATGTGGAGAAGTTAATTTGATTTTTCAATTTCGACTGAGAAGGGTACCTACAAGTATTAGTATCATCTTATGAAATTTATATGATCTTATTTTTATATTATCTCAGTTATGACATTTTTTCATAAATGAAATATCAAAATTAATAATAAAATGAATGGAAATACAAATAACACAGTAAAATGTAATAAATGTACATAGAATTATAGTATTTTAAGTACACTTCTGATAAAATTTCATAAAGGTACCTACAAATTAATTAGATACCTTTCTTATGAATTTTTATCTTACTCTCAAGTCTTATTTTAATTTTTTTATATTTTCCATAGAGCATCGTAAACAAAGGTGAAAGCTAAGTACCAAAACAAAAAAAAATTAGAGTGCTGAAAGCTTTCCTTAAAAATAATGAGGTAAATAAGTTGGTTCACTTAAAACTAAATAATTATGTCATTTCTGTCCTTATGTACGATAACTTTCCCTTACGTAAGCTGTTAATACATGATGAAATCATCACTTGTCAATCATCACCAATGTTCAGACCTGCTTTCTGTTTATTTTAAACTACATTTTTCAGCGCAGAAAATAAGTAATGTTAGTTTTAAAATAAACTTTGAAAAAAATATAATCGATTTTTGAAAGATTTTCAAATGGAGAATTTCACTTTTATTTACGAAATTGAAAAATGACATGATCGACTGTGTCAATTTTGCTGACTCAAAAAAAGAAGATTTTTAACGAAAATTTTGGATGTGCTAGGAATGAGTGAAACATAAAAAAAAAAAAAAAAAAAAAAAGAAATCAAAAATACTTTGATCTTTTCTCTTAATAATAATAAACATTTAGACAATAAAAAATTATTTTCATCAAATTTAAGGCCTTTTTTTCTGCAAATTTTTTAGAGGTAGTTTTTATATATATATATATATATATATATATATATATATATAAGTTCCAGCACTCTTCTGTCATGTGCATGTGGAGTCCTACTAACATAACAAATTTAGTTGGATGAACTTCTGAAGGATGAAATGTATCACAAGTAAGCTTTTTCCATGTTCTTGATATATATATAATCTCATACTGTTGACATGGAAAAACGCCAAACTATTAAAGAATATAAAAATTCTTTAGAAAGCAAAAAAATTTCTTACTGAAATGTATTGATTAAAAAGTCATCCCATGATGCATGCACAAAATACTTAGAACATCACATCACATTTTTCCAACCTGTGCATGCCATTTCCTAAAAGCATCTGCCAAGGAACTAGAAGTGTTGGAAAAACTAACCACTAAAAACAGCTGGAATACAACTCCACAAAAAGCCAGCAATGACAGCTACACCAAACTATCAAACAAATGAGTAACAAAACAACAAACTGAAACAAAAACTCAACAACCTATGCAGCAAGTGCAAGTGGAAATATGTTGGAAAGCCTAATCTAATAGAAAATCTATCAGATATAAAGCTTTCCAATACAGAATGTGAAGCCCTCAGCTTCGTTTTAAAATTTGCCACTGTTATATGCAAAGGAGACATAGTAAAAGTTCATAAGCAAAATGACTTCGAAGTCACCAAAGGTTTCATTCAAGGCATAATCACTGCTACTATAGAAACCAACAATGAAAATATGTTACCACTAAGACACCTAAATGCATTAAAGAACCTAGCAAGAAATAAGTCAATCCACAGTCCCTCTAACAAGAGAGGTGATCATGAACAAGAATACATACATAGAAAAAATAAATGAATAAACAACTACCAAAACAAAAAAATTAGCAAGGAAATCAGGAAACTATTTAAAAATGAAAACAAGTTGTGGTATAGACTCATAGAATATCATCCTAGAACACAAACCTTACAGTCTCCCTAAAATCCACAAAACAGGTATCTTGATGTATCCTATCATCTCAGGGAATAGACAGTGTCTCCCAGAAACTGGCAAAAACCATAAACCCTCTCCTTGGAACAATCAGTCCATCTCAGGTAGCCTAGTTGAAAAACTAAGGAAAATGAACACGACCAACAAATGCTTTAATTTAAATCCCTCTACATAAACGACCGAGTCCAAAAATGCCGAAATCTCTTAAAGAAAAAAAAAGTAACACCTAACACGATCAAAGATAAAGCTCTCTACCAACAGATTAAATAATAAAAATCTGCCATCTCATCACCAATAAATACTACTTCACATTTAATAATGATTGTACTAACAAAAATTTGTATTACCAATGGGATCGCCTCTCAGTGAAGTGATGTAACTTAGAATTTTTTTGAATCCGGTCCTTTCAAAAATATTTCTTGAAATGATAAAAAATTTTTAATCAGTTTAATTGATAAAAATCTTTTTTACCCAAACAATCAACATACTTCGATTATATTGATGATGCTCTACTTAAATATCTACCTAAAGTTGAACACAATGGAATTTACATACAAAATGTAAGAACACAATTCCTTAGCATTCATAGATATCAAGCTACACTGTGTTAACAACAGTTTAAAACTCAGTGTCCACTGAAAATCAACCAACAAAAATGACATAATAGATTCCTATTATTTTAGCAACAAAATAAAATCCGGCATAATCACTGGATTCTACTTAAGCCTGAATTATTGACACGAAAAGAAGAAATATATTGAAAACACTTTCAAACTTCTCTAGTACCCTAATTATTTTATATTCAATGTGAAACAAAAGGCCCATAAAATATTCCAAAACAAAGAAAGTAGCCCCTCCTGAGAAACCCAATGAATCAAAAAAAATATATTATCCTTGTTATGGGACCTACCTTTATGGACTCGTCCTATTACTATATATACGGGGAGATTATGCCTCTCAAGAGAGCTGTCTACAGTTGACTACTCTACTTTGCCATCAGTCAGACGTGCAACACTTTTGTATTTGTTCTTTTTGTTTCATAATATGTTTCCACTAAATTGCTGAGTTCGAGTTTTCTTTGGGACCTATTCTGGGTCCACAACAATCCTGCTTACTAATTCTATCACATCTACAATTGAAAAGAATCTATCTAAATTCAACATAAAATTTGTTACTACTTCTACAACATCCAAGACAATAAAAGATTTAGTCAATACTAAACAAAACAATAAGCTAAAACCTGAAGGAGGAGTTTACTCCATTGCTTGTAATAATTGTCACAAAAAATACATAGAGGAAACCTAAATAAAAGGTTATATGAACATAAAAAGGACATTTTACAAAAAAAAAAAATACATAAAATATGTTGGCTACCCACTGTAAAAAGACTGACTACAATTTTAACATAAAAAATATTACTCTGATCAAAAGAGAAAATAATTCACAACAATGTAAATGCCTACAGGGTGCCTTAATTGCAAGGTCATCCACAGTAAATTTGCATCCTGGCTCTTACAACATTTCACCATTCCTGGCAGATCTTATATCAATAAGTCTGGAATACCGACATTAAAAAATGATGAAAAGAAAAAGACTCTAAATGAATTCAGATAAATAAAAAAAAATTCTAGAATTCCCAGCACCACTCTGTTGTGTGCATGTGTAGCCCTACCAACATAACAAATGAAGCCAGTCCTGAAGGATGAAATGCATCACTTTGTCATACATTTTACCCCCATATATGTTAATTTGAACCAATAATTAAATTTCCTACTCCTGAAATCATGAGGTGATTAGAACACACACACATGTGTGTGTGTGTGTGTATATATATATATATATATATATATATATATATATATATATATATATATAAAAACAAAAAAAAACAATAGTCCTGAAAGGTTCTTAAGTACAAGATTGAATTTAAAAAAATTGATATTTAATCAAATTTTGGGAAGCAGGTTGGATAGAACTTTTCAGCAGTTGTGTGTATTTACATATATTTTGTTCAGTCTGGTGGAAATTTTTCTAATTTGTTTTTGTTACAATCAGTTTTTCTTTTATGAGGATTAAAAGTGTAGAAATTATAGTGACTAATCACTAGTGTATATGTTTGTATGTATATAAAAGTAAGAGAGAAGACAATGTACAATCAAGTAAACTTACTTCAGCTTTGAGATGTTGGTTTTCTTCTAGAACACTTGCTGGAGCTTCTGTACACAAGAAAGAAAAACAGAGTTAAAATGAGATAAAAGATCAATGTAAAAGAAATTAAACCAAGTGAAACTGAATTTTGTTTTTAATTCTCCAAAAAAAATACACAAGTATTTTATATCCAAAGATAGAAAAATTGGCAATCTTAAATCTGGCTTTTATATCTCTTAGATGTCATAACATCTTGTAGAGAAAGATTTTACCTAAAAGAGTGGAATTTTTTAAATTTTTTATCTTTCTTAATATTGTATTGTTTGCTTATTATCAGTGCTATTTTTAGAGCTCCAGTTAACATAAAAAATGATTAAATATTGTTGAACCACCTCCTTTTTTTGTCAGTTTCTGGATCATTCTAGAATTAACAACAAAGCTACAGGCATTTCACGGTTTAAACAAAGTGATTTTGATATTTTTTTGTTTAATTCTAAAGATGTCATTAAAATAATTGACAAATTCACTTTATATTAAACTGAAAAATTAAGAATTCACTTTTTTTTCTGTTGAAACTTTAATTAGGAATAGGACTTGAGACTGACAAAAAAAAAAATTCTCGATTGAGATTATTATAATTTTAAATAAATCTCCAGTCTGTTGAAGGCAAATAGACACATTAAACTTGATTGCTTGGAGATAGAAATACTTGCTTCAGGTTGTTTTTACATAAATGTCAAAGGAACATAAACCTTAGAATCAGCAACAAATGTTTTAGGAAGACATTATATAAATGTTCTCTTTAATGTTTTAATTATTTTTTAAGCACAACAAATAAAAGCTAAACTTACAATTAGCCTGAAGGCAACACTTAACTTTCTGTCTTGTTTCATATACAAACTAATTTTCAAAAAACTGCTTTATCCTTTTTATTTATTTTTATATATATATATATATATATATATATATATAGTAAACATTAATATATAAAATTATGCATAGTTATTATAAATTATATAATTTCATAGTTAAAGAAATGTTGATTTGTTATTAAAAAGAGACACTTTGGGAAAATAAATATCAACACAGCAAGCACAACTGTAAGAAAAAACATTTGTTGTTTAGTAAATAACCAGAACTTAAGAGTAATACTAAGAAGTGACAACCAGAATTAAATAATCAACAACACCAACAATAAAGGCATGCTAGACAGCAACCGATGCGTGTGTGGTCATGTTGCTGAATGATTAAAGGTGTAAAAATACAAATGCAAATGAAATGGCACAAGTAATCATGAGAAGAAATTACTAAAATATCAACCAGTAACTCAAGTCATCATTACAAGAAAGGAAATTAGTGTACAGGGCTAAAAATTGGGTCAGTATTAATTGCATTACCTGTAAATGGTCTTTCCTTAAGTTGATGACTGATATTCTGTCATTCATTTAAAAATATTTTAATAATTTTGCATTCAAAGACTGAACTGACTATCAATGGGTTATGAGATCAAGGTACTTTTCTCAACCAAGCACAATTAGATTTCTAATCCTTGTATGAATTACATTTAATAATGTGCTTCAATATGTAAAATGGAATAATTGCATAATTTAGGTTACTGTTACCAATGAAAAGCAAACAGTAAAACTGGGTTCATTTTTTTTCTGATTTATCAGTTATATGCTGAAAAATTAGTCCCCACAAATTTCTTTAAACTTTGAAATATTACTAATACAAGAGTTACTTTAGAGATAGAATTTATCGTTTAATAATGTTACTGAATAATGTTTTCTTAAAAACATCAGTGGTTTTTCCACCTTGATCTTTATATTATGAAGTGACAAGATTTTTTTTAACACCTCCAAGAATTAAATATCTGACTGTCAGAGATATCAGTCTGTTATGAGAGCTTGTTATTAACATTGGATTTGTTTTCAGCATTAATAAAAGGAAATGTAAATTTGAATTTTTTGTTCAGTGTAAAGATGTTTGAAGTAATGTTACTAATTTTAATTTTATTTTAAAATGTAAAATATAACATTTTAATTATGAGCAACACTAAATCTGATCTTAAGAATAAAGACATGTCTTTCAATTATCATTACACAATTTACATCTATTTCTATATTTAGAAAACCATTTAGCATTTTTCAGACACTAATTACACAATCCTTCAACCGGAAACTATATAAAAAACTAATAGAGGCTTGAGACAGGCAAAACTGAGTGATAGTTTGAACTGAGGTTGTGTTCACTTTACACTAATCACCTTGGGAAAGGCATTTGCCAGTATGACAAAGATGAATTCAAAAACTAGAATCATAAAACAGTTTTGTATAATGAAATAAACAATACAATATATTGCCAAAGTTCAAATGTGGAAATAACTGATTTAGCAATATATTCTAACAGTATTCAGAGTGTCCCAGGTAAAAGATTGAGTGATTTAGAATGTTTGCATGTGTGATCACTCTGGATAAGGCCATGATATGTTCAGGCTTGAGGTGGAGAACAAGTTCTGCAGAGTTAAGATGAAATATTTCAATAATTGGCATAAAACATTTTGTGACAGTTGAACTAGTTTTGTCTTCATTGATCACAAGTGAAAATCTTCTCAAAAGCACAAGACAATGAATCTTTTTGTTTTTTATTAATAATTGTTCTTCTCTTGACACACATTCATTCAACCACCAAAAAACATTTTCTTTGTCAAGACATGTCTTATTCAGTGCCTGTCTACCTCGTTACTTAAATCTGTTATTTTGAAACCAACTGATCTGCAAAGACTACTCAAAATCTACAGTGCAATGATCAATAAGACACGCTTAAAAATCCATGAGGAGGTGCTGAAATGTTCTCAACTCTACCTACTTGCTAAAATGGGACGAAATAACAGAATTTTTTTTCAAAGGGCCAAGAAATTTTCAGCACATACTGTACAATCAAGCTTGATGATCATAACAGAAAACCAACCTTTATTATAATAGCCAAGCAGTGGTAAGAAAGGCATTGAGTTAAGAAAGGGTTTATGCTAGATGTTTATCAAAAATATTTCATCATGGATATAGAATTTTTAATGAGTGGGTAAACCATTCTTCTTTAGCTAAGCCTTCAGACAGTTCTGACAGTAAAAAGATATGACAGGATTCAATAATATAAGGAATCGGTATTTGTTACACAATTTGTAATGAGTCATACAAATAGTACCAGTTTATTCCAATCTAAAAAAACAGGTGATGCAAAAAGAATTATAAACTGTCTTGTATAAAGTCAACCTGAATTAACAATAATTAGTATCAGTCAAATTGTAGTAACATTATCAGCATTGTTACAAAAAAAAAAAAAAAAAAAAAAAACTTAATGTATTTCAGAGAAAGATATTTAAACCTTTAAAAGTTTTTTAATTTTGTATTCAAACATCCACTTTGCAATTCTTTTCTGTTTATGAATCACTAAACTTGCAGGTTTGAGATGGAGGTTTGTCTTTATTTCTTTGAGATAACTTTGAAATGTTTACATTTTATTTTATTAAAAAAGTAATTTTCTGATGTCAGCAAGAAAAAATGAATAAAGTTTCTTATAATCAGCTGGGAAATTGTGCTGTTTATAGAGCATGACTTAACAAATTGTATCTACATACCAACTAATTAGTCCACGTTTTATTTTAGTTTTAGGTGATCGATTTCTAACCTGGCTTCTATGTTATTGCTATTTTTGCTTGAAAAATTACAATATTTTCAGGTATATAGCATTCCTTTGACTACCAATTTTATTTTCAACTTGAGAGTTTAGGGTATGCAAATAAAGTGTTAATGCCATGATTTTGTCTCATTTAATAAAAGTCCAGCAAACATTTGTTATTTGAATAACTGAAGAGGGACTAACAGTTGAAAAGGAATCCATGAGATGTTGATAAAAACAGCATGCAGCACGACAAAGAAAGAGAAATAAAAGTCATTATTAAATTATGACAGTTGAGAAATTATATATATATATATATATATATATATGAGAGAGACAGACAGACATTTAAAAGGTAAGAAAATAACCCAAAAAGTAAATAAAAAGTTACACAATAATTCCAACAATATGAATAGATGAAATTCAGAAAATGTAAATCAAATGTGTATTTTCCAATGAAAATATTGTTTCATAGCTTAACAGAATTTTATCATTGGACCTTTACAAAAAGATTTGGTAAAGAGAGTAAAGTAATGTAAAACAGGATAAAGTTTTGTTATTTATAAAAGCAAATTATTTTAGTTTTAATAATGTCAAAATCATTTTCTTTTTCCCTCGTATTTGATACCTGAAAGATATTTTGCATATTAGGTTTTAGCTAAACATATATGCATACAGTTATTACTAAACTTAAATGTATATTCAACATACAAAACCACAATTCAGATTAATGACCAGTTTGATTAGAATTTTGATTAATTTAAAACAATTATAATTTCTGTGATTGTCAAATAATTAGACTGCCTTTAGGGGAACAAATATGAGAAATCCATTTACTCTCTCTTCAGGCTGGATCACCCACTTCTATTCTAAACACCAATCACAGCTGATGCTTAGAGTGTCCAATTTGTTACAAAGAGTCTTTTCTGGGGATATTTCTTTTAAAACTGGTTGTCTTAATTTCTTTTAAAGTTTGGTGGGTTTTATGATAAACAAGCAAATCAAATACATTTGTAAGCACCTCCTCCTTTTTGGCTTACAATATTTTCTTTTTCAGTAGATTTATTAATTTTAGTCTCACATTAAAAAGCAAGTGATATATAAAACATAATACATATAAAACAAAGATTATTGACCAGTATACTATTGGAGGATAATGTGTTTAAGGCAAGCAGATTTTGTAAATAAAATGCCTCAATATTAAGAAATAGAGCATTAATAGTAAATAAAAAGTTCAGTGTTTCACGGCAGTAAATTTGCACATTAGGGCTAGGATAAATCAACTGAATTTATATACACACACAAAGGCAATCCTGGGAAATTCTCAACCCAACCTAATTTTGCAAATCTTACCAAACCTCAGGGGTTATTTTTTCTTGGAAAGCTCCTTTGTTGAGCCAAAGACATTTTAGCCCCCACTTGTGTGTGTGTGTGTGTGTATTTGTATTTATTTATCATGTTCATAGCTAAATTATGAAAATAGCATTGATGTTATATATACCTTTCAACAATCTCCTTCTTTCTCATTGCACTTAATTCAGATCAAAATTTAACTCGTCATTGTGTCAAACTTATTGATGTGCTATGGTGTGTGTGTGTGTGTATATATATATATATATATATATATATAACTATGTCCTATTTGATAAATTTTATGTTTGGAATAAAAATGTCACTACCTACACAGAATATTTTCCCTTTTTCACTGACATATATGACAAGATGTCATGTATTAACAGAGATCATATGGAAATTTTTCAGTTAGATCTATACTTGTTACACTACCAGAAGTTAAGATGTTTGAATAAAAATGCATGCTGAATTTTTTTTTTTTTTAAAATCTGCAAGAAATAAAATTTCAATAGATTTTACATGACAGCAAGAACAGCATGCCATAAACTGTTGATGCTAAAAACTTGTGGTTAAGCACCTAAATTCCAGGGCCAAGTGGTGATCCCTTTCAGAAAGAAAAAGAAATGGGAAAATAACAGTTGACCATGCAGTATTAGCAACTGATACAACCTTACAAGTGTTACCACAACAAAAATGGAGAGAAAGGATAGATCAATATAAACAGAGATAAAAAAAAAAAAAAATTGGGCTAAGAGTGTGAGACAGTTAGAGCAGACTTTCCACGTCAACACATCAAGAAGATTAATGGCAATAATTTGTGAGGTTAGAGTAGTTTCAAAATTCATGATACAGGCTTAGTGTCATATACAGAATATCCCCCGAAAGACCAGCATATTCAGTCAATAGTTTCTTTCTTGAGGAATAACATTTTCAGATATTCTGTATATGGAAAGGTTCAGAGAAGCAAATTAGACATTCTCTCTCTCTTTTTTTATTTTTATTTAAAAAAAAAAAAAATGGTGATGATCAACCCTTTGATAATGTTAGATAAAAACACTGACAGTAAAAATTTCAAAATGCTTCTCATCATTAAAAAAAAAAAAGTCCCTGATCTCTCCAGTTTTTTTTTGTTGGCTGTTTTCTATATATAATTAAAAAATTCAAATAGGGATTTTTAAAAAAATCTCTTCCTTAACTACAGCTCTAAAAATGTCAATGCTTAGGAGAATAAGCCTCAAGTGAGAATCACATTCCTTGTCTCAATAGGCTTATTCTTATTTTTTCATTTCCAATCCATGATGCTTATTAATAATTGTGAAATGATGATCTGGGAGTTGCAATAAAAAGCAATTGAAATTATGATGAAAGAAATTTTAGTCAAAAATTAATGTTTCATTTTAAAAACTTCAAATCATACTTTATGCTTGTTTATTTCTATTTCAAAACTTGAATCAATTTCTTTTCTTGAATTAAAAAAAAAAACTTCATTTTATAAAAGTCTGAAGATTTTACTTAATATGATTGAAAAGCAACTCAGGAAAGTATTATAAGCCATTTTTAGGTAGATTAAAGCATGGAAAATTCTTCATTTTTATTTGTAAACAATTTGGCAATGCATTTTCATATTAAATCCTTTGTAATGCATTTCTGTATGTAGGAAATCATTTTTCAATGCTTTTCTACAATAAACAATTCCTCAAATCTATAATGATAATAATAAACCCAATGCAGAAATATTTGCAACACAAGTAACTTTATAATTATTTTTTTATTATTGTTATTTCTTGTTTTAATTTTTCTTCACTAAGACAGATGAAAAGTTAAGAGCAGAAGCAGTAGAGAGTTAAGAACATCAAACTCCACAACTTCACCAGGCTGTATCATCAAAATAGAAGAGAAAGAAAATTGCTTATTAGTAAACAAAACATCTAAAGGAAATAAAAGTTTGTTGAAAGGAGATGCTCAGGAGACCTGATCTTGGCTCAATGGAAGTTTCCCTGGAGCTGAATGAATGGTTTTGGGTCACTGGCTCAGGGGAGTAAACAGACCTTAGGCTATTGGCCCTGCTGCTAATTGAGCTGAGCTTGGGTGAAGCCTCGCGAGAAAGAATAGAACGTTGACCATTGGTCAAAGCACTGTTCCTTCTGCCAATGGATGCGAGGTCACGGTGGGATCCATAGCGCTTATTATGATAATCAGTAGTAGAATCAAAGGAACTGCGACCTCGTGACATCCTGTCCTCACTTCGCAGGTCTATGGTGGACCCGCTGAGAGACAGAGCACTGTCATAGACTGTAGAATCTGGGGCAGAAAAAAAAGAGTAAAAATGTTGACATTAAAGGTGAAAGAAGAAATAATCAATGAAGTGGTGTGAAAAAAAGAAATGAAAAAGCAACGTTTCACAGTTATAAAAGGAGGAAGTAAGGGAGATAACTCGGAGCCACCCACAAACAAAAAGGTTACAGATAATTCTTTTTAAAGAGGAACTTTGAAAAATGTTAGATTAAGACAAGGTGGCAATTGTTAGAATGGAATAATGCAATAAAAGTAAGGCTGAGTCATATGTTTAGCCAATATAAAGAAGCTGGTTATATTTATATTAGATATTTATCAATATCTACAGACCTCCAGTTATAGGAGAATTTAAAGTGGGAGGAACAGTTTTCAAGTAAGCAAAATCCTTTTATATTTCAATTCCACTGATGATGAGTATAGGTAATCATCAGTAAAAAAAAAAAAAAAAAAAAAAAAAAAAAGAAAATTTTTGATCAAAACTTGTTCTGTCAAACAAGAGCCAAACTGAGCAATGAATGTGTGGAACTTGCACAAAATGTACATTGTTGTTAATAAATTTGGAATCTGCATTCCATAATATTCATATGATCAAAACAAAGAATGCTTCCAGTTTAGAACTTAAGTTTTTTATAACTTTAGCACCAAGTCTCTTTAAGAAAAATGGTCAATAAGAAAATTCCAAAAGAGAGTAGAAAGATTCTTTCCTTTAATTTTCTGAAAATTTTACTCGGGATGCTGACAAAACTAAGAGACATTTGCACATATTGAACCCTGTAGAGTTTTTCAAAGACAAACTGACAGGCAAGTATATATGAGGACAGAAAATCATTTCATTTGCACATTCATTTCATTAATACAGTTAACATTTTTTTTGTACTATAAACAATGATAGTCAATCTAAATTTACTAATGTATTAAAAGAGCATGCAAATAATATCTGACATTTTGCATCTCATTTTCATTAAATAGTCATGAAATGAAAATGTCCATTTTTACTAATGATTATATCCATCAAAATTGTCTCAAATGCTAGCCAGCCCTTTATTGCTTCAATTTTTGCTTGAAACAATCTTTTGAAAGCAACAACAAAAAGGAAACTACCTACCACTGCACTTGTGCTTTTTATCATGAACTGTATGTAGACATCAATCTATACTTTCACAAGATTTAATTTACACTTTTTATGTGATAGATGTTTTGTTCAAATCCAGATGTTCAGAATTCAATAAGGTCAGTCAAATAATGTGAGTGACCTCTATTTTTCATAGTCTGAATCTATGCACAGACCTCGATGATGCTAGATAAAATTTTCAGTAACAAAATCACTCAAAAGAGAGTTGTATAAAGACAGATAAGATTATTTTTAACCAGCAGAAACAGAAAGAAACTTGTGAAATGGTCAAATGTGTAATTGGTAAGGCAACCAATAATGCAATACAAAACAAACAAAAAGGTGGCTTCCCCACAAGGGGATTTTAACAACAAGACACAGATACTGCATAGTAGCAGTGGTACCAGGCAGGTGGATTAAGGAAAGCATCAGGAAGAAATGATTAAATAGAGAAAGAGTTACAGCAGTAGAAAACTGAACAGTCCACTGCACTGGGAATTTGGGACAAGGTGGCCAAGTGCTCAGCTAAATAGTAGGGGAAAAATTCAAATGTAAACAAAGAAGTGGAGGAGAGGCAGCAGGCAAGATAGACAACCTGACAATGCTCTGCAGGAGACCTCATATTTCAATTCTGATTTTGTTTCTGGTTCAAGCCCACATAGTAGTAGAATGAAAAACTGAAAGGCAGATTCCGGCACAGAATAATCATCATAGTTTTTGTTACTTGAGAACCAAATGTGTGTGGTTGTTTTAGGGAGGGCACAAATGACTTACAGAAGCATTTGGGGAGCTTACAGATATTTGGTTTGAAGTCACATAACCATCTCTTTTGTAAGATGGTTGGAATTCTTCCTTGGTCTTGTGGCTACTTCCCAAAAAACTAGAGCTTGAAGGTGCATTTAATTTTACAGAGGAGGGATGGTTTGAGAGTGCATCACAAGAGGTTTGGCTTCTATCTGTTGAAGGAGTCTAATCTTGGTTTGTAGATAAATGCAAGGCTGAAAAACGTTTCATATATCGAGAAGGGTCAAAAACTTCTTCTTCATTATCATCAAATATTTGGTCAAAACCTGCAGATTGCTGCCTTTGCATTTTAGGCGACGATTGTTGGCTTGTGGTTGGTATTGATTCAGTGACAGATGGGGACTGTGTTTCAGCTTTTGGTGAAGCTGAAGAACACTTCATATATCGTGAAGGATCAAGATCTGGTTCTTCAATATCAAATATTTGGTCTAACCCTTCTGATACTTGACTTTGAATTTCAGTAGGGGGCTTACTGGTGTCAACATGATCAGACTGCTGAGTAGTATTTGATCTAGGCTCAGTGATAGAAGCTTGAGCTTCTGATTGTGGTTGGATTGAAAATTTTTTCAAGTATTTGGAAGGATCAAACACTGATTCTTCCTCAGTATCAAATATTTGGTTAAACTCTGCTGATTCCTGCCTCTGTACTTCAGGAGAAGGTTGTTGGTTTAGGGTTGGTTTGACTTCACTAGTAGGAGGGGGCAAAGTTTCTGCTTTTGTCAAGCCTGAAAAGTGCTTTTTATATTGTGAGGGATCAAAAACTGGCTCTTCAATATCAAATATTTGGTCTAACCCTTCTGATACTTGACTTTGGATTTCAGTAGGGGGCTTACTGGCGTCAACATGATCAGACTGCTGAGTAGTATTTGATCTAGGCTCAGTGATAGAAGCTTGAGCTTCTGATTGTGGTTGGATTGAAAATTTTTTCAAGTATTTGGAAGGATCAAACACTGAATCTTCCTCAGTATCAAATATTTGCTTAAACTCTGCTGATTCCTGCCTCTGTACTTCAGGAGAAGGTTGTTGGTTTAGGGTTGGTTTGACTTCACTAGTAGGAGGGGGCAGAGTTTCTGTTTTTGTCAAACCTGAAAAGCGCTTTTTATATCGTGAGGGATCAAAAACTGGTTCTTCTTCAACAATTTCAAATAACTGGTCAATTTCTATTGATTCTTTCTTCTGTACTTCAGGAACAGCTGTAGCTGATTTGGTGCCTGAGACAAGAATATCTTTAGGATGATCATTTGGGGCCATGGGGGCAGATGGAGGTACAGGTTTAGGCTTTGCTTCATCCTTTGGCTTCACCTCTCCTTTATTGTTTTTTTTGTCAGTCTCCTTTAAAGGACTGCTTGGCTCAGCCAAACTCATATGTTTTCGAAATTTCAAGGGGTCAAAAACTGGATCCTCATTTAACTCAGCCCTCAGCTTCTCAAGTTCAGTCTCCATTGGGTCTATTTGTACAACAGGTGGAGGAGTGGGAGTGCGTGGTGGAGGAGGGCTGGGAGGACAGGGGGGTGGTTCTTCTATTGTGTGAGATGCTGTCCATGGAGCAAACTTAGACTCCACAGTTTGAATAGCAATATCTTTATAGTATTCAATCAGTTGGCAATATTTCTCTTCCTCACTTATTTCCAATGGTTTAGACTGAGTTTGTGTAATTTTCTCAGCATATACAATAGCTGCTCTGAGGAGTTCTGGGACATCATCAGTTTGAACTTCAATTGTGACTGAATCTACAACATTGCGTAAGGTGGCCGGATCAGGTATATCAGTCTGGGTGGCCTTAAGCCGACGAACAACAATTGGAGCAACCCGATAATTGTCGGTTTGTACACATTTATTCCGCTTAAAGTCTTCATCCTGGGCTAGAGGACGAAAGAGAAACAAGACAAATAGAAAATTTAAGAGAAACAACATGATATAATAAGCAGGAATGTATAATGGCAGATGAGGAGTGTAACATGAGACAGTCATGTGGGCCAACAGTAGATCAATAATGGACATAACTGAATGCCAGAAATTAAAATCAAAGAGCAGAGAATGATCAATTCAGAACAAAAAATACAATTACTCCCATGAAACAATGATGATGTGAGATGGTCTGCCAAGAGTTAACAGATGGAGGAGAGTAATTCGCCAGAGGGGATATTGGGGATTCTATGATCTAATTAGAGTATTATGGATGGTGTATAGACATATGAGAGGGTCAAATCAGGGAGAAAACAAGACAGAGGAATAATTGAGATACACAGAGCAGCAATAGGATGAAGATGTAAGCTGTTTGAGGATGGATGAAGCAATAGGTGACATAACAACAACACAAACAGGCAAAGCAAGCACCATCAACATGAATACCCAAATTGACACAAACTGAAGAATTCTTCTTGAGAGCTTCACAGATGTAAACCTACAGGTAATGGTCTCACAAATTTCTTTGGAAAAAAAGAGTGGAGTAAAATAACAAATTATTACCTTCTACTTTGTCAAAAAAAAAGAAAAAAAAAAGTGATAAATTGCAGACAAAAAAGGAACAGCAGAAAGTCTATGGTTAGAATAGAGAACTCATGATAGACCCTTGCTGTTCCACCAGGTATTTCAAGGGGATACAAAAGGAAGAATGGATATGATTTGTTTTTTTTTTCTCTCTATATTGTGACACAGACACACCAGATATAGGGATTTATGGGACAGTATTGTGCAGATGAAAACAATGGCCTGGCATATTCCCTTCCCCCAACATCAACAGTATTCAAAAAATACAATTCTGAAAAGAAAAAAATGTTTAATGGCTTTTGAAAAAAACAATATAAACAGCTCTATTTTTAGCAACATCCAGGTGCAGCAGCAGCAGCAGCAAAGAGAGAAGTCAATATCCAGGTGTTCAATAAAAAATAAAAAAAAACAAAAAACAGCAAGTATTTCACATGAAATCCTGCTTTTCAAATTCAAGTGTTTACAAGACAAATAGCCTCTTTAACATTTTTTCAATAAAAAAAAAAAAATCTTCAATAGTAATTAATGAAATTTCTTTTACTGATGAAGCCATAACAAGCATTTTAGTTAAAGCATTGAGAATTTAAATCAATATCTTTAAGCAAAATTAGTACAATATTAACCGAAATATGAGAAATTATCATCACAATGAAAACTAACACCAGACCATGAAAGCTTTGTCCGAGGTAGCTGTAAACTTCACTTGCAAAAACATGTGGCACATGTATATATAATCTTACAATAATAAAATTTGTGAGAAAGACATGAACTTTACAAGGACGCAGAGCAAACATACAATATCAAAATGATGAACTTGATCTTTGCTTCTTGCAGTTTCATATGCACGTACAATCTTCAGGTGATAGGAAAAGACAATGATATATAGGTTAGCCTTTAATTCAGAAAACTTCTTTTTCTACTGCTTGAAGAAAGTGCATACATAAAACATACTTGTACATATAAAATTGCCAGTAGTGGGATAAGCAAAGAGCAAGTAAATGTCATTTATTTTTTTTATATTGTGGGGATTAGAAATAAATTTGACAGGTTACAATACCATGAATTTTTTATATAAATTACTGATTGAAAATATGAGATTGGGGGAGGGAATATTGAGACAAAAATGGGATTCTTAAGAAACATTCAAAATCACAGATATCCACAGGAATAACTTACCTGCTTTTTGCCTCAAATGTTCATTTGCAGGTCTCAATGAAGAAGTGGTCAGTTTTCTTTTAATATTATACAACAATTCTGGTTGACTTAATATATTATACCCAAATATTCAATCCTCCAAATAAAATTTAAATGTTAACAAGTATTCCCAAAGTGTTCACCTTGTGGCATGTCATAGGTTATCTGATGCACATATACATTCATTCTATGGTTTTATTTAAGGCAGCATCGACTAGATTCCTCATTTTGCTATTTTGATATCCATGGAGAGAAGTGAATATATTACTAAGTCAATTGATTTAACAAATATCTTAACACAGGTACCACAAACATGTCTAATCTCAGTAACCTCATGTCAATTCTGACAAATCCTGCTCAAAATTTGTAATTTAATTTGTATTCGTAATTTGGCTTTTGATACAAAATCATCATCATCAGATAATGTTATATAGATTCATTAAATAATCAACAAACCCCAAGTCACTTATTGGTTTGCCACATATCTAAAAATTATATGAAAATAAAATATAAAAATATAAGCAGCAAGTGTTTGAATCTTGAGCCACCTTAAATGTAGCACATTTTTACTACCAAAGGTAAGCAGGATGTCAACAAAAATAACTTAATGTCACTAAATTAATTTTTTTGAATTATAACCAGCTAATATGAGCCCAAGGAAATGTATATTGTTTAAGCTACTAGAATAGTAAAATAAATATGTTAGCAAGTGAAAGATTTGCCAAATGATATTCTCAGTGTTATTAAACAAGAGTAGTAATCTTTGCATAATTTTTGAGATAAGGAGTTATTATCTGCAGTTAGACTAACGTCCTCATTTTTGTTGTTACTTTCACAATGTTTCAGAACAATCATCTGCCTCCATAGATTGAATGATTCAGTTCAAAAATTCCCTGAAAGTTACTCAGATTGACAGACACCTGAAGACAGCCAGAGGGCACAGTAGCCAAAACATTGAGATAATAACAACAAAGATGAAGATCATTCTGATTGCACATAAGTAAATAATGTTTGCATGCAAAATGGCATCAAGGTGGGTCTAAAACATTTTTACCATGTTTTCACAATTGCAAATAAATACTTAAGTCTTTGAGGACTTAAATTTCTATAAAATAGCATGAATTGTCTGTTCATTCAGGTGTTTATGAGATCACAATAAGATACACCAGAATTTTAAAAAGATCCTCTGATAATCATTTACATCGAAATACAATATTTTTGATTAAAAAAAAAAAAAAGTTCTATTAAAGTTCAAAAGTATTTAAATGCATTAGAGTATAGTAAAAATACTAGAAAAATCACAAACAAGCTTTTCTATTTGTTAATAAAGTTTGTTGCATCTTGAATTATTCATTTGGCAAAACTTATTGCCATTTCATTAAAATATTAATGGGCTGTGAAGAAGAAATGGAGGCAAGGGGGAGATGTAAATCCTGCTTAGAATATATTTGTGTATACACTAAATTGACTTTTATAAATATAAAAAAAAAATATCTACAAGAACACAAAGTTGGTTACTTGTTGAATGAAACTTTCAATGATCTTCATTAACTTTCAGAAATTAGTGGCTGTTCACTAAAATGTACAGGTAAAAGGAAATTCTATGACTGAAAAATCTTTTTCAACATTTTCTACAATATATACCATTCATAGAAATATTTAAAAAACCGACTGCTAATTTGGTACTTTCTTTTGAATAAAGACAGCTTGCACTATAAGCAAGAACCATTGAATATTTGCAAAATTTTCAAAAATATGCTACAAATCTTCACATTCATTCTTTTGTGGAGAGTCCTGTCAACTCTTAACAACCAAAAAATGATGCACTTTTTTTTCTCTTTATGTGTTTAATAATTGCAAACGCACAATGGATTCTTATGTTCCAACTTTATCAATTGAAAAACCTTAAATGTCTTGTCTTTTATATCAGTCATATGATTAGGAGAATGCAGAAATTGACACTTTCTGTATCCCAGATGACATGCACAAAAATTCAACTGTCCACAAACATCATGCATTGACACCTTCAGATTAAAAAGAAAATTTCAATACAAGTTGCAAACAGTAATAATTATTTAAGAATTTGTTTCAGACTAGCATCTCTTCTGTTATTGGTGGTCTGAAGCAACCCAAATGAAAAAAAAACAAAAACACAGGATTCTGTAAAATTATTTCAAATTTCATGTTTCCAGCATTTACTGAATAAATTCCTTAAATGTGTTTTAGATTGCATTAAATGCTACCACACAAATTTTGTGTCTTTCTGTAGGTAAAATTCTGTGTAACAAAAAATAAATAAATTTCCAGAATTACCCGAGATGCAGCCTAAAAAGAACAGAGATGAGAATGCCAGTCAAAAGAAATCCTTAAATTTTCCCATCTTAAAAATCACAGCATAATACCCACATTTATATCAGAGAACCAAGACCTTGTCCTTCAACAGGGCAGAGAGATGAATCAAAGGGCCAATAATAAATAGGTGGAGCCAAATTGATTGGCCTAAGTAGAAGGTCAATGGAAGGATAAATATTAGATTATCATGAGGACAATGCACCCAAAATTTGAGAATTTTTGTTATTAAAAATACTCGGGGAACAAGATATGGGTACACAGAAAAATAAATTTAAAAAAATGGCACAAGATCTTGGTTTAAAAAAGTGAAGGAAAAACTGGAACCAAAAAGCTGGTAAATGATGAAAAGGATTTGGGGCCTGAGGATAAGAAACTTCTTGGATGAATAAAAGAATCTCCCTTATTTAAACAGAAGTTACAATGAAGGTTATGCCAAAACGGGTTGCTGCAAATTATGAAGAAATTAATAAAAGCATGACAAAAGAGGCAAGGAAATTTAGGGGATGGAACAATCAGCAGGAGTAGTTTGAAGAATATTATCAAAACAAAGATGAAACAATTGCCTAAAAAAAAAAAAAAAAAAAAAAAATTTATATTTCACCAGGATAGAGAATATTTCCAAATTTCAAACAGTATTAAGAATAGAGGAGGAAACAGAACTTGTTAAATATTTTAGAATAGTGAACCAGTTATTTAAAAATATCTATGTTATAAAAAATTCTTGAAAAACTACAAAACTGAACAAAATCTACTTGTAAATAATTTTTTTTTTATTAGCATCAAGCCTATTCATAAATAAAGGTATGATAAAATATATTTCTGATAGGCATCACTACATGTATTGCTGTATAGTATAGACAAATAGACTTTGAACAAGATAAATAGATCTTGAAACTACAATAAAAACTCAAAGGTTAAGACAAAAGCAGAGAAAACCATAAAAAATGAACTTGTTGAAAACACCAATTGATAATTTCTTTAGTCTTGGATTTTATTATGTAATCTAAGAAATAAGTTGAAGAATTAGATCAAATGAACATACAGCAATTTTTTCCCAAATAATGTTTCCTTCTAATTTATTGGTATTAAATAAATAGCACATTCTTTAAATGCAGAAGTCAATTACAAATTATTCTATCCCAAAGATGCTCATTTTGTATATATATATATATATATATATATATATATATATAAATAAAGGTAAGGATATATATATTTAAATCCTTAACTCATCAACCATTTTCATATGAATCTTTCCTAACAAATGAGGAATACATCTAAAATTCTCATGCATTCTTAATAGCATGAAATATGGTATTTACAGAGGTTATAACTCATGAATATTTTATAACACTCTTATATCTAAAGTTCCAATCTAAACTAATTTATCATCATATAATAGAGTCCCCTGTTATCATAGGCATATTTTAACAGAACTTTCTCACTTTCTAAAACATATAAGTCAATTTTTGAAGGCAAATGTGTATCAGAGACATAAACTGCTTTGCATGTATGGTAAAAATTAAATTTCATTTGAAATAACCAAAAACTGAATCTGTTCAACAGAAGTCCAACAAAAAACCTTTCCTTTCTTTCACATAACAGAAGACCAATCATTATACTAAATTTGATGATATTTAATATTTCCACCCTATTTGCATTTAATATTACAGTATCAAAGTTAGGTGAGGTTAAAGTAAACTTCAGAGATCTTTTAATAAAAAAAGTGGGGGTTTTATATGCCATCAAAGATGATGGCTGGAGGGTCACTGCTTGTGAAATTAAAACTAGAATTGTATAAGTAACACTTAATATGCAAAAAAGGTTAATGTGAATTTTTTTTTTATAAAATACCCATTTACATTATTTCAGTACAAACTCAAGACTCATGGAAGTTTCATTTTCATTTTTGGGTGAGAGTAGCAGCAGTAACCAGTTTAAAGTTGAAGTATTGCCTTACACTTATAGTTTTCAGAAATTAATGATGTTACTAATAGTGAGCACAAAGTACCTTGTGACAACAAAATCAATTGTTTTAATCACTATCTAGCACAAATGCTAGATAAATATATTTCTCTGTGTCACTCATATAAATGAATATCCAGAGCTATCAAGAAAAACCAGGATTTAGCCCATTACTATAAATTCCTTTCTTGCAAAAAACATTTTAAAACTGTAGGTGATATAACCATTCAGGCATGAAGAATTTTTCTACCTTGCCTATGTTAGAATTTAGAATTGTCCAGAATAATCATGGGCATTTTCAGTCACACTATTGCTATCTGTTTTTGTTTGAGAAGAGCTGTTGCTAATATTAAATGACTTAAAAGTTGGCCAGATCTACTTTTGCTCATATTCAATGACTTAGAGAGGAGAGTAACATTTTTGTTTTCCTACTAAACAGTGTTCAGCCAATTTATTCTCCAATGTTGTTCAACTGGTAATTTTGCTTGGAGTTGTCAGTTATTGGCCTATGAGCTGCATTGCATTCTAATAGGTAGATGGGCTGTATAGTTTATTATGGATTGTCTTGTCATTTCTTTTTGCAAAGATATTTTAAGAAAGAGGCCTAATGAAGATGAGAATCATTTTCAAAAATATCAAATATTGCTTTTTCCAGCTATATCTAAAGAGGTACATCAACAACCTTCCAGATTTCTGTATAATGGCATTCTATCGTGAAAAAAGATTAACTTTCACATGTTCAATAAAAACAGTAAGTGTAACAAGAAAACATATTTATAAAGAAAAAAAATCTCAGATAATGAAATCTTTCAAGTTCATTAATTTTGTTACAGACAAACCTCTCATCAACAGACTAATAGGGGGGAGAGGTGGTCGATTAAAGCATAGATGGAAGAAGCTCTAATTTGTCATTGATACTTAGGTTTGTACACTACCTTTTTACACTTTCCTTTGATGTCATGATGAGGGCAGAACAATTAATATATTAATAACAAAAATAATAGATTTCTCACAGCTACTTTCTCACACACCTATCTTTGTTTACAATTGAAAGGCCCACCACCGCCAAGCAATCACTTTGAGAACTAATATGACTTGTTCCGCTTAGTCCACAAATTTTGAAATACGTCACCGACTATTTGGAAGCTTTTATTTTTTTATTTTACCTGCAGATTTTGCCTGTTGCATCTAAAATCCATTGATATGGGGGGGTATCCATAGCTGAGAGGTTTGTCTATACTAAGGAAATTGTTGCTACCGACATATAATGGCCGAAAATTACAACCAATATCTACTTTTTACTTATAGAAGGTAAAACTCTAAACTGGTTAGCCATTTTATAATGATAAAGCAAAACACAGCTCAACTTTGTTAGACAGAAATTTTATGCTAGTATACTTATAAAACCATTTACCAAGTTAAAAAAAAAAAAGTAAATTTCCAACACCAACATTTGCAAATGGCCCCTCACTCAACACCAGCCTCACACTTTGCTCTTATTTCAATAAGTATTTCTAATCTGCTATGATAAAATCTACAAAATTTACACAAAAGTTATCAAGGTGAATGAGTATTGAGAAAGTAGCTTGTAAAAGACTAGCCTGATGTGTAAATTGCTGAGAATCTCTCCTATAAGCAACAACTCATCTCTAATCATTGAAGTATCTGTGTTTCATGTGGCCAATGATAACTAAAAGAAAAAAATATTGTTTAGTTGATCAAGAGGCTGATCAAGTCAAAAACATTTTATGTCCAGAACCATCAGAAAATAAAGTTGTTCAAAAGGGAAAGAGAAAACTAACGAGAAAACTGAATTAAAAAAAAAAAAATAGAAAAGTTAAATGGGTCATTATAAAAAGAGTTGGCTTATAACCAAAGCTTATAGTCTGTGAAAATTTTTCAAGCTGTATACTTCCTTCTTTTCTAATTAAGATATATGCACAGGTATGTGCATTACATTCTACCACACCTTGATTTCATGATTCACCGTGCTTAGGAGTTCTCAAACTATTCTTTAATAAAGCTAGTTGTTGTTGTGTAGACTGGTGCTTAATTTACTTAGTCCTTGGATATTTCGGGTGTGCCTAAAAATATCTATGTATGACACAAAATTTTAGAATGTAAAATATCTTTTGAAGAAATTGTAATCCTGAATATAACTGACAAGATTGTTGTTCTTTTATTTTTGCCAGATTGTAAAAGATCCCCGCTGACACAATCAGTAATTTCATCAGTGGATTCCACTGAATGAATGAAGACAAGAATAACAACAATGTAATAATAGAAGGCAAAAGGCTTTGAGGGAATAAAAGGTAAAATCTTAAGTGGTTATTTACCTACTTGATTGCAAAGTCTGCATTAATCAGGATGAGTAATTTACTTTCTTCAAGTCATCAGAATATCAGTGGAACAAACTAGTGTGTGCTATATATTATTATAATAAAAACATGTTGAAATCACTACACAAAAGCTTTCATGTGTGTGTGTGTGTATATATATATATATATATATATATATATATATATATATTATAGGCAGCATATCTTGATTCAAACATGTTTTATAGAATAATCTAGTCATATTGTGTCTACTTATTTTTATACTGATCCTTTCCAGTTGTTTAATCAGTTTCTTAATGTTAAGATGAAATTCATCAAGATAGGCACCATAGTTTTTTTGGGTATTTTTTTTTAACTCAAGTACTTTTGATCTTTTCTAAGATCATCTTCAAGGGTAAACCGCAGTTGCAATAAGTTTGTCTTTGTAATTTACTCCTGAAGAGGATCTTAGAAAAGTTTGAAAGTACTTGAGTAAAAAAAAACAAAACAAAAAAGCTACTGTGCTTTTCTTGAATTTGATTGAGAAACTGATTAAATAACTGGAAAGGATCAGTATAAAAATAAGTAGACACTATATATATATATATATATATATACACACACACACACACACACAACTGCATATGCAAATTTTTTTTTTTTTTTTAGATAATCTAAATACTTTACAAGGTGGATAAGTTAGTGTGTTGATAGCTACATTTTTGTTCAGTAACACTTGAATATTAGCAAATATGTAAATTACAATGGAATAAAAATATCTGGAATTAAATGCTAAAATTTACTAGAGTTGAAATCTTAGTTTCATTATCTGCTTATATATATATATATATATATATATACACACACACACACACAAAGCAAAATGTTTTATAGAAAATGTCATTCTCATTGTGTGTGTGCATTTATCTTGACAGCTTTATCTTTAATCAAATCACACTGGGTTTTGCAGCTATAGACAGGATTCCATAAAAATATCAATTGTAGCTAACATCTACTATAAATAGATTTCATATTTTTATGACTAAAAAAAAACAAAAAAAAAAAAAATTTTTTTTTTATTAATTTTTAAATAGACAGATTTTTTAAAAAGATTATTTTAAATAACCATTGCTAAAATTGCTTGTTTGAACCTGCTTTTAACAGAATGAAAAGCTATTTTAAAATTTACAAGTTTATTTTAAAAGTCACTCCAAACAGAACCACATTTTCCAGAATTTAAATAAATAGGAACTACGAGCTTACAGGCAATGTTTATACAGATGGACCCTTACAAAATCTATCTTTAATACCTGCAGAAACAACTATTTCAAAATAAAAAAAAATCTGTAAGATAAATGTAGAAATATCAAAGTAAGACACTTTCAAGTTTTCACTATTTTTGCACAAAGCAAGCATTTTGCTAAGCAATAGCAGTAATAATGCAACTATAATCTCGGATGATTGTCCTGCAAGAATGTACTTGGGTTATAATCATCATAAAATGAGAGAAAAATAAAAAAACATGTAATAACACATAGCCTAATCCTAAACTCCTCCAACTGCCAGATACCAAGCCAGTTTAACTTAAAGAAAGAATCCCCAAAGACAGGTGTTGATATTTGGAATTGGTTGTGATTAAAGAATTTTTTGAGTCAAAACAGTAAAATGAGTGAGGATTTGAAAAACAAGAGAATAGAACAAGAGAAAAATATTTAAGCATTCTGAGGTGCAAAACGATCTTGCAAAGAGAAAAACAAGGAGGGGGTGAATAATCGTGCTCAAATGAATCATGCACATAAGAGTTTTTCTCTTATGGAGGGAATAGGAGAAGAAAAAAAAACAATAAAATAACCCCCCCCCACACACACACACAAGACAAGCAGTTCTAAAAATAATGTACATCAAAACACTCAACATGCAGATTAAAAAAAGAAAAAAAAATACATGAAACGGCCAATTGGTAAGAAATTGGAAATATATAATTGTAAAAATAAACCTGCTTTTTATGTCGGCAGAACTGAATTTAATTTTAATAATCATCATCAGCTTATTTTTGCAAAATGTTTAGACAAAACGTTTTTATTTTGTAATATGTTCCCTTGTTTGTTATTTCAGAATGTAATCAAGTCATTTATTGAAACAATTATATTTATTTTTTTTTGACAAGCAAACTGGCACATTAAAAATTATCAAAGTTACGATGTAATGAATGCCCTTCTTGCCTGCTTTATACAGCACACATCTTCCCAACTAGATGGGATTTAAAGTATATTTTCTGCTAGACTGACTGCCACTCAACAGGAGAGAGCCCAGTCTGTCCTGCTATTTAACCCATGGCTGGGGGGGAATATATTTATTCTTGCTTTTCCCAAGGGCATTAGTGCAAAGTAACTATGCCAGAATTTGAACTCTGCTAGCTAATTCACTTTTTGAAGTGTAACTCTTACACAACCCACATAACTACTGTTTATATATATATATATATATATATATATATATATATATATATATATACACACACACACATTTTTATATATATATATATATATATATATATATATATATATATATACACACACACACACACACACACACACACACACACACACACACACACACACATTTATATATATAAGTTAATGTCTACTTCCAAAATAAATTGCCAAAGTGCCATTTGCAGAACACAATTTTATATTCTGTTTGTGGACACTGTAGTTTTTCTTTATTTTTAAATAAACAGAATAATTTCTAAAAGAAATACTGCAAAACTTGAATAAATAAGATAGGGATCACTATACCCAAAGAACATTAAGTGGAAATTTTTTTTTTAAATTGTTTGTTTCTACAAGAATTAAACATTTAAAATGTTTAAACGCATCAAACAGTTTTTTTTTAACTTTACAACAAAATCAATTTTTAGTACAGGCTGTTAAAATCTAAAGAGTGAGTTTTCTATTGATATGATTACTTGATAAAAGTTACACTAGCAATTAGGTTACAATTGTTAAACTGCTAAAAGGACAAAAGAAGTTATAGCTTCTAAGGACAGGCAGAAAGGTAAGATCTATCAAATTAATTAGGGCAGATATAGCAGTAGGGAGTGGTGGTGGTGGTGATGGTGATGATGATGGTGGTGCAGGGAGTGTTTTTCCTTCACTTTTTGCCCCCCCCACAATATATGTAGGGTTTTATTATTAAAAAAAAAAAAAAAAGAAAAAGAAAAGAACACCATGCAACACAGAACATCGCAGCAGCAGTCCGGGTGCACAGGATTTTTATTTAAGTCATTCACAAAAATAAACATACAGCAACATTCAGATTAGTGAAGTGTATCTTTGACGTTTCCTTTTTTTCTTTTTTTAAAATTTTCTCATATTGTTAGTTTATTTTTTTTTTTGGTTTTATTTTCATTTTTATTTCTGACCTTCTTAGGGCTTATAAACATACAATAAGGAATGATGATAAAATAAAAAGCTTTCTTATTTTTCATTTGCTACACCTGACACTAAAACAAAACTGATAGAGGGAGTCAAGGGAATCTTCCATTTGCTTTCCACAGCATATATTGTCTTATGCAATAATGCGTGTGTGTGTGTGTATGTATGCGTGAATGCTTACTCCATTCTTTAATCACTTAGTAACTGCATCTTTGAACTAGTTTCTCCAGCAGATGAGCAGTGTCTAAAAAGGTTATTAGAAAACACCGGGAATAAATGACCAAGATGAAATTGTGAGCTGTCATCATTAACTGGCTTGTCATGGCTGGATGGAGGAGAAGGATAGAAACTGCAAGAGTGAGTGTTCACTTAGCCAAAAAATAAAATCAGGAGAAAAAAAAAAAGAGAAAGTAAAAAGCTTCACACTATGTTATAACCAACTTCCCATTATAATTTAAATGCAGGCCTTCCCCACAGTAACCACAGCCCTGCCCCACCCATTTTATCCATTTTATCGATCTCTAACCATCCCTTCTATCACACTTATCTAATCACTTTAAAATGTCCTGTAACTCAAATAGAAAATAATAGTTCCATCCCATCAGTCTAAATTTGATTCAATATAACATTTTGCAGCTGCATAATTTTATTTTTTATTTTTACAAGTGAATCACAAAAAATTAGGTATTAGAAAAGTTACAGAGTGATTACAAGAGCAATTCAGAGCCTAAAATTATCAAAGTTAATTCATAGTTTTTTCCCCACATTGACAACTATACTGATTATGTGCCAATCATCAATTCTTTTTCTTTAAAAGAAAAATGATATCAAAAAAGAAGCCTATGAAGAAATTATCTTATAACAGATACATTACCAAAATTCTCATCAATAAATCAAGATGAAGACAAAAGCAGCATGGTACCGGACAAACAAGTTTGTTTTGCCAAGACTGAAGACTTGAATACTTCTCCAAAAGTGAATTGGAATTTAAAACCCAAGACAAAGTTTAAGTATATTTTAAATATGTCTAGATATAAAAAAATACTAATGAATACAGCTCTGAACAAGACAACCAAAAACCAACTAGTTCAAAAGGCTACCAAATTCAGCCAATGTATGGTGTTAGTTGTTATAATTCAAATAGTAACTTTTGTCTGTAAAATGAATACAGCATTCATAACAGCAATAAATCTCTTATCTTTTATCCTTATTATTTCCTCTCTTTTCCCCCATCACTTGACATATTTAATATATGAGCAAGAGACAAGAAACAAAAGATGCTGTAAAGAGATTTAGGTGTATAATAGCTTTATCCTAACTATCAGTTGGCATCTTTGCAAAATGTTTGTGGTTTTGCAGTTATAAAATGTGAAGCGAAAGTAACCAGCAGAGTTACAAAGTTATATTGCCATTTCACAAAGCAATATCACAAAAATTGCAGAAATTTCTTACATTGCTATTTACTTTTAAAGCAAAAAAAAAAAAAAATTAAATATTATATTACAAGCACAAAACTGGTTTAGACAGAACATTTTGACAAGTTTCTCTTATAACAACAGTGTAGAAACAATAAGTGAATCGATACAACTTCATTTGTTAGCCTTAAAAACAGATTGACAATTTAAAATGTTTTTCCAATTTCAAATATTTTATAGTCTTTCATAATTACAGAAATAGGTGATATTTGACTAAGTGACCACTGCATGCATTTTGGACAAATGTCTGGCTTTTAGTCTAAATTTACCATTTTGAGTAAATTTGATTCATGTTGTTAATCTGTTAAGTGCAATGTGTGTGTTTATATGGAGACAACCACAAAAAAGGATATGCATAAAAAGTTTGAAAGCAAAACTCTTGAAAGTGATTAATAAAAGCTTGAAAATTTTGTTAAATGATATGTTGAACATTATCATTTTCAATTTTTGAAATATTTGTCTAAATGATGAGGGTGGTTAAGTTGATACAGAAGGGGAAAGCACCAAATATGATGACAGCTCACTACCCTAAGTATAAGACAAAATGGGGGCTGCTGCTTTTGCTACAAGTGCCACCACCACCATCATCATCACCATAACACACAAAATATATCAAAAGGTTTTACAATCAAATGATCTTAAAAGCAAAGTGCAAATTGACTGCAATATTTTAATCTATACCATTTTCAACTTTTTATTGTTAAATTCCTTGTGAAATTTTACCACTATAAAAGAAGGAATATTTTCCATGGCAACTTGGACAAAAGATGACATTGTTAACTGAAGTGAAAAGCAAATTCTAATCAGGCTTATGATTGTCAAAAACCCAAGAAAATGCAATCAAGCCATTTTACCGAATTCAGCAAGAATATAAATCAATCAATAACTGCTGCTGGCAAAAAAATGTGAAGTTCGTTTTGTCAAATCTTTTAGACAGGTTACTCAAATGGCAATCATCATGTGTAATGTTTCCTATGAGGATAGAACAGATTGATAAAAAAAAAAATATGTATAATGAATAATTAGAATGTTGGTCTAAACAAATAAGTAGGAAATAATATGTATTATTTCAACTGACAGCATATTTATAGTTTTAATTTACTGTTTACTGAATTGTATAAATACTTTACTAATAAGTGATGTTATACGAAACAAGCATAACAAATGAAACTATGAATTTTAGAGAAGAATGATGCACTGAATGACAAAACAAAATCAAGCCATTTTGATTCATGTATCATCATACAGTGACTATTTTCTTCACCACTGGTGATAAAGTGTGAAAGGCTATTTCATCATATAGTCATTTTATTCTGTTGAAAATGTAAAATATCTGGTCAGGAATTTCAAAAGCTTTTGTTCCTTATCATTTTTCAGTGTTTAATTTTTACTTTTTACAACCTCAGGAAAGTGTAAAGTACATGAAGAGGAAACATGCATATCTATAAATGAAACCAGGTGAAGAATAAGATTGTATAGGCTAATGTATAAATAACTAAGATAGTTTTATAATGATAGAAAGAGATGCAATAAAAGCAAAACAGTAATTGTAGCAATAGCAGCAACCACAAATCTGTTGCTAGAGAAGGAGATTCATGCTAGAATTATTGAGAGCAAAAAAAAAAAAAAAAAAAAAAAAAATACTCCTATTTTATATTATGGTAAAAAAAAAAACAAAAAAAAATATTTGGCTTGTTAATATTTAAGAATTTTTGTTGATTCAAATGATGTTCTTGTTTGCTGACAAAGCGTGCAAGCACTAAATTTTTTAATGAGTTAACCCCTTTTCGTTTATCAATATTTCTAGAAACTTCTTAAACACAAGCAACTACTCAAAGTGGAGACCACTTAAAAAATGTCTTATGTAATTGAATCTGAATGGAGTACTATAATTTTTAAAAGCAAAATGTTTAAGTTTTGTTTTAGGAAGACACTTCAAAATATTATAACTGTGTGGAGAAATTAATAAATTGGGTGTGCCCTAAGGGCAGATCAAAGTCATGCAATAATAGCAACAAAGAGATCTGCTTGTCCATGCAGTGGTGACCCCTGACCCTGTTTGGTTGTGGTATCCTGATGGAGAGTCAGTTGGTCGTGGTCTTACCAGAGATAACAATGCCAAACACAAAAACACATCATGCTGACCAAGGTGTCAGGACAGTCTTTAAGAAAAGTATCACATTAAAATTAACAACAATATGAAAATGCAAGCAAAGGACGAAATCAAAATGAATTGTCTACCTTAAAAGAGCTGGTCTTTAAAATTATATCATCATGAGAGTAAAAATCATATTGGTCCACAGATTATGATGCATATATTAAAAAAATATCTAAAAATGACTTAATGAATAATAATAATAATAAAAAAAATGCTCTTCAGTCTGGTTTGATGGTAAAAGATTGCAGTGCATTCTATGAGAAATTATAATTTTAGATTTTTATCAAATACAAACTCTGAAAGAGACTAATATTGTTGATGAAGGGATCTGATCTTTTATTAGGTTTTGGGCGGGGGGGGATAAGTTAAAAATTACAATTTCAAATGTTTGTCAAGTGCAAGGTAAAATTTGAATTTGAATTGTAGGAGTTTGCAGGTAGGTTAGGACATTAATAAACTGGCAGGAGGAGGAAGGAAAGAAAGGATGAAAAAAAAAAGTTGCTGATAAAGCAGAAGGATATTACTTTTAGCACTTCAGGGAGACAGATTATCTTTCATATAGAGTCATTTCTGGGCATAAAATATATCCTTTCTTTTAAAGATTTGATTCCTATGAACAACATGTTATTTGTATAAACACTGAAATATGATGAGCTGATCTTTTAAAAGAAACTTGTTATAATCAGGTGAACAAATAGGGAGCTTAACCATCATAATTGTTAATACTAACATTAGAGAGGATAACAGTTTGGGGAGAGACTTAATTTGAAGATGAAACCACAAAAAAAAACAAAAAAAAACAAAAAAAAACTGAAGGCTTAAAAAGTGTAGCCATTATTGAGGCTGAAAAATATCACAGCAAAGGGTTAGAGGAAATATCACATGAACTGATAATAAAAAGGTACATTACAGAAGAATATTATCAAATGGATATAAAGGGAAGCATATATGTGTAAATGCAAATCAGTAAAACTGATTGTATATATTATGCACACAAAGCCAAAAATACTCAATGAACTAATTACAAAAAACTGACACAAATCAAACCCACAACAGAAGCAACCATTTTTTTCCTCCACGTCTAACATTAAAACTTAAGAGTTTTCCCAACTCAAGTAACCCTTCAACTCTATCCTCAATTCGATTTAACAATGCTGATGAAAAAACATAAAAATTTTGCCCTAACCACAACAAATTAGAAAAATTAGAAACACTGGAATTACTTTTCTTAAAGCAAACCTATGAAATTATAGCATTGTTTTTGTAACTTATTTTTATTACAAGTCAAATGTTTATTATTAGAATTCTAACTCAAAATTGATATTTAAAAAAAAAAAAAAAAAAGGATTTTTTATTACAAGTTTTGTCTCCACAACAAATATTTATGAAAAAATAACCCTGATATTGATTTCCTGGTAAAAAAAATCTGTAATGTTTTGTTTGAGAGAAGATAAAATGGAAAACAATAAAAAATGATGCTTAATCCATTAACTATGATAGAAGTTTCTATCATTTTCAGTTGTGCCATAGAACTGTAAATACAATAATTCTCATCATCCACAGTTAATGGATGAAGTTTGTGAGAATAAAACTTGGCAAGACATCTCACAAATTAGTTGAGCACATTTGGAAATAAAATTAGAACCAGGCACTATGGAAGAAATAAAAATGGTTAGGCACCAAACCACCTAGTGACTATCCAAGGTATATTTAATTACAAGCATAACTCCCAAACCATGCATACAGATAATTTTAATTCTTATGAGTTGCACAACAAAATCACTTTTTGGAGCCTTTCCCCTTTTTTTTCCATGGTTTAAAATGGTCAAATAATTTTTTAGAGCCAGCAGCTTTCTTGTTCTTCTGAGAGTCAGATTCCCAGCTAGAACTTTGAGAAAGAGGGTTATGAGATGTGAGTGTTTCACTCAGTATTTCATTTTCATTGGTTGCTCCATCATCTGAATGAAGTCTCACCAAAGGGTCATCTGATTTGAGGGTGGGAAGTAAGGTTTCAGGAACAGAATTACTTTGAATAATTGTATTTGATGGATGGTGAATTGGGGAGTCGAGGATCTCAAAAAGATCATCATCGGTATATTTCAACTGAGAACTATCTTCTACGTCCTCATCAGTAGACTCTCCAAGATCAGCAATCTCAGATGAGACATTTTCATTTCTGATTGAGCAAGCATCATCTTTGATTGGATGAATGTTTGGATTGCTACTTGAGCTTGTGACTTCTGCAGATTGACAGGGAGCAGGCTCGTCTTCTGTATCACTGCTTATTTGAAAGCTTATTTCTTTCCTAAATGAATTCTGTTCTCCTTCATTATTATTTGTATCTATGAGACTCCCCTCAGTGACATCTCCTAAAGAGACACAGCATACACCAGAACTTGCCTTCAATGTTGAATCTGAAATGCCTTCTACTTCTTCAACTCCAAGGCTCTCTGATATTGATTTCTCTTCTTTAGCTTTCTGCTCCAAGGCTGAGGGTTTAGAATCACATAATGCTTCTTTAGCATCTTCTCTTTGAGAGCCATCATTCTTTTCTAAGTTATCACCAACAGCAGCCAAATTATCTTTAAGGGAAATTTCATCAAGCTCTGCTTGTGAGTCAACCAGATCTATATCATCAACCAGTGACTTTGTTGTATTAGGGTTACCAAACAGGTCTTCATCAGGCACTTTATTTGGCTCCTTTTCAATATCAGCATTATCTGAAAATGGTGCAATTGTATCAGATTCACAAAAAATATTAGGAGACACTTTGTCAAACTCCTCTTCAGTAACATGATCCTCTAACAAAGATTGATTTGTTTCAAGAGGATCATTAATCAATAGTTCAGATGACAAAGAATCTGTTATATTTTCAATTTTTGTCTCAGAAGGCAGAATTGTAGGGGATAGTGTACCTGTTACATTTGTGACATTAACCTCACCTGAAAATGCTTCAGTTGCATGAGGCTCACAAGGTAAGTTTTTAGGAGACAACTTGTCTGTCTCACTTTCAATATTCATTTTTGATGCACCAGAGTCACAAGGTTGGACAATAGGGATGTTTCCTTCACTATCATTTATTGGGAATATCTTTAAACTGTCTTGCCCATCAGCTACTTGACTACTAGATTGCTCTTGATGTTTTATCTCACTAATTGACTCAATGGGATCTGTTGGTAGTCGCTGCAAATCTGCAGGCAACTCTTGGTGAAAGCTGACACCATCCTGTTCCTCATCTGAACTGCCATCTCCTCCAATACTAGTTTCATATGACTTGAACTTGCTTGATGCATTAATGCATGCATTTGGCACATTAGCATTTACATCTGATTTTGTTTTATATTTGTAACCTTTTTTCATCTTTTTTTTTGGTGAGGAAGCCACAACCTTACTGAAAAATGTCCCCTCCTGATCCTCAACAAAATCATCATCTAAGATCTCCTCATCTGTTGACAATTCGTTACCTGAAGAGTCACCTTGTTTAGAGACAAGCTTCACACAAGGGTGACTGTCTTCTAAATATTCAATATCTGTGCTCATTTGGTCTTCATCAGAAGGATTGACTGGAAAGGAGACAAAGTTAGGCATGTGGTCCTCATCGCTGTCACTAATGTTGCAACTATCACTAACCATATCATCTCTACTTTCATTATGAACTGCACCCTCATTAATTTCATCATTGTTTGCTGGTGAGGCTTTTTCCAAACTCTGACCAGGATTATTCACAATGTACTTCTTGTCGGTTTGAATAGGTTGGACATTCAAATTTCCTTCTTGGTCCAACTCAATGCTATTGTAAACATCATTAATGAGACTATTAGCTAAAGTTATCACTTGATTAGGAATAGGATCCACACTGCTGACCTTCAATTGACCATAGACCCTGCTGCCCTCACACATACCTGAACGAACACTCTCATCTAAAATATTAGTCATAGGTGATTCATCAACTGAACTTTCAAACAATTCACAATCATCAAACACTAAATGACGTGGGGATTCAACAGGGGAATAAAGAATCTCCCCACCAGCAAAAGAAGCATGACGACTACTTCGTAATTTAGGGGACATGGGATCTGACACAGAATTCATTGCATCATAAAATTCTTCATCATCGTCACTCCACACAGAGGAGTCTAATGCAGCCGAACTTGGCGGAGAATTTTTGTTAACACAAAATGAGGAAGAATCAGACATATGGCAGACATACAAACTGGAGGGTTGTTTAATCTGGGAAAAGGAGCTTTCAACAGATGGGCTACCATCAAATGCTGAGATGAAAGAATTGGAACTGATATGAGGAGAAGAGACAGTGGAAATAGTTTCCAGATCAAAATTAGACTTAGCATATTCTTTGCTTGAAACCAAGCAGGGCAAATCAATTGAAGCCTGGACTCCAACATTGCACTGCTTGGACATGGCAGACGATGGAGCAAGATCATTTGCTGCTGCTGCTGCTGCTTGAGAACTGCTGCCTTTATAAAGTACTGCTGAAGGAGTAGCACTACTTGCTGTAAGACACTTAGGGGAGATCTTTAGTGTACCTAAGGATGTGTCCGCTTCACTGGCTAACCGTGAATTCACCATTCCCATTGTAGGTAGGCCAGCTGTAAGGGGGCCATTGGGAGCTGCAGCCTTCACTAGGGTCCACTCTCCCTCATCCGATATGACTATGGCAAGACCATTTTCCTGAAAATATGTGTGACAAACAAATGTGCATGTATTGTATTTATAAAAATCTGAATTAAATCATTAATAAAACAGCATTTAGTTGATAGTGAGTAAAAATCATTAACTTAATTACAATATCAAG
>CAHIKZ030000677.1:610000-805000 GCA_903632075.3 Acanthosepion pharaonis | reverse complement strand
GCCTAAAAACAAATGAAAGCTTTTTAAAGTCCCTTATGACACTGTAACTTTTATACATAAGTCATTTTAATCATAGAGAAAAGAGAAAAAAAAAAAAAAAAAATGACTTTTTTTTTTATTGATAACCATAACCTAAAACTTACTTCAACCAGCTTCATTTTATGGACTCTTTTTGGTTTATGTCAAGAACTTTCATCTCAATCCATTACATAAGTAGTGTTAAAAAGATACTTTAATTGAATACCACAGTAATTTATTCACCCTTTAACGGTTGCAGAAATTGCTGTCATTCAAAAGGTGAAGTACAGAACTGCAGTCAATGGAGAAAATTTAACTTAAAAATAAAGAGATGAATATGTTGGTCAAAAATAAAATTTTACAACTTTAACATGCTACAAAATCTCCAGATTACAGCTAGTGAGTGAACTGATAGAAATAAAGTTGTTTTCTATAATTTTCCATAAAAAAGCACTTACTCGCATTTCCCGAGATCCCTCATCTGTGGTGGAATCTTCACTCCCTCGTCTACTGCTACCACCACCAAACTGTCGCATTGATGTCTGAAAAAAAATTACAAATAAATGTTAAACTTAAAAGAAAAACAAAATACATGTCTAATCTTCCACATTCTAGAATAGCCACCAAGTGAACAACAAGCAATCAAAAGCTCTTCACAGATTGCTTTGAGAAAGATAATGGAGTGGTTTCCTATTGCCTTTTCTACAGTTTGGAATTCAGAGGAGTCTTTCATCATTCAGCACATAAATGATGATTGCTCTTCACCAATTCCTTTTCTTTATTATCTGTGAACTGTCATGACTTTTTGAAAAATATAATGGAGTGGTTTCCCATTGCCTTCTCTGTGGATTTCAATTCAGAGTAGTCCTTCTTGACTAGCTGCCATTGATAGTTTGAGAGCCCAGTTGACCCTACCATTTAAACCATGGCTGGGTTCAGTATACACCTATAGTTTGGCAGGAAATGTAAAAGAAAAATAAATTTTCTTCTAATCTGTATAGACCTCAAACATCTAGTATGGTACAATTAGGTAATAATCTATAACAAATATTTAAGTGAGAAATATTCTACAAAAGTTTCAATATTTATGAATTCAACACTTGCCTCAGGACATGATGTACATGATATAATATGCAGAGTGAGTTTTTAAAGTATTTTTATAGTTTTTTTTTTTTTGGAGGGGGGGGGGCTACATGAATACAATCCATATATATCAGTGATTCCCAATGTGGGGCATGGTAATATTTTAGTGGGGCATGTATAGGATGTGCACCCTTCAGCTTACTATACTAACAGAATAAGGGGGTAATTTGAGAATGAGTTATTAACGGTGGATTGTTTTCTAGTGAATAAGAGTGTTAATGTATGTTAATTCATACAATGCATATACAATATGCATGCATAAAAATATTTTGTGCGAATGTACATACGTGTGTAACTGGCATACATGTAAGAATTAAATATTACAGGGGAGGGGACACCAGAATTTTAGAAATACCAAAGTGGGGCATGGCCCAAAATCAGCGGGGAACCACTGATATATACGAGGGTCATTCAATAAATAAGGTGAATTTTTCGGTATAAGGACTTCTAATACAGATAGAAGCTTACTTTTTTTTTATTTTTAGTTTTATTTCTTTTTCACATGGATTTAATTTCTTTTGCAGATTAAAAAAAACAAAAAAAAACAGTTTTGGCGATTAACAAAGATGGCCGACCAAGAAGCATGCTCCAGGATTGAACAGCAGTCAGTTATCAAGTTTTTGGTTGCTGAAGGGTGCAAACCAGTTGAAATTCATAGGAGAATGTCAACTGTGTATGGTGCCACATGTTTCAGCAAAAAAAATGTCTACAAGTGGGCTAAATTGTTTAAAGAAGGACGGAGCAGTGTTGAGGCCTACAGAAGTGAGGTCTCCGGAGGTGATCGAATCAGTCAATGACCTCATTCAGTCTGACAGAAGAACGACTGAACTGCTGAGGCAGGTCAAGAAAGACAAAGAACAAACGCAGGGGTCATCAGTCAGAAGGAGTCATCTTGTATCATGACAACGCAAAGCCTCACACAGCAGCCCAAACGGTGCAGACCATCAACGAGCTGGGCTGGGAACTGCTCCCTCATCCCCCTTACAGCCCAGACCTTGCCCTTTCAGACTTTCACCTGTTTGGTCCCTTGAAAGCATTCACGAGAGGCACAAAGTTTAAAAGTGACGATGAAGTCAAAAGTGTTGTGAGCGACTGGCTGAGACATCAGTCCAAAGATTTTTATGCTGAGGGAATACGGAAGCTTGTGCACAGATGGGAAAAGTGTGTGACAGTGCTGGGAGACTATGTTGAAAAACAAAAAAAAAAGTAAGCTTCTATCTGTATTAGAAGTCCTTATACCAAAAAATTCACCTTATTTATTGAATGACCCTCGTATAATATTCACCTCTTCCCATCTTTTAGAGAACTTACTTTGAAAATGAACAAAAAAAATGTTCAGTCTCATAGTGAAATTTATTACAAAAATTAATTTTTTTTTTCTTATAATAATTTCATCCCAAACAAGGCAATGAAAGCCACTCAGATGCAAGGGAGAGTGAGGACAATAAAAGAACAAAAATTCAGAAAACAGAAGATGATGATTGACATTGCATTTAGATTTTTGCCATTATTTATTTAAAAATAAATTGTTTTAAATTTGCAATCTCTGGCCAAAGTTTTCTCATCTTTCTTGCATAGCCAGACTAATTTTCTGACAGACCCTTATTATTTCACACACACACACATATATATATATATATATATATATATATATATATTAGTTTATGCAAAACTAGGTAATCCGTATGGGTAGACCCAAGGAGGATGATATCCAAAGAGCTCAATGTAAATTCAGAGCAAATAAATTTGAATAAAAACAGACCACTTTAAGGTTCCATGTAATAAATTATTTCACCACAGCCCTTTTAAAGGTCTCTGGATCATCAGACTTTACTTCCAAAGGTTGAAATGAAAAACTTTTCCATCGTCTGTGTCAGTAAACACTGTGTCTGCCAGGAGGCTGCTGTTATCAGAATCACTGCCCTGCAGGTCTAACTCAAGGCAGATCGAACGCTCACTACTCTCAGACTCAGAATCGCTTTCATCGCTCAGTAACGGTAGTGATTGCATCACCAGTCGCAAGTCTTTAATGTGACGAGGAACCCCATCAACTCTCACAGATTGCGGGGCTGATCACCTCCGTAACACGTCCCAGTGCCGTATTTTTGTCGTACACTTGCCGCGGGGTTTTTGACCCAAACAACATCTCCTTTTTTCAATCTCCTCCAGTCACTTCTAGTTCAGGTAGCGGGTTGGCCTCGATGCCTTTCACACGGACATGTTATTTGTGCAGTGCATCAGCCGGCGCCGTGGATGGTGAAACGTTATTTTTCGGGGCGACATTATACCAGTAAACCGCCTCCGATACTGTACAGCCCTTCCTGGCTGCGATGGTCTTGATGGTCCTGTGGTTCCACTCCACGATGCTGTTTCCACTTGGCGAGTAGGCACATCGAAACCGCAGATGCACGTCCCAATTGTCCGCAAATTCTTTAAAGTCTTTACTGGTGAATGCAGTATCATTGTCCGTCAGTATTTCCATGGGTGGGCCTCGCTCCAGGAAAACATTCTCCAACAGTCGAATGACGGTGCTCGTGTCTTGCCATACCGCAAACCTGGAGGGACCGCAATCAATAAGCGTTAAAAAATTCTCACCATTGTAGTGAGTTATGTCCATCGCCAGTCTGCTCCAGTTGCTCTTCACACTCAGTTCTCTTTCCCAGTGAACGGGTGCCGGATCGATCGACTGACAGGTTGTGCAGGCCTTCACAACAGATTTAATGCTTTCTCTGGACACCTGCGGGTCGACTAACCTGGCGAAGTACAGAGTTCGTTTCATGCCCGGATGTCCGCATTGACGATGAGTATTGGCAACCTGGTCCTCGTCCAGTCGTCTCCCTACCACTGCACAGCTCTCGTGAGGCGATCCGCACGGTTCTGACAGGACTGTACGAGTGTCACATCATATTCTTCCACCAGCGATTGCAAAATGCCCAGCCGTCACCTAACCAGCATCTCGCCAGCTGCCCTTATGTTCACCCGTGCCTTCCCAGTCAAGGTGTCTGAAATCCACCGGTGCACATACGCCGAATCAGTAACTAAGTGCAATGTTGTCGCCTCCCACTGGAGAGCTAGATTCACTCCTTTAAGTGCTGCATCGAGTTCAGCCAAATTAATATGCCTGGCATCATTAGTCGGACGCAGCCAGCACGCATCTTCGATGACATTTCCATTTGCTTCCAATGCCACTCCTGTCGCCACGGAACTTGCATCCACCCAGACTGTGATCTCGTCACCACTCATGCACCAGTCTCCTCCAATGGGATCCAGTTCCCGCACTCTACTTAACATCTCCGCTAGTATGCAACAGAGAGAGGGATCTTTGATGTTATCATCCCATCCATTGGTTATTGCAGTTGCCAGGTGCTTGACGAATGCAACTGCCACTCTGAGCCATCCACACACTGGGAAATGTCCAACAAGTTTCCCACACAAGGAAAATATGCGCCGCTGGGTCAACACATCAGGGACTTCCGGAATTTGACCTCCTCGTTTCCATCGGAGGGTGCCATTTTCTTCCCAGACTTGCAAGCCAAGAACTCTTGCTCCATCTCTCAGTCACACCAGATCCTTGCACACCAAACCGTAATCTGAAAAGTGTTGTCTTACACGCGATGCAGAGGCCAAACTTTCATTAATGAAGATATCAACATATGCTGATGTGGCACTTTCAATTGTGCAGTCTTGCGATGTGATGGCGTCTATAATGGATTTCATGATGAGTGGCGCTACATTTAGCCCAAATCCTTGCCGCGTAAGACAGTAGCGTTGGCCTTTGAAAATAACCGTTTGAAATGGCCACAGCGCTTCGTCGATGTGAATCTGAAGATATGCGTTCCGCAGATCCAGAAGCGACACATTGACCCCCTGCGGCCGCCACGTTCTCAACTTATGTGCGCACACTTCTGCATCAGCAGTAAAAGAATCCACAAAGTCGTTCAATTTGCAGTAATCGAGTACCAGACGCACCTTCTGTTTCTGCACGACTGCCATCAAGGGAATTAGACCCTTTGGGGGTCCCAGTCTTTCCTGGGGGTACGGAATCAACCAGCCGTTCACAATCCACTGCTGAAGCTCTTTCTCGTATTTTTTTCTCTGATGCTGTCGGAAACTTTGTACTCTGCGACCTTGTTGCGAAGCTGAACTGGTGGGTCTTTTGGGCCCATTTCACCTGGCGGTCCACACCCTTCGTCGGAATTGAAAGAGACGTCGAACCGCTCACTAATGCAAAGGGCTGCACATCTTTCTTCCTTTACCCAGTTCCACATTTCCGGCTGGCGTGATTATCATGCCTCCTAACGCTCGGATCACATCAATCCCAAGCAGCAGGTCGTACCCGAGGGGCCTTTGACGTGCCACCAAAACGTCGACCTTGGCATGATTCCCTCCGTCTGTGAGGACTGGTCCCGACACCACAACAGGCCCGAGACACTCCGTCAATCGTCCGAATCTCGATTTGTTGACTGCTCCATGTCACGCATCGATCCGCACTAACGATCGATCGGGAACATCCAGTGTCAACAAGCGCCGAACATCGTTTACCCTCAATGTACACGTTGACAACAGGCAATGCCGCATTTACTGACTGAGCGGGGGCAAGGGTTGCGACAGCACCTTGTCCCCGGAATCATTTCCCGAGCAATCCTGTGCTACATGGCCTAACTCTTTGCAGCGATAGCAGCGTAGTCATGCTTGGTTCCGTTGGCTGCTCGCGCCTCCTACATCACTTCGGCTCTGGCAGTCCCTAGAGAAATGGTTGGGTCCACCGCACTTTGGGCCCTCCTCCCGCGGTGTCTCAGGCGTTCTCACGGCTGCCGCTACCTGTTCCGTGTCTTTCAAGAGGTTTCGGGCCCTGGCTAGCAATTCATCAATTCCCAGTGTGTCCAATCTTGAAGACGCTCACAGGAGCCGACTGGTGTCGTCGGGAAGTCCTGCCAGGAAGGCGCACCCCAGTATGCGGTCCATTGCTCCGCCAAACGGTACTGCCAGCCTTCGCAAATCAGCCAGGTAGACATCCACGGTCTCACCCGGCTCAAGCCGTCATCCGATGAACTGTTTCCAAGCGATGAAACGGTCTGTTCCAAAGGCCGTATATAGGGCGCCCTTGATCTCTTCTAGGTCAGCATCGTCCCCGAGTTGTTGATATATGGCATAGGCTCCCCCCGTGAGTCTCAGTGGGATGACCAGTGCAGGTTCCTTTATTTTGGACACCCTGCAAACACATTCAGCCTTTTCAAACCATTCGACGACAGTCGGGCCCGTGGGGGAGCCGTCGAATTCTGGGATCAATTTTAGATCAAACTTGTCCATTGCCGAAATAGCTTGTGGGAGGTAACGCAACAACTCAACTGATGATAGCAGGTAGGAACAAAGAAACCGTGAGGAGGGGGGGTAACCAAAACCCCGGTGTCGCCGTCCAACCTTCTCCACGAGCAAAAGCTCTCATCCGAAACAGCAAAACGAGCCTGCTTTATACAGCCGAGGACCGACCACGATTTGCATGCGAATGACGAGACAACGAGATTTAGCGTTAATTAACCGAGACCGCCTGGCATAAAATATGGGCGCCGCCATTTTGGTTCCTTTTACCGTTGGGAGAACTGGAGTTTGCACACTGCACAGATTCGCACGCGTTTCCGAGGTAAGCCATTTTCACAATTTTCCCCACACTGCATTAGTTCAAATAGAACTGGAAAGGTTCGGTGTAAGTTTACAAGGAAACATAAGGTGAAATATTATCACAGTCAGAAAAGAAAAAAAGAAAAAAAAAATCATTTTCCATATACTGAGTTTTTTATTCACAGGCTAATTTTGAGTTGGACCTAACACTCTCTGGAAATATGTAGGTGACACTTAGGGATCCTTTGCTTCTTTTTTATTTCTGCTGAATGACTGCTATCAACATGACTTGTTGGATCAACAGCTCATCTCTATTCTTACTGTGACTCCCTTTATCTAGAAAGTGGCCTGACTATATGCACATGACCGGAATTCCATACCTTCCTGCTGAGTGTCACTTGATTCAAAAGTTTTTATTTTCTTTGCCCTACTTTTGGATAGTAGGTAATTGCTTTAAAACTCTCACATCTCAATTTTACTGGTGATGCAGTTGGTTGTCATAGAACCACCAGTTGCTCCAAGCAATCATTTACATTTCATTTAACTATGTGGAGGTCTTAACCAGTTGAGCAGGGGACCTACTGTGTCACACCAGAATGATTTATTAAAAAAAAGTCTTGATTAAATTATGAGAGAGAGAGAGAGAGAGAGAGAGAGAGAGAGAGAAAATGAGACCAAATATAATGTAGTGATGAAAACAATGAAATACTAATCAAAACAAATAATGGAATAATTATGATATCTTATAATTTCAGAGAATATTTATGAAGTAAATATCACCATTCACTTATATTAGTACTTAAGAGATTGAACATTTATACCGAGGGATTAGAGAATCCAACATGTAACAATTATAAATGGTGTTACTACAATAAAGAGAATAAAAATGGCTGCCTGTATATGGGATTGCAACTAATGAAGTCGGTTAGAAATTTAACTTCTACTCAGGGTGTTTATTCAGTTAGTAGAATTTGGACATTTTTAACCATGCCATTACTAACTTTCAAATCCAATGTAGTGTGATCTCTAAAGTATCTTTGAAGTTTCAGAATGATGAATTTGTGCACCCGTTGACTTCTCAAATGTTTAGATACTCAGGAAATCAAAGACATACTAAGGACTTTGTTATTTGATTCTTCCAAGTAGAATTTATTTCTCAATTTGTACATAGCATGGCTAAAATTGAACAGAATCCAAGAGAAAAATAACTGCATGAAAAATGCTTTGAAAACTACCTAGCAGGTAGTTGACCTGTGGAAGGACACTAATCTAAAACGCCTCCCTGCATCAACTGATAGGATGAGACCCAGAATATCATTTGGTCAGCAACTCACATATTTGAAATTTGTTATTTAATAATTAACAGGCTGATACTTGTAGCAGAAGACAGGAATAGTTGTAACCAGCTCTTGAGTGGTGTCAGGGTGAAGGCAATTCTATAGCCTCTGCATGTTCAATATACAACTGCCACCAAAAGTCATAAAAAAAAAAAAAAAAATATGCAATTTCAGGATCAGATCAAACATTATTCTTGCACTTGAAATAGAAAAAAAAATTTCTTGAAGGCTAGTGTAGTATTTTAGTTGACAAATTATAAGTTTGTTTTGTAAAAAAATCAGTATATAAAACTAAGTGCAAGTTTTGAATATAAAAAACCATGACAGGCATACCTTATTTTGAGGAATTTGTAAAACACACTTGTTCCTCAGTGGCCCATTTTTTGTTTGTCTATTTGAGAATTGTTTAATGAAAAGATGTAAGCAACATAGTTTTAAAATCAGCTGATAATGTTCCACCATACTGAACTAATTAAGTCTATGTCATTTTATGGTTATTAATTATGCCTGATGATAAAATAGATCTGTTTAATTAAATGTGAAAACAAAAGAAAGTGGCCAAAATACCTAAGGCCTGATATTTAAAAATTCTTCATTATGTATTAAAAATAAGTGACATAACACCGATGAGACAAATTGGAATATTCTGAGTATTTGGGGATGGTAGTTATAGCAATGTATGAACAGATCTGACCCTAAAAACTGAGGCAAAGTGGTCACAGATCCTAAATAAGAACAAAAAGTACTTCACACTCAATAAGAATAGACAGCTGATTTAATGTTATACCAAGTTACCATATGTGTATAATCTCCCCAAATTAGTATTTTGTTGAACCCAATAGTCAGTTGCAGTTGCCACTTGCTGAAATGATCTCTGATAGATAGGGTCAACCCACTAATAGGGAAGTCATTGTTAGATGTTAAGAACTCAGAACACTTTGTGGATTCAATCCAGATAGTTGGATGCAGTGAGCCAGAGATCTTACAAATGAGGCTTGATCGGTGGTTCAAAACTGACTGAAATCAGAATCCTTTCTTGAAGAACGTACTTGTATCCCAATAGATAACCCGACTGAAATGTTGATATTCTTCCAGCTAGGGTTTAATATATGTCATCAGATGGCTCTGTGTTCACTTTTGCCACCAGTGATGGTGAATATATACATGAAATACTTTGAGGAAATGGTTTTAGGAAGGGCACCACTAAAGTCAACATTAAAGCTGGGGAAAATAAATGACATCTTCACACTTTGGCCTCAAGAGGAAGCTGTATAAATACTGCTGAACCATGTGATCCACTTCACAATAGAAGAATAACAGAAAGGAGAACATGATCAAGAACTGCCTGTATACCATCCTTTGCAGTTGTGACAAAGAATAAAAAGATGAAACCAGCTGCCTCCTAAAAGTAAGACTGGAAGAATACCAAAAAGCTGTAATTAGGGGCAATACAGTGAAATCAGGAGGGAAAGTGTAATCACCAAGCCCTGTGAAATGAAGTAAAAATACTAGACAGAGAAGAATGCTAGAGAGTCAGACATCTGAAGTACAGAAATAAATACAACACGGGAGCCATTAATAAAGAAAAGGCAGCAGTAGTAAGAAAAAAGAAGCTGCAGTGAACGCAGTCAAGCATGTCAACAGCAGCAGGCAGATTAAGTTTAAGTTCTAGATTAAGGATTGTCCCATGCTGGTTTGTGAATTTGGTGACATAGTAATTCTGAGTTCAATTCCTGTGCAAACTTAGACTCAATGGAAACAGGGTGAGCAATAGCGGACTCCAACTAAGTAAGAAGAAGACATACCTAGATATGTGCAGTAGAAAGTGAAAAATTCACTCTATAAATTAAATAGAGGGTTCAATTTGAAATTCCTTGAATGTCAAAAAGCACCAGAGGAAGGCCAGAGGACACAATAGCCAAAATGTAATAACAAAGATGATTGATTGATTGTTTTTTTATCAGCATAATAACAAAGATGAGGACAATGGTCTAAATATATAAGATACATATAAATATTATCAAAAAAGTTATGTTAAAGCAAATACATTATGCAATATCTGATTAAAATAATTTATTTACTACATTATTGAACCAGACTTATGACATTTTTTTCAGCACAAAGTCAATTTGTAAGATATTACAAGAGGGTACAGTATTTCCACTTAGTTTTTATAACTTCAAGCAAGAAAAAATTAAAAAAACTCTAAAATGTTTTAAATGACATTTGAAAATTCACCTTGAATTATTAATGAAGAAAATCTGTTAGAAAATACTCTTTTTTTTAAAAAAATTTAATGTAAATTTTGCCATATTTAAAAATAATAAAATGTACAAGGTGGAGACAATGTCTGAGTTTATATTAAAAAAAATCTTTACCATAATCAAGCTTATCTGAGTCTGAATCTACTCACTAAAAGATGAAATGAAAATGTTATACTTTCAGTGAAATTCATAATAAATTTAAAAGCTCCCTTTGACTGAAAATATTTTTGTTGTGATCAATTATAAGGGCTATGAATCTCATTCCCATATTTGAATTTTTATTGCATTTCTATTTTCTATTTTATATATATATATATATATATATATATATATATATATATATATATATTTACAGGTAAAAGTGCTCAATATTTGAGATAGAGTGTGTGCAAATATAAGCGTGGACAAAGAGGTCAACACGGAGTGGCATTTCAGGCTTGAATGCAATCTTCATGGCCTGAAGACTGTGTTCAAGCATGAAACAGACTGCCACTGCTGTTTTGTCCCCAATGTCCACTTTTCTAAAAAAATATATTTTCACTATTTTATGACAATTGGCGGGGGGCTAAAGTAAATGAACAAAGAAATATTTTAAGGAATCTTCAATTGTGTATATCTATCAAAGTTCTCTCTTGATAGAGGCTCGTAAATTGTATCTGAATCAAAGACATAGCAGGCACACATTGAAATGTTAGCATTTTCCTCTTACAGATGCATTGCAGTAAGATCCTTGTACATTTTTAACAACTTAAGGCCATGTACAAAAAGGTATTTGTCTAATTCATGGAAAATTACTTTTTTTTACATACAAAATATTGATATTTTTAACGATTCATATTGGGTAATAAATATTATTTGTTTATGCAGCAGTGTAAAGTTTAAAAAATTGAAAGTTGAATAATAATTTGTATAGCTTGTTATTTTTTCATTGCTTTCTGAATTTATTTAAGTTTGCACATTTTTGATTTCTACTTAGTATGATTTTTAAGAGGTGGGGTGGATGTTTGTACCTGTACCAACTGTTGAATTCACATAATATAAGATTACTTCCAAAAGCTCTTGTTTTATTTGTAAGCACCAACATTTTGGCATATACAAGATATCAATTCCTTATTAACAATGTATCTTTAGTTCTCATTCTAGAAACTGAATGTATCTTTTTTTCAATTGCTCCATAAGAAAATATCTTAAAACATATTTGTATAGACTCATTTAGAAGAAATATTCATAAAAAAAGTGGATAATTAGCATTAAAATAACTAAATAAAACACTGTCATGACCATAAAATATCCTGTTTAAAGAAATACCAGCCCTGCATTACGAAAATCTTATATTCAAAGTTTTGTTTTAGTATGTACTATTTTGGAAGCTTTTATGTCTGCACCCTAACCTACTACAGCTCATTTTAAAAGGTGTTAATATCACTGAAAGTGACAAAAGTATTATTCATCTTCAAATGTGTATGTATGTTTATTCAAGGAAAACAATTCCCACAAGTCAGTCAATATTGTCTCCTATTCATATATAACTAGTTACCTGAAAACATAACCCATACAGTAATAGAGAAATTCTGAAAAGAAATGATTAACACCTTTCTCTCTCAATATACTGTTTTGTAGTATAGATAATTAAATAATTATTGATTTACTTCTGATACTGCTGCTATCATTGTGCCAATGTCATTTCTTGCAGCAGTATGTCAGTAGCAGCAGAAAGAAGAAAGCTTAACAGCAGCAACTTTTTGATCACCACACACCTAAATCTGGTCTCCTGAAATTCTTAAGATTTTGCTACAAGATTCCTTCTGACAAGGGCCTCTACTTAAGATGTATTGATTATCAATCAGTTCATCAAGGGCAAGATTTATGTAGCACTCAACCTCAGTGACCTGATTTTGTCTTTTCAAGTGAAGGAATTTAAGCAAAGTGATGTTGTTCCATCACCTAATTGAAGTCTTTGGCTATAAAAAAAGGTGGAAAATCTAAGTTGGTTTGATTTCTCTTAGTTAAAGAACATTATTTTCAATATTGTTCTATTATGAAAATACCATTTAATTTATGGACATAATTTAAGGTTTAAGAATTTTTCTCTAATTTGTTTATGGATGAAAACAAAAACAGGATTTCTTAATTAGTTTAATGAAAGAAACAAGTTACTTATCAACGTTTCAACAAAGTTTAACCTTTGTACACACAAACAAAATGTGTGTCAAAAAAAAAAAAAAAAAAAAAAGGACAGCTTTTCTCTTGACACTGCTATTACAGCAATGTTTGTTTTAAAAAAAAATTATTTAATTGCTTATTTACAAGATTAATTTTAAATTCTGAAATTCCTTGGACTCAATGAGGAAGGAGGACTTGAAAAAACTTAACCCTCACAGGTCATATTGAGGGCAAAGAGATGGAAGGCGGTGAGCCACCTACCTAATAAGCGTATGTCAAAATGGTAGAATGTGGTGGTGGTGGTGGTGGTGGAGGGTGAATCAGGAGCCTTAGCAAAGGGAGAAAAACTGCTAAAAGCCACAAGAGTTAGAGCCATGATTGGCCATGTCCTGAAAGAATGCAGCACATAAAAGTGATTTAAATAAAAATGTTGTCTTTCTATTCCATATCAGTTGAACATGACATAACTTGATGGTTAGAGTAATGGTCAAGTGTAACAAACTACAAATTCTACTCTCACTGGCACACCTAAAAAACAAATGAAAGTCAAATGCGTCGGAGCATGCAGTGACAATGTAACATTTGCGTTCTTCCTGAGATGACAAGTACAAGTTCATTGAACAAAAATTAGTCAACCATAAGATTTATAAAACACTCAATAACTTATTCACTAGATCATAGGTTACTTAACACAGTCTGAAATTGTATACACTTTGATAGATTTTTCATTGTGATAATGACCAGACTGTTCGATAATAAAATTGAATAAATATTTGGATCATAAAGCAATCAACTGCAATGCAAAATTATAAAAAGGTAGTAAGTTTTTGTCTCTATGCTTGGTCAGAGTTTAAAAATTGGGTCAGACCAAGAAATTTTTAGCATCACTTTACAGTTGTTACAGGAACAAATAGAATTGCAACATACATAAAAAATAACTATCAAAAAGGTTGATTTTTCCTCTTGACATCACCATGACTGTATACTCTTTCTGCAATTTTTATTATTTTAATGTTTGGGTTTTATTAAAATTCTAAAAATAGCTTTTTACAACCACCACGATAATATACGGTAATAGTGGCATCAAGAGAAAAACTGTCCTTTTGACACACCTTTTTTTTTTTGTACAAATGTTAAACTTTGCTTAGAATTTAATGCAAAGACACCAGCATGCTTAAGAATACTGGCATGAAAGGCTTGTAATCTGACATTTCAGTAATTGTTACTTATGTATTGTATATCTCATGTTAACACCAGTTTTGTAATGCAAAGAATTAAAATATTTGTTCTTGGTGTCTACGACAGCTGATTTGGGGAAAATAAATGAGCAAAAGCTTAAATATAAGAAACAACATTTTACAAAAATTTACTAAAGAAAAATGTTAGATGACAACTGGAGTACACAAAGTTGTGCATGTCTGATGTTATCACTGATTTTATATAAATTATATTAAAAGAAGTCTCCATGAGGGAAAGGGAAAAGGAAAACATTATCAAAATGAAATGTCACTAAATGAAGAAGGAAATTGACAACACTTTCTAATTTCGATTCATCAAAGTTAACATGCTTGCTGTTACTTTGGAGATGCAGCACAACAAAATAAGCATGTCTTCTGCTCAGTGCCGCAAGGCAGAAACTGAGTATAGGTGTGTTGTCCCTTGAATTTACATTTCATTAAATAATATTGTAGAAAGGATGCATATATATGTGCTAGAATCAAACAGCAAAGCCAACAGAATGGTTATGTGTGTTGTCTGGCAGTAAATGGGTTAATCATCTTCCAGATTGACATTTGCACATTGAGCCAAAAAAAATTTCAGATGATAGGAAGAAATAATGCTTTTTAAGTATCAAAAAAAAAAAAAAGCCAATGGGTGGGTTTATAGTGTCTATCCTCAGTGTAATTTAGCTCCTCAAAGCCTAACACATACTTTTAACTATGTAATCAAGACGTTCTTAATGTATGAAAACTTTGTCCATATCAGCTGATTTTTTCCCCCTTTTTTCTTGCTTCAGCAATTTTAAAGTCATTATAATCATAACATCTGGCATAACACAGAGCTCATCAACCATACTACCCATTTATATAGATTCAAGATTGTTTCTTCCCTCCACTTAGCATTTCCTTCTTTTTCTATTTTTAGCTTTTCCTTCATCCAAAACATTTCATCCAGCTGTTTAACTTACCATCTCCTCCTCTTCCTCCTAGATATTTTTGGTCTTTTTTCTCAAGAAAAAGTCTTCTTTTATGTGTCATGTCCCTTCAGGACATTGGCGATCATGGCTCTCCACATCTTTTTTGTCCCTTGTAGCTTTTAATAAGTGTTGTCTTTTTGTTATTTCTCCCAAACTGTTCTACCATCCATTTACTCAAGCTCATCAAGTATGCTACATGCTGCTTTCCTCTGTCCTTCTCTCCCTCAATCTATCCTGTGAGTATCAGGTTTTCCAAGCCCTCCTTCCTCATTATGTACCCCAGAAATTTCAACTGCCTTTTCCTGATGTTAAGCATAAGTTTTCGTTTTGTTTCTATTTTCTCCAAAATCTCATCATTGCTCACATGTTCGGTCCATGGTATACTCAGCAACTTTCTGTAGAATCACATTTCTGCTGCTTCAAGTCTCTTCTTCATCTTTGAGGAGATTGTCCAGCACTTGCTGCCATACAGGAGGACAGATATCCTGTAACAGTACTATGTCAAAATGGCAAAGAATAATTTTAGCTTTTGATGAATATTTGTGTTAATCAAGTATTGAAATATGTTATGCTTAGTGATTAAAGCAGTGTATAGAGGTCCTATTTCTAACGATTCATCTATTAGAAGCTCAGGGAAAATAATTCTTTAAATAGTAAAACATTTTCAGTTTTATACTTTTAAAATTAATTAGCAAAACTGTAACACTAAATTATTTTTAATTGTGGGTTTTATGATTAAAACAGAAGAAATTTGAGCAATGTTATGTGCCAGATTGGTGAGTTTTGTTATAGCAAATATCAAGATGAAGAATTACTTATTTTAGACTAACAAATTGAAACCTTTTCTTCAAGTAGATAAATTACTATATGAATTTGCTAATTAAAAATAACAATATTGTCTTATTGATATGTGAGGGGTCGTACCCACTTTACAAAAATCAGTATTTCAATGAACAAACTTCAGAATAATGATTTTGATAAGCAAATTGGGCATAGAACTTTTCAGCACCCTTTTGTATTTGTGAAATTGTTGACATTTTACAATAGTCAATAATAGTGCGTTACTTTGGGTAAACAGATTTTTATGTGGTTCTTTAGGGGGGGGCAGAAATATTGCATTTACAATCTGTCTACGGTTATGAATACTTTTTTTTTTTTTTATATACACACCAAATCAATAGAATATCTAACAAAACATTGATTTATTTTTTTTTCTGCCTTTCTTCTGGATATCTTCAACAATCATTTCACTAACGATCAAAATAAAAAATGTTGACAGTCAATATCCAGTCAGTCTAAAAACAAAAGCAGAGGACAAGAAAATGTTAAGCAAATGAATACAATTCTATCTTTCTTTTCAATATATATTTTGATTCTTCAAATAATTTCTTATACAATATCAAGGATTATTAGAAGGTGAATCAGTTATAAAATTTAGTTACAATTGATGATGTTTTTTTTAAGGCAAGGCTGTGTGTGGATGCATAAATGATTAAAATTTGCTATATATAAGGAAGAGTGCTCAATATTGGAAATTGAGCATTTATAGATATGGAAAGTGAGGACACAGGAATCAACTATCAGTATCATGCTTAAATGTTATCTTCAGACCCAGTCTGGTTTGAAAATTGCATTGAAGCAAGAAACTGAGTCACCATGCATTGTTTATTCTTATTTATGTATATGCATTATATATATATATATAAACTTTATTATAGTGGATACTTTGTATTTGAAGTAGAACATTTTTATTTATTCAAGTGTTAAATAGGGTGTCTATTCCAAATACAAAGTAGACACTATAATAAATTTTGAATTAAAAAATAAAATCTGCTAATTCTTTAGAAATTATATATATATATATATATATATATATATATATATACACACACACACACACACCTAAAAAAAAGGGTTACCAGATGGCACAAAAAGGGATAGTCAAACTTTTAAAACCTTAATGAAAGAATATTACAGTTTTTTGTTGTTGAGGAGGAGGGGGGAGACTAATATAGGCTGAGTTATTGACTGGAAGATGAAATTCTTTTATAACCTTAATGAAAGAATATTACATTTTTTTTGTCATTGAGGGTGAAACTAATTATAGGTTGAATCTTACTGATTGGAAGATGACATTCCAGCACTTTTGGTGAATTGAAAAAAAAATAAAATAAAGATTTCATTCTAGTTATTAATGGCCTTAGCATGAAAACTGTTTATAACATGCTTTTCAAATGTTAACAGAGTTTCATAGAGTTTTCACTCATATTGAAAGCTTTCAAAATCAGCCTGACTAATATAAATTTTATATAAAATTATACCACTTAAAAAATGATCTCAACAGTACAAGACAAAAGCAATAATGAAGAAAATATTTTTAACATACCTTTGGTATATCATTGGTTAGCTCATATATTCTGTCTTGTTTTTCTTCATTCTGGAAGAGAGAAAAGTGTATAATTAAGATTTCTCTGATAATACAATTTGGAAAAAAAAATGAAAAAAGAAATCTAGTTTCATTTTCCTTAATTTTCCTCCCTTTTTACCATTTGTTTCTAATATATTTTTCAATTACAGTGATATTAAAGTTAACCCAAAAGAAAATCCAAGTTAAAATATCACCTACAACTTAAGCATTTTCTTGTATTATTTTCTGTTGGATTGAGAAATATCTAACAAATAAACTCTTCTTTTATTAGCATTTCTTACAGGCAAGACAAAAGGATATATTTTCACGAACAGACAATAGTAATAGTAGAGTTAGAATGAATTTTAATTTGGAGAGGACTTTTTTGTACTAACAAAAATAGTGAATATGTAGTTGAAGACATTCTTTTGTATGAAATTTTATAACCAGAGTAAAACAATCATTGTAGATTATATTAATGGACACCATATTACTAAAGTATTTATACTTTGAAAGTATAGAAAGATAATATCTAAAGAGTCGGTGATGTCACCTTTATTTGGGGAAAAAGTTTGAACTTAGTTTAAGTAAAATGTTAAATAGCCTGTCCATAAGCATTAATAGTCTAAGTACAATAAGAGCTTCTTTTTATTGGAAATAATGAGTTTTTTTTCCCAGTCAATAACAAGACATTTTTTTGCAGAAAAAGTTTGGAGTTTTGATAAAATATTTTTCTGAAAGGCTGAAGAAAAAATAACAAAAATAAATAAAAAAACATACAAAGAGAGCCTCTCACATTTGGCAAAGCAAACTCAATGAGTCAGCGATCCTTCAGGACATTATCCTATCATCTGTAATTTACAGAGACAAACTGAACTTAACATGGCTTTTACAAGTTATGTAGTCAAAAATCGCTTTAAATTTGTTTATTTCCATGGGGAACTGGAAGAAGTGAAACTAGATTTCAAAATGGATAATGTACAAATAAATGGAACATGTTTTAGTTCAGCTGACTTCACACATTTCAGCAAATGCAGAGAAATAGATCAGAACAGAGAAAAATACATTCCAAGTTTGTTTATAAATGAATGATGAGAGCTACCCTGAATCCAAATTCTTTCTTTCAACTCAAGTGAAATTAAAATGAGACACATTTAATGAACTGCTTTAAACTGCTCATTTGAAATAATATGCTCTATTAAAAAAAGAAAATTGAATAGGGATGTCTGTCTGAATCTCAAAGCTACAAAGCTACCATATCTCAAAAATACTGACACAAAAGAAAAAAAAAGAAAGAAAAAAAAAAATTTTCCCTTATTTTCACCATGATTGAAATTACTGCATTTGATGGTGTCCAAGACAGCTAACATTTGCATTTAATATTACAGTATGAGGGAGTTTGGCTCAGTACAAGTATTGGCAGTCTACACAACATCTGTGTATACATTAACCTACCAGATAACTCAACTGTTCCTATAAAATCAGAACAATATCTTTTGAGGCATTTTTAGTGGAAGTGTAGAGAAGTACAGGTGCGATGGGTAAATTGTCGCCATTTCATATTTTTCATTTTGTGCATATGCATTGTTTGTTTTTGATTTTGTTGACTGCACAGTATATTAGGGTCAGTTGCGCATTGTCTATGAGAAGAAGAGCACTATTCACTCCACGAGAAATTTGTAAATGGCATGCGGTACTGCTTGGCATTCTTGCCGGTAGCTCGAATATGAATGTTTCAGAATGTTTGGGTGTCAATCCGAGGACAGTGGAGAGGATTTGGAAAGAGTTGGCTGAGTCTAATGGTGATTATGAAGGTACAGCAGCTTGGAAAACTCACTCTGATCATTTTGACAAGAAAGGAACTTTTGAATTTATTAATGAGGGCCTCAGACTCAACACAGAGCCCTACATCAAGTGTCCTGAGGGGTAGTGCTGCCCTGAGTCAAGAGAGTGGTTGTTGGAAGACTCTATATCTGGCAACAGGATCCTGCACTATGCCACACAAGCAGGAGAATCTAGTCATGAATGTCAGACAATTTCTGCGACCACATCACCCCTTACATCTGGCCACCTAACTCCCCAACTGCAACACCCATGATTATTATGTGTGGGGCAAAGTTGAGCCAGGAACCAACAAATCTCCTTGTAACACCAAAGATGAACTGAAGACAAGGACCATGCAGCATTCACCAACTTAAGCAAGGAGACCATCCAGAAAGATTGCAGGAGATTCCAAAGTCACTGGAGGCAGTGGTTGAAGCTAATGACGATTTTAACAAATAAATTTGCTCTTTAGTATCTCAAGATATTTTTGTGTAATTCTAGTAAATATATCTGTTAAAATGAGATGTCAGTGTTATTTTTATTTTTGTGCAATTTAGATGACAATTTATCCATTGCAGATAGAGACCTATATGCCATTAAATACATTAAGTGATATTAAACACAGATATACCTATTTCAATATTTACATTTTCTTGCAATGTCTACAGTTTTTTTTTGTTTTTTTTTATGCAAATGAGTTAGAAACCCAGTCCTGTGAGGAGTAACTGAATAAAAATTTAAACAATTCTAAAATATTTTTAAAAAGTCAGCATAGAAGTGATGACATCAAACAGAGTTAGTTCCATGACAGAAAATCATAATTATCTTTTTAGAGATTAATTCTGGAATATCCAGTTTCTATAACTTAATATTATGTTCTTGCCAATTCTAAATGTATCTAAGACTTAAAACTGTAAATGTAACCAGCATACATATATAGTTATGGTATGAGAATTTTAATTAATAATCAATTTCAGAAGCTGCAAGATATCCAAAGTCAGGAAATATTGCTTTGTGGTTGATAATTCTTTTTTTTTTTTAATATTGAGAGAGATTTTTCAGTCAGCACATAATGATGTACAAAATGAGTCACAAATTGATAATTATCAAATGGGAAAAAAACAAATATGTTTGTGGTTATTTTCATGAAAATCTAATCTGACATATACTATGAAATGAGTAAAAATTGAAAAGTAGAATGTAAAGTATTTAAATAACTGAACCATTCTATTAATGACAATGTAAATAAGCAATTTTAATTACTATAAAAATTAAGAGATTACTTTTGTTAAAAAACAAATGTTGCAGCATACTTAAAATAATGAAACTGTTCCTTATTTGCAGCTTTACTTTGTGATTCTATCTTATTGATTTGTGTGTATTCCTGACTGGCTGCCAAGGTTAGTGTGAAAAACTTGATCACTGTTCGAAAACTACACCCCGAAACCTATTTCGAATTTTACTTTTCTGACAAAGGAGAACAAAAATCATCATAATTTGTAGTTAAAATAAAACTTACCAAGTGAAGAAAAGACAATCAGCTAGTATAAATAGAAAACTGAATTTACAAACAAAACAAGCTTTCTTATGAGCAAGCAAAGGCTTCCTAGTATAATTACTAGTTATGGTGTCACTATGTACAAACTAGTTATTTACCTGGCTGAATGGATTCAGTCAAGTGTGTCAAAAATGTATCGTCAGTTGGAAGATAGCTAATCAAATTGAGTCTAGTCAGCAATCTGTCAATGTTTAACAAACACACACAATGATATCCTTTAGTTTCCAATGACAGATGTCTTTTTTCCTAATGATGAGATTAACCTAGTAAAATATTCAGGCTATGCCACATTCTGTTTCCTGTTAATCCAGTCAGATGCAAAAACAGAAAATAACATAAAATATCTATCATAGAAATAGACAGGCAGTTATTTACATTGATATATTACAGTGAAAGAAGTGGAACTTGAACACCATCCTTTGATATATTAACATCTACAAGGATTATGCACATGCATATTTTACTTTTACAAATACTTTTGGTTCCTAGAAAAAAGTGTATGATAACATAAGAGCAGCAACAAAGTTTTAGAGAAATGAAAACAAAAAGGACACCTTTACGTCAGAAGTTGAAATTTCTAGGGTAGATAATAAGGAAAGAGGGTTTGGAAAATTTGATACTCCCAGGACATAGTGAAGGCAAGAGGTACAGAGGAAAACAGCACAACCTTGTGTAAATGGATGACAGAATAGGGTTTAGGAAAGATAACAAAAAGATAAAATTTACTAAGAGCTACAAAGGCCAGGAAGTTGTGGAAAGCCATGATTTCCAACGTTTTGAAGAGACATGGCACATAAATGAAGAAATATTGACTGAATTGAACATTTATTGCCATTGGATAATGGGTAAAGTTTTTAAAAAATCTTAAAACAAAAGGCAATTTTTTTCTTACCTATATAAGAATGTTCTATTTTTAAATTCTTTTAAAAGAGCTTTTTAAACACAAAAACTTCAATTTTTTTTTGTTTTTATTACACATTTACAGTGTTTCTTAGCTGTAAATGCAAAAATAAAATTTAAAAAATGCTGTGTGTGTGTGTGTGTGTGTGTTTGGTAAAGTTGCAATTATATTGTTATAATTCTAACACATGAAATAGAGGATTTATAAATTTATTGGTGGTTAATTTAATATCTTATGAAATTTCAAGATCTGAAATAAAATATTAAAATAATTGCTTACTCCAAACTAAGTCCAACAGAGTAACCAGAAATTAATACCCTGATAATATGTATGCACAAGCAACTCATAAGATGTAGTTTTGTTGCCAGTTTGGCTTTAGTACATCTGTCTAGAGTCAGGTTGTTTTAAATGGAAAAGAAATATATTAAGAGATTCCAAGAGTAGAATCAATGTCTATATGGATATGGCACCCTCGCATGACTCATGTGTTTCTGCTCCAATATCTAGCTATTGAAATTTGTTTTGTAGGAGTCATTTCATTTTTTTCCTTTATTAGCCATTTTAGAAAATTATTGACAAGTTTAGTACTCAAGTAGAATTTAAATTTAAGATGCTGCATTTATTTGCCTGTAGTGACTAAAATGGTAGTAGCTGAGTTCACTTGTCAGCTGGTTGGTTAGTCATAATTCAGATTAGTATTTATTAATTTCTCCCTGATATATTTTGATAGCTATTTTTGTTGGTGAATTTTCTTTTTTGGTTTGTTAAGAGGAAGTCATACCAGTTTGTGTTTGGAAACAAGATAACTATCAGTGTCTCTTAGCCATGAATGACAGGCTTGGGAACCTTCAGTTGGGGACAAAACTTGCAGTTGTTATCATAAGATGATTATTATTTTATTAATCACTAAGCTGATGGTTTATTTCTTTGTTCAATATCTTAGTTAATTGGTGACTATAAGATGTAGCCTTGTGTTTCTGTCTGGTTAAGGCATGTTAAATGTTTAGTAGTTGGTCAAGGCATGAACATAAGATGAGGAATCATTCCCCATACTGGCTAAACGGTCCAGATTCATTTTTGTGTCAAGCTATCTGGAATGCTAGAGCATGGATGGCACACTTTACCCTTACAGCTAGTGAACAAACATTGTTTTCAGCTAAAGTTGACTTTGCTAGAAGCAAGCTGATTGCTAAAAATGTGTACATTTGAGGGTAGTATGTGTGATTTTATGGTTCAGTAAGGGCTTATTTTGGGACTTAAAAGGACCAATTCATGGGCTAATGGTAGCATGTTTAGCAGACAATTTAAGATTGAATACAGGAGTCATAGTTCAATAACTGTACTGGTTAAGCATTTGGTAGAGAGATACAAGAAATCAAGTCCAGTCATCTTATTGCTTTCTGATTATCCACTAGCTGTGTTTCTTTTTTTTTTTATTAATTATATAGGAATTATTTCTTCAGCTCTGTTTTCTAGCGTGTTTGATCATTTTTTTTAGCTGTATAAAACAACTCATTCTCTGTTAATGTTTTTTTTTTATGCAAGGGCAGCAAGGGTAAAAATATTGGCTTTATGGTTAATGTCTATCCTGTTATAATCAGATGATGGGGTGTCATTTTCACTTCATATTTTTGATATATCTAACTGATCTCCAATTTATATCTGAGGAGAAAGGCATCAAGATTGGCACAGAGGCAGTATTTGCTTGCACCTGGTACTCATTGCAATGTGATGGAGAACCAACAAAATTTGGGGGTATTGTGAGGTATTGTTGGGACATCTTAGGTTAGCTATATTGATGCCATGGTCCTGAACCTAGGCTGATGATGGCTTTGTTGCAGGTACTGCTGTTGCTGTTGTTTTATGAATTTATAAATAGTAATGCCTAGACACAAGCCATGTACACAAAATATGTGTTTGAAAGTGAAACTGAATATACTCAGCTCTTTGCTTTACAGAATTACTTTGTTCAAAGAAAATTAATGACAACATAAAAAGATCATTGCACAGTTTTTTTTTAAAACCTCGAACAATCTCGGTGAAATGGTGAACAGAAATATTAAATCAAAGGGCTTAGTAACTTGACCTCCTCAACACCATGGTGGCCTTGTACTAAACAAAGCTAAGCTTAGTAAACAGTTCTACAAAATATTTAACAAAAACAAATATTGAGATTAACTTTGGCATAAATACTTCATCTGAATGAGTTCATGTATTGTACAAAATTCAATTGCTCCCTAATCATACAAATTTAAAGTATTTAGCTTTTCAATTGATCACTTCTGACCAAACAGGAATAACAAATATCAACTTAAAAAAATCACAGTGTCAGAGAGACTACCTAAATGAAGTAACAATGCTTAATTAATGGTAAAAATATTTCCCTTGGTTTGAAAGAATAGCGTTCAAAGAATTTCAATTAATCTAAATTTGGAGAAACTAAGAAATAAATCAACATCTTCATCAATGCATTCAGGAAACTTAGGTTTTATTAGTTATTTTCCTACACCATGAAATTTTTATTTTCAATCATATGTTCCAAAAATGTCTTATGTAAATACAATCAGCATACAAAAAAAAGCTTAAATAGCATAAGAGTCAGATAATAATAATAATAATAATAATAATATTAATGTCATTAATAGCAGCATGAACATTATCTTCCTTATTCATATTAAAAGCATTGAGAAGTATAAACATGGACTCTATAATATTTGGACAATTTTTCATCCTCCAATCTCTAAAATAACTTTATTCAAGCAATACAGAAGTCATTCAAATAGAAGAGAATATACAATAAAATTTGGCTCTAAGTTTGTGTGAGAGTAATAAATTGCCAATTATTTTCAAAGTAAAATTTTTAAGACTGAATTACTTATAGCAGAAAAGATGTTATTTGGTTTCAGCAAAATTAGCATAATTTATGAAAGATAAAATTAACACCAAAAAAGGAAAAAAAAGCAGAAAGTATGACCAACATTAAAAAAAAAGAAAAAAAAAAAAAAGAATGTATATTTCTTTAAATAAAAGAAAAAAGAAAATTAATAAAAAACAAAGTCAGTCAAACTGAAGTCAAAAGTTTTTTCCCCAGATTGAATGACTCTTGTTTATATTTCAATCAAGCTGAGCAGGTATCATTTTAAAATATATACAAGCCAATGAATAGAAGTAATTTATTGAAATTTTCCTAATTCACTATTTGAGAGAAATTCAAATTACAACATTAAATTCATAATCATTTCAAAGTTTTAAATATAAAACAAAACCCCAGTTACAGAAGAGTTAAAATGTGACGATGCAAGCTTTAGTAATTTTTTTTTTATAGTTGCCAAATAGTACTTAAATTGTCAAAGCTTGTGCCAATTTTATCCCCAGTTTAGAAACAAAATTGGAAGTATTCCTAAACATCAAACAGAAGCCTCACCATTCTTTTTACATTAACTGAAATTGGACAAATTGTTGGCTTTCACATTCAATACAAGATAGCAACACTTACAAAGATCTTAGACACTGTGAATATCTCTGCTTATAAGATTAAAATATTATTGTAATAATTTTAATTTAGAAAAAGAACCTAGAAAACATTTTTCTAAGACATGTAAACCACTTTTGATATCTGATAATTTGCAGTATACTCTCCCTAGTCTGCATCAATTTTTACCTTTCTGAAAATGAAAAATAAATCTGCCAAGAATGTTGCTTATTTTCTTCCATTTTCATTGTTAAAATCAATAATTTAAAAAGTGCCAATTTTGATAAAAAAAATAAAAAAAAATAAAAACATATAAAATGATCTTTTTGAATGAAGTTAGCTAAAACTAAATGCTCCTCAAGCCATTCTATTAGGAAAACAGAATAAGCTTTTTGGTTGCTTTATTTTTCTAATAATATTGCGATCAAAACATCTGCTTTGAGCAATAAGATGCACTCAAAGTTATTTTAAAAGTAGTAGGCCTATCAGAATAATTTCTTAAGTTTCATTATGATGTTTTCTTAAATACATATTTCTGTATTATTGCTTTTAAAACAAACACCTGGCTATTGGGCACACTTTTTGCATTTTAGGTTCAACAAATCAAAAAGATATACCTCAAAAAATATGAATAGATAAATGACATTGATTTTAAAGCATCTTAAAAAATTTGGTCAGCATTTTAGATGAAAGGATCTGCAAATAAAATATAAGAATATTTGCTTTGTACAAACATGTCTCTACATAATACAAAAAAGCTTTGGTGCATGAGGAAAACATGCAACATTTGTTACTTACTCAAGACTGAGACATCTTCAACTCTAGTCTTGGATAACTGTGTAAGAAGTAGTTTAATGGTCACTGTTAGGTTTTGTGGGACATATGTACCTAACTTGATGTATCATAGAAAACTAAGCAAAATGCAAAATAAGACAATACTAACATAAGCAGACACAAATGTGGAAACAATTATGTCTAATGATAGTTTTGCTTCAATGCCCCACCTGCCAAGTGAGTACCCATAGTGTATTATGAGTAAGTTTAATTCAGAACAGTAGACAAAGGCTCACTGATGGTGAGAAAGTATGAGTCCATATTTACTCATAGAAATTAAATGATAAATGCACTTGGGCTTAAAGACAAACAGAGGTGTCCAAATTTCCATGAGGAGACTGGACCAAACCAACATAGTAAAGTTTTTCTCTCAAAGAAAAACACGTTGAGAGTTGATAACAAAGAACCCACAATGAATAAATGTAATGTTTTGGCATCAAAATCAGTACAATTTGTTCTCAGGACACAAAAACTTATAGTAAGCATAATGGCACTAAAGATATTTTTTCATATTTCAAAATAAGAATCTGGTAGTTTTTCCTGTTTTCTGAGACTGAGATGAATTGCTAATATTTAATCTCTTGTTACTATCCTATCTTAGCGTTTTCTTTTCTTTTTCTCATATTTTGGCCAATTCATTCTCCAGCCCTCCTCAAGTAGAAGTTCTGTTCACTGAGGAGTTTATTGTTGGTCTGTCAGTTAGTCAGACAAATTCTAGGAAAAAAATTTGCAGCTAATCAATAACATCACACAATGTAATGTTGCTAATAAGTCAACAACTGATTTCACAAAAGATAAAAATTCCCCTTGAAGATAGGAATGGTCAAAATGTTACTAGTAATTAAGAATTTTATAGTTCCAGTCTTTTTTTTTTTTTTTTTTGTAGAAATGCACTCATAGCCTGAGTATATTCTCTAATTTTGTAAAAACATAACTGCAGAAATATTAAAAATCTCCGATAAACTGGAACATTGTAAATAAAAAGTTTGTTCAATACATGAACAAAGGCAGTTGCATAATTCTCATATTCAGAAATTACAAATCAAAAAGAACTAAAAAACAAAAACTATCAATGTGATCAAAATTGGTTCAGAGTAAATTAGATGAGCAATAATCAAGCTTATTTGAAACAGCTGCTCTGCATTTTATTTTTGTGACAGGTTTCTAACAGCTCACTATTTTAAAAAAATTCAATAAAAATAATCAACCAAACTTAACCTGCTACTCCCATCAAAGCATGATGAAACACTTGTGTTGTAAAATGCAAGATAAAAAAATTTCATACATTATCTTTTAAATTTATAATATTTTGAAAAGTACAAATTAAAGAATATTTTTCTAAAATGCATTTTTTTAAAACCCAACATTAAGAGCAAAATTTAAATCATTTAAATAATTTAAAGCTTTTGTCTGAACCTGCAACAGACTGTGTAGTAGATAAAATTTTAACCTGAAAACAGCCAGAGAATGAACTGTTTAAAAAGGTTGTTAGGGAGGAGGAGGAGTAAACAAGAAAATGTAAAAATATTAAATATTAATTCATTATTGTACAGTTTCTGCAGCACTGTGAAGTTTATAATTAATACTAGACAACCATACACAGAAGAAAAATATGTTTAAAGTAAATTTCCTTTTATTAGATCATGCAAGTTATAGACATCATTTTTCCTCCCCTTGAAACAAAGGCTGATATAAAAATAATACATCACAACACTTCACAATATTTACATTTTCAAATTCATTGTACATTCATTGTGCATAAAAATCATTGAAATTGACCTTTCATCCTTAACCAATCAATCTTCTTCGGCACTCAGGATAAATTTTACTTTGGTAACAAAAGAAAATAACTGGCACAACTATTAGTACATTTTAACTGATCTAAAGTGAGTGTGGAAAAATTCTCTGCCCAACCAAAAAGACATTCCAAAAAAAAATCTCATATTTGGTCAGATTTTGAAATGTCAAAGTCAAGAACTTTTCAACACTCCTTCAAATTTTCTATGCCTAAATCCTCCAAGAATTGATGTCAATATTTTTTAGTCATAGGCATAACTATCTGCTTTTAACTTTTACTTATGTTAAATAAAAGGAAGTCATTTGTACAAGTTAAATGAATCAAGTAAGATTAGTTTTACAAGAATGTAAGACGATATAGAAAAGTTTGAAAAAGAGACGAAAAATTCTTCTTAGTTGTAGTTATCAAATAGTAGCTTTGAATACGCACACTGTAATTTATTGCTTGTTGGGTTCACAGAGTACAAACTGTCAAATGGTTATTTAAGTGCTGCTGTTATGTTGGCTTGCAGATTAACTGCACCTTACAAAGTGACAAAACAACCATATGTAGCACCTATGGATACTTGTGCATAATATTAAAAAAGGTATGGATATAGAAATCAGACAAATAATTGGCACCCACATTATAAAATGTTACAATCTTACAAATGACTTTTTGAAATTATATTTAAAAATGCAAAGATTAAAGAATATTTTTCTTGCTGCATTAAGATTAAAGTAATATGTCAAAGTTTAACCTTCATACCCAGAATAAAATGGTGTGTCAAAAGGACAATTTTTCCCTTGACACTGCTATTATTTTACAACCTTCACTCCTTGGGCAACGTTGGTTTTAAAAAGTGATGATTAAAATTTTAATAAACCCCAAATATATATGAACTTATACACGTTATCATTTACCAATTAATAAATAAATAAATAAGAAAATAATTTTTTTTATTCATAAATTTATAAAAATTTACTAAATTATAAAAAAAACATGAACCAACAATAATATCTTTATTATTTACCTTTTTATAAAGTTCAAATCAATTGGCAATTCACCAATGTTTTGCCATCCATGTCAAAGAAAACAATTCATTAAAAATTGTAGGTTTTTATAAATTTATATATAAAGATTTATTTCCAAATTTATTTCTTTATAAAATGGTAAATAATATTGCATTGTACATAATTCACATATTTTTATAATCTAATAAACATTGCCGAGTGAGTCTCAGTAGTTCAAATTAATAATAATGTCAACAAAAAAAAAACTGTCCTTTTGACGCACCCTTTTTTGCATGCATGAAAGTTAAACATTGTTAGTAGTATTTTATTCATTTTTACTTTAGACAAATACAGCTTTCATGAAATTTTACTCCTGTTTGTGAAATTTGTTTTTAAGTTTATATAGAAATTATAGTTTGCACAAATTTATCACATGTCAGAAATTAGAAAATATTTAATTTTCTAGTAGCTATTTATTTACCATGAATTACTTTGACTTTCTGGCCACAATTTTCAAGCCTATCCCTACTCTCTTGCTACTTCCATAGAAGATTTTCAAATGTGCTACATCTCTTAGTTTCACTTGTCCAGACATTTACAACTAAGACATGCCATACCTCATACACAGGATTGAATCATCCTCATTCTTTTCATATTCCATTTGTAAGAAGGAAATTCCACAATTTTTTTCTGAGGACTGCTACTTTGTGGAAGCCTGAGAGGAAGCTTCCCTGATTGTGATAATCTCAACCCCTTTAAGTCTATGGTCAACTGTTACCTATCCTACATATCCTCAATAATCTGCACTTACTCTTATGCCCATACAACAACCTCACTTAGTAACCCTCTACATTGAGTGGCTTCTGGGTCTTGTACATTTATAAAAAATGCTTTTGCTGTGATATATAAAATCTATAACGTTATAATCATAGATTTACAAACAAATTATATTTAATATCAGTTTATCTATAATTAAAATTTAAAATAAAGTTAACACAAAATAACGATACCTATGATATCTATTCACATAGCTGATAAAAAAAATAAAGTCACTTTTTTTAAATGTCATCATACAACAAAAAGGTCACTGTTATATAATTCTTTAAATACTATTTATAAAGAGAAGACACACTGAACTAACTTTTGTGACCAAGTTTATTTTTGGCTGCAGACAATACAACGTACCAGCTGTCAAGAAAGTGGGGAGTAGCAGCAAACTCGGTTGTTTGTAATTTCCAAATTCATACCACCCTGCTTTATTTCAAACTAAAAACTTGCTTTTGTTCTGTCACATATTCAATATCATTATTTTCATCTTCATCTGGCTTTTTGTGTAGCCAGGCATTAATCTTAATGATTTCACTTTTTCCTGACATAATGAAAACCCCAACTCATGTCCAACTTGCTCTTAAAGTGTAAACTTAAATAATTATCAATAGAAAAACATGTTAATATCTCACATTTCTAAGCATTCTATAATTAGAAACAAAATAACTTCTGGGCATTTAGATAAAATATATTGTCAGTATTTTGGCTGATCCATTCTTGAGCTATCTTCCTTTGTCCAAGGATGACACTTGAAGACTTAAGAATGAATCAGCTATAAATTGATACCAACAAGAAATATACAAAGAGATAGTTTGGATATATATTCCTAAGACTGTATCCTATATTGCATGAAAGTGCTTTATCTTCCAAGAATTTCAAGATATTCTAAATTTAACAGATTATTTACTTTATCAAAACAGATTAAAAAAAAAAATTAAGTAAAAAAAAAAAAAAAAAGATTTTGAAGATTCAGTTCCAGAAGGTTTATACAAAATGGAGGAATTAAAACAGGCTATTTTTTTTATTTGTCTATATCTGAGATGAAGTACTGTAATTATTTACATTATTCAGAGTGTTGTCTTCATCTTTATTGCCATATTCACAATGTTTTGGCCATTGTACGCTCTGGCCTTCTTCAGGTGGTTGAAATTTCAAACTGAACCCTTTATTTCATCTACTGGGGCAGATTGTTCAAGTTCCACATGCCATGCCTCTTCCAGATATCTGTCATCTCCCTTTAACTCAACTCTCCAAATTTTTGTTCACCACTGCAGTAGTCAGGTATTGAACTCACAACACTTTGGATGAAGTCACTGGATTCAACCAATGTCATTAGGCTTTATTTTTTTTTTTAATTTCTGATGAAACTGGAAGTTCAGTTGACAAAATATCAAAATAAATTTGCTCATGTCCATTTGGAGTGATATGCAAAGAAAATTTTACTCCAGGCAATCTAGAGTAACCATGTTTCAAATGTTTTATTTGATCAAAAATTAAAAATTTATGTCTCAGATGAGAACAGATTGTCAGCTGAAGTATTTGTAACAACAAATATGGACAGCCATAAAATAAAAAGTTTCAATAAAGCAAACAACATATGAAAAAATAAAGAGACTGTAAAGAAAAAAAAGAAAAAAAGCTCAGTTGTATAAAGATCTGTTTAACCAAACTATAAATTAAATTCACAACCTATTTTATGTGCAGCTGCAGTGTGCTCACAGATCAATAGAAAACCTTCACCTTTTATCCTTTCTTTAGCATCCCCCTCCCCAACATCAAAAAAAAATCTTTTCATTGATTGCTCTGGTGATATGCACTTGTCAAACACTAAGTGTCATAAAAGCAGCATCCAACAATTTCTAAAACCAAATATTTTAACACTGCCAGAGACTGACAGCCAAGTAGTCAAGCATGTAAACAAAGAGAAAACACAAAAACATTTTAAATGAAATCTCTTCACTAATTTTTCTTCTTCATGGTAGACTCCCCATTACCACCTTTGTCCCAAAGAATCCCTACAATATTATTAAAGTGGTAAATATAATAGAAGACTGATTATTTTCAGGTCTGCTGATTTATTCCTAGTACCAGGCAAGTGTAGCCCATTTCTGTGCATTCACCTAAGAGAAAGAGAGAGAGAAAAAAAATTTTTAACTCAAGAAATGAAATTCTTTAGTTCACTTAGTTGTTTTTAACAAAAAGAAAACAACTTTCTTTTTTTTTTTTTTTACAATTTTATTCTGCCTTATTTAACTGCTCAGTGTACATTTGTATTGTCTTGTGAATACTTTTTGCTGTTTGTTTATATATATATATATATATATATATATATATATATATATATATATTGATGCATGTTTCATTAAATAATATAGACAAGTTTTGCCTATTTATTTTAAGTAAGTTCCTTTTATATTGTTTGATAAGTTTAAAAACATTATCATTGAAGGACAAAAGGAAATCACCATATTGATACATAAATCCAATCTAAGCTTTTGGCTTACATAAGCCATTATCAAAGATGACAATATATCAACCAATACATGGAACAATAATGATGGCCTGTTTTTGTTGCATGAAAAATTTCAAAGCAACAACTAACACGTGTATATGAGACGTGGAAGCAGAAATCATGTCACAGCTTGTGACGTCACACATAACCATGCGAGAGTGAAGATGAAAATATACTAAAAAAATTAGTAAATACTAATATATCTACAATAGATCCTAGCAAAAAAATTAGGTTAATCATATACTACACTAAATCCAGTATATCCAACTTAATTGTTCGCAATGATTCTTCCCCACTCCCCATTAGCAATTTGCAAAAAACCAATATAGTTTACAAATTCAAGTGCCCTTTGGGAGATTGTATTTCCAATGGATTAAATAATATTTATGTTGGTCACACCACAAACTTGCTTTTATGACGCTTGATTCTACCCTTGTTGAAAACACAACTATACTTAAACATGAAAACAATAAACAAAAACTTCTTGAAGCTATATACATAAAACAGTTGAAACCTAACATGAACAAAATAAACTATGAAATCTCCACAAATATTCTTAAATGTCTATAATTGATAACCGAAGCCATTGGTTTATACCAACGGTTTCCCATACTTAATACTTCTCATTTTCACTTTCGTGTGGTCATGTGTGACGTCACGAGCCCTGACGCAATTTCCATTTCCGCGTCTCATATACATGCGTTAGTCGTTGCTTTGAAATTTTTCATGCAACAAAAACAGACTATTATTATTATTCCGTGTATTGGTTGAGATATTGAAAAGTAATTGTTATCTTTGATAATGGCTTATGTAAGCCGAAAGCTTAGATTGGATTTAAACATGTATCAATATAGTGATTTCCTTTCGACCTTCAATGATAATGTTATTAAATTTATCAGACAATATGAAAGGAACTTACTTAAAATAAGTAGACAAAACTTGTCTATATTATTTAATGAAACATGCATCAATGAAAAATTGCTGCCCAAATATACACATATATATATATATATTTCTGGATGATATATAAAAAGAAAGAAATCATAAAAGTATCTTACAATATGTTACATTTGAACATTGACTTATTATAACCTCCATGTGAAAATATAAACTATTGCCAAGTATGCAACAGAAGGTAGTTGACAACTAAAAATACTGATACTAGAATAAAGTTAAATAACATTCAACTGAGTACCTGAATGAGCGAGAAATGAAAACTTACATATGAAATTTGAAATTCTAAACTTTGAAAAAGAAAAAAAAATGCTTGTGCATTATGAGGAAACACCAGTGGTTGTCTCTCATGAGACCAACTTTTCTCCAAGAGTTTAATTCCATATTTGCACCCCCGCCTTTTTTGTGTTTGATTGCATTGCTCATTTTTCTACATTTTGCAATTACAAGTAAAAAGAGCTGAAAGAAAGAAAAATTGATCCAAGCTAAAATTAACACACAAGTTGGGGTAGAGAATAAAAGAAAACACTTACTTCTTTTTGTTGTTTTTCAAGTTCCCTCATTCGGATCTCACGGGCTTCATTCCTTGCTGCTCGTTTTGCAGCCAATTTGGCTTCAGCCTGAAAATAGCAGAAGATACATTGAGTCTGTGAGCCTCCAAAAATGACCTTTAGGATGTCTGGTTGCAGGATCATTAGCATGACTTGCACATGAGAGAGAAGAAAAAAGACTTCATAAAAATCTCATTATCTTTTCAATACTTCAAATAAGACTAGGGGTTTGGGCCACTGTTAAGGGAAAAAAAAAACACTACCAAATCACTATTCTTATTTGAAGTCTCGAGTTAAATGTGATCAGCTATGAAGTGCAGAAGAACAGGTTAACAAAACATAAAAAGAAAATCAAGTTTTCATCATACGAGTGTTTGAATACTTAGCAAAAATAAATAAATTAGAAAATAATGTGTAAACAGAAAAACTCACAAATAAAAGGATGTGGTGATGGACAAACAGATTTACACATAGTATTAATATTCAAAAAATAAATAACCAACTTAGGGAGGTGGAGAAGGAACAAAGGAAGTAGTTGTTATTGTTGAAACGATTAGAACAAAAAACAAAACAAGATCATCTCAGCTGAAATAATTTGTTACTGTTTACATTTTCATAAACAATTTTACATATGAAAAGATTTTTATTTTCAGTGACATTCATCTGATTTGCTGAATAACTATATTTATTCTGCTCTCTTGGTAAGTAAATAATTTAAGAAATTAAATTATAAATATATAAAATTTTAAAAAATTTAATTTTTCAGAAAATATTTTACTTTTTTTTGAATATGAAGCTTTATAGATGTATCTTTCATATAATTTTATACTAAGTGGCTGTGTAGATTAGTTAAGGTTATAAAAAATAAATTTAAAGAACAAATTTTATTCTAATATTAAAGAAATCTTATAAAAAAAGAAAAAGTGACTTGCTTTTACAAAATTAAATAGTTTATATAAATTGCCATAAGTATTTTTTCTCATACATTAATTTCTTATTTCGTGACAAAGAATATTTAAATCTATTTCATAAAATACTGTATAATGGATGTTTTCATCTTTAATAGACAAAAATGTACTTGAAATATACAAAAATATTTATTTTGAAATCTTTAAAAGAAATATATTTCAGTTTTCAACTGAAGAAATATACAAGTAAATTCCATTTTCTTACAATCCTTGCCTTTATGTATGAGAAGTGTTCCATAAAAACTGATAAGCTTGTAGTCACATGGCTATTATTAACTATTTTCAATGGACTTTGAGTTCTTTAACATTTTTGTGATCTGGAGAGCACAAAACATTACTCTCTTGAATAAAGAATGGTAAATAATTTACAATATAGGTTACTAACTACATAGGATCATTTGAACTCAATAAATGAATGTATGATGCCATAACTAATGTTAGTATAAGAATTAGCAACACAATGAATATAAATTGAATATGTCAATAAGCTCACCATATTGGTTCAGCCAATGTTATCCCTCTAAACTATTTTATTAACTAACAGATATTACTGCAGTGTGTGTGTGTGTGTGTTTTTTTTACAGAGGTGATCACCCTCTATAAGGACTCTGGGGCCACTAAAGATAGAGGGTTACAGATTAAGAGGTACAGCTTATGTGGATATATACGGAAGATAATGGTTAACCCTAGACTTGAATATGTTAAGATTGTAGTGATTGAGGAAGCAGTTGCTTGAGAGTTGGTTGTACAAGGCAGCAGTTTGTGGGAAGAAGCTGCTTGAGTAGAACTTGCATCTCACCAGGGGGATATGAAGGGAATGAGGGGGAATGTGCGTGGCAGGTCTTAGCCATGAAGGTTAGAATTAAGAGGTGTAGTTCATCTGAACACTCATCATGGAAACAGCAATAGAGCAGTGAGAGATTTGCAGAGTGGAAAATAATGTCACCTACAAGGACATGGTGTGGCTTTTGGGCTATCAAGAGTGGAAAGTGAAGACTGGGTGGCTCCAACTAATACATGTCAGCAGTATTCCATTTTCAGCCTCTTGTAAAGGTAGAGGATAGCAGGAGGACCGAGGTATTTGCTGTAGCAGTACAGGGAACCAATCACTTTTCCAGCATCTTCAGTGATGTATCATGTGTACGAGTTTCACTAGAGGTTCATATTGAGGTTAAGTCCTGATAGGCACTCAAGACATAGGGACCTCCATAAGGGAACATCTGTTCACGATTGGTGAAAGTTCTGGGTCCAGTCAGTGATGGTGGAAGGTCACTAGGTCACTAAACATTGAATGTGACCAGCCAGTTTTTTCCTACTGAGCTACTAGAGTTAGGTCAGAGGAGAAATCAGCTGCCAAGCTCTGGTCATCGAGGGTTTTGGAGATGCACTCATTTTAACCAGATGATTATTTTTACTGGTTTTATAATATCTAATCTCACAAATTAAGCTAAATATATAATTTGATATAATTTTTAATAGCATGTTCTTCTATTTAGAAATATTCTTTTATATATATATATATATATATATATACACACTTATAGAAGAATTAAAAAGAGTAAAATTAAATTTAACTGGAAATCAGTCTTATTAAAAAAAAAAAGCAGAGACAAGTATTCCAGACAAGAAAAACTGGATCTTATATTAGGGGAATAATGAAACATCTTATCAATAATAAAAGAAGATGAATTTGTATCAATAAAAGGAAGCAAAAACAAGTAGTATGAAATATGGATGACCTACAATAACCTATAATTCCTCCCACTTGCCAAAATGAAGTTAGGTAGATTAATGTTTACATAGATACTGCAGACGACCAGTACTTGTACCTAACCCTATAAGACTGTAAATGGGGCTGGGGATTGACTTATATGCCATCAAATATGATAATTAAACAAAAAGAAATCATAGCTACAATGTTCAAAATATCAATGTTATAAAACCAAATTCAACTGTTTCCCTTCAAGGGTCCACTTTCAACAGAGGAACTTTTGCACTTAACTTTGGGATTAGAGCTAAGGAAGAGGTTAACTGGCCTTTCAACTTGCAAAGCAAGATTTTGGTTAGGTCACTTGCTAAATATATATGGCTTTTTAAAAAAAGTCACAAAGATCATCAGAACACTGCTGACTGGTTTTCCACAAAAAAAATTCACTAATTAAAAAACAATTTTAACATGAATTAAAAACAAAATAATAATTATCTAATGGAACACTTAAATAGGTATAAAATTTAATTGCACATTTAAATAAAAATTAAGTTTATGCATATTAAAGTTTAGGATATTAAAGGCTTTTATATTTTTTTCTAATACCAGTGACTATTTATACATTTAGTGTTTCTGTCATTGATCCTTCTATTGTGTGTTACTTGTGCACAAAATAACTATCTCATTCTAAAAATAATTTTCAGTAACAATTGTTTACAATTGACCCTTTTATTCAACAATTCTCTCTCTTATAAGTTCATTACACAATTTTTAAAATAAATAACTTGTTTTGTTGAAACTTAATTGCCTGTAAGTTCTTGTTATTTGGGTGATGTTTTCATATTAATTTGCTATTATCTTGGCCCATGACATACATATCTCATTTAATGCATGAACACTATAGTCCTACATTTTAAAGACATTTACTTGGTTTCTTTGAGCATGAATAACAAATGGCAATATTAGATTGCTTATACATTAGTGCAGTTCATTATTTAAGTTGAAGACAGTATCAATAGGTAATATCTTGAAATATGGGTGTGCACATATGCTACTAAAGGACAGTGTGTTTTTATTTTACTTCTACCTTATATTGTTTGCCAAAGATTAAAGAACCAAAACTTTTTAAATTTCAAGTTCAACTGAATATGTGTAATGATAAAAAAACAATCTAATGGATATTGCAGGATTTGAAAATGCTAATTCCACAATCACACAATGTATGTGCCAAATACTTACCTTTTCAACGAACACTGACAGAGAAAAGTAACTAATAACTAAATTGGATGCTTATTAATGTTAAAAAAAATAGAGATCAATAGAGAAAACATGATTCTTTACTTTCCATGCAGAATGAAAGAAGTTAATTGATTGCTCAGCTCACGCAAAATGTTATTTATAAAAAAAAGCAGCAGCAATTTTCTTAGAATGAAGGAAAAGTACAATTTATCATCAATAAATATGACCAGAGGGATTTTTTTTTATCATTGTACTACTATATAAAGTGAGACTAACAAGATGTCAATCAATGCTTGCAAATATATAATTTGAATTACATGGCACTTCACTGCTTACCAAAGCAAAATTAGGACATACACTTCTTTAATGTTACAAATAAAATAAAAAAAAAAACAGCTTTAAATCAATCTCTCTTCCCACCTCCCACTCAAAGTCAAACCAACTGAGAGGCATGAAACTTTGTGAAAGAAAATTTAAATGTGAGTGAAAATATTTGTGAGTTTAATATAACAAAATTTAGTTTTTTGTAACTCATGCAAACCTACAAAAGAATTAAAAAGCAAACATTTGATTTTTGCTGAAATGCTTATGGTCTTTATCGATGTAGCAGTATGTCAACAAAAAGAAAATTTTAAATTTAACAGTAACGTCCACTGTTATTAGCACTGATTGTTTCACCTATTGCCCAGACCTACTTAATACATATCCTTTGATGCCTTTAGAAAAAAGGCTTGTAAATACCTTTTCTATCAGTAACCATCTAAACCAATATCTTTGTTATTTTATGTCTATTACATTGAAAAAATAAATCTATAAATATGATTTTAAAAAGTTCTTGCAAATTTATATTTTTAATATCTTGACACATTGATAAAATAGCCTATTTGACAATTCAGATATGCAACTAATAAATTTTTACCTATGGTGCATTCTCTGTTCAGATATCATTACATAAAAGAACATAATAGTTGAATGATTATGGATTTGAATAAAATTACCAAGAAAATTTGTTAAAAGTAACAAGTATTTCAATTGAGAGTCAAAGAAAATATAACTATAATTACTGATACATCATCTCTTTACGTTAAATCAATGGAGTCACGACAAATAGAAATGATGTTTTGTTTCAATTATAAGATTTGCCATAACCTAGATTTAAAAAAGCAAAATAAGCTGGTCAAAATTAATTTTGAAAACTGGCTAATTTAACAAAATATTTTTTATTCTTTTCAGCTTTAAGTCAGTAAGTAATATATTACAATAGATATAACAAAGAAAATGGTGCTCTATTCAGTTGGTAGCACAAACAGCAGAGTGATAGTGTTAGCCAAGTGCTTGGTGCAGGTGGAGTAACACTAATCAATAAGACTGATATAGATTTTCAAAGTTGCAACAAGAAATCTTCAGTCAACAAATCCAGCATGAAAGATCAAACTAAAAATGGGATAAATTTGCAGAAAGAAAAAAAAATCTGCAATAATCTTCGTTAAAAGCCTATAAGAATTTCTGAATATGTGAAAAGATCATAAAACATTACATCTTCAGTGGGGTCTAGTTCTCCAAAAGAAATGCATTTATTTACTTGGCACATAGAATATATCAGACAGAGTATGTCACACATGAATTTCTTTGGTTACCAAGTGCAAGTCTAAGATAAAAATAACCAGAAGAATTCTCAGAAATAATCTGAGTTGAATCCATTCTATTAAGACTAAATCTATATTTTAATTTCTTCATAACATTTTTTTTTTTTTAAACAAGCTAAATTCTGTTTTAACATTTCTTTCCTTCAAAAATCATTATGGATCTATGATAAATACAAAGTATTTATTTTATTGTGATTAACTTGAACATAAATCAAGTATTTCAATATTTGCATTCAAGGAAATTTATATCAAATTTCTTATCAGTTGCCACTGTATGTTGATCATAATAGTGGATATGTTGAGCATCATCATCTTCTAAGGAGTACTTTACTCTAAACTTTATATCCCAAATTCATGTTTTAAAAAATTAACTCTAGAATATTGAAAGGAGAGTAATAATAAATTATTCAATTATTATTATTAGTGACATTTTTACCAATATTTCCTTCCATGAAAATATTTTGAATGGGTCAACTTGTCAGCAAATCTTGACCTGTTTTTATGCTTAACAGTGAAAAAAAAGTTACAAATTATATACTTCAAATAAGAATTTTACTCTCAAAAGATATGTGAATATATTAGTCCAGAAAGAACTAGTTAGTAATAATGCATAAAAAAAATTTAAAAAAAAAAACATTCATGAAATCCTTTGAGTTGAGTTGGAAAGAATATTATTAGTTAAGTAACCAATCAAAAATTAAGATAATAGGGAGATGTAGGGTGTTTTCATTAGTTATGTGATCAGCAGCTGTACCATGGACAACCAATGAAAATTTGCAAAATTTTGTCAATCTCATTGGTTTGTCAATCCTAGCAGTCTATTGTGCTATAAATGGTGATTGAGGTCAAAACATGAAAATTACTTTCACCACTTCACAAATTTTGCATGTAGTTTATAACCAATAAATATTTTTGATAATTTAACAGATTTACTTTCTACAGGTTAACAAAATTAAGATTCCCATGGAATTTTTGTATAAAAAATTTGACATTGCTGTAAATATTTTTTTAGTATATTTTTCAGTTTTTCTTAAATTTAAAAATATAATATCTTCTAGATACAAAATTAAATAAACTGATAAGTTTTAAAAGAACAATTTTTATCAGATTAAGTGATATATCTCAGCAGGTTTTCATCAATTCTAAATTTTTACACATCTTCCAGTTATTTATTTTGAGCAAGTTTAAAATAAGCTTGTTGATTTATGATAGAAATATATATTTACTCAGAGCACCAAAGAGTTGCAGCATTTAGCTCTGGAATAAGCCAAGTTGAAGGCATCTCTTTTTTGATTTTGCTGTTTTAGCCAATTTTAAGCAAACTGATTGTTAATCCATAATATCAGTGTGTTGAAAAAAAAATCTCAGCTCAACAAATTTGGAAAAAAATCTAACCAATTTCAAAGTATTACAATTTAATTTGGAATCCCTTCTTGGTCAGGCTGAAAACTTTTCAGCCTCTCAGTATACTAATGTTAGCACATCTCAAGTTATTTTCCTTGTATCTGTCTTGACAGAGCCCTAAAAATGTGATTGTAAAATTCAAAACCACAAAAGTTTAGAAATTTAAAAATTAATATCATTGGCTGTTGGTATTTAGGATCTTTTCACCTTTTCTTTTCTAACCAAATGCAACTGAATTAAAAGATTTTAGGATAATCTTCAGATATAAACAGATAGCAAAACTTACTTTATAAGGTAATCATTAAGAACAGTATTTTCCAATTGTAGAAACTAAATAAATTACACAAGCTAAAAACAAAAAATTGTAAAAAGCTCCAAATTATTGTAAGAGTAAGTTGAAATTAATATGGACAATGTTAAAGATGCAACAGCCATTCAACTGTAGCAATAAATATAATCCATTTAGTATCCAACAAAACATTTGTATTTAAGTTTTGCTATTAGCCTCAATTGTCATTTAATAATTTCTGTCATGTTTGGAGATTAGGCTCTTCAATAGAAATCAATGTTTCACATTTATCATCAAATACAACAAATTGGTTAATTACTAATCAATATTTGTTTTTTCAGCTGAATATACCAGCTAATGTTTTTTATTGATAAGATGCACCTGATTTGTTAAAGCTAAAAACTAAGATTTTTTTTTTTATTATTGTACAATTTAACATGCACCACATGCCATTTTAACTCTTATCATCCCCACGACATCTTAATGAAGAAAAAAGATTAACACAATTTCATTTGGAGGGGGGTTAGTAATAACAAGCTAAGTAACCTATCAATGAGTACTAGATTTATTATCAAGTTACTTCTATCTAGAAGTGTGCATTGACTGCAAAATATATGTGAAGGTGAGAAGGAAAATATAATAAAGATCTTTAAACTAAGATGGGAGCACAACAAACTACATTGATACTTGGCCATTGCTGGCCATTGCTGCAAATAAACTGATGGTGCTGGTCAGCGGACTGGATGATAGTCTAACCATCTCAATGATGAAGACATCACAACCAGACTGTGACTGCCAAGACAACCACTGCCAGCCTTGGGGCGGAGGGCTGAATGTCTAAAGGGTGCAGCAGCAGCATCAGAATAGGGAGGAAGAGTTGCAGATTCCCACTTACCCAACTCTCCCATCGTATGAAATCTGTGAACACGGACGGCTAGGAGGATAGGAAAATAAAACAATACCATGTAATACAATACATACAAAAAAAAAAAACAGCCAACAATTAAAATGGTCACAGTTTGTCAAAGCTGACCAATATGGTCAACACAGAAACACAGCTACTGCAAAAGAAACTGAACTGTTATTTAGAGTTCCAGTTTGAAGAGCCAAGTTCAACAAAGTAAACATCAATATCTTTTATATGCAAAATCAGATTTCCCTATCATGAAAATTTTCCATTTAGAGCATAAATGAAAAAAATAATTAGGTGCAGTAACTTATTAAATATAACTGAATTTAAAATGCAGGAACAAATGAAAAATAAAAAACAATATATTACCTGGAAGCAAGAGATACAAATTTTGGCTATAATTCATAGTTTGGACCAGGCATCTGCAGTTTAATTTTCAGATATTTACTTCACATATACATAGATGCACTGCCAGTTTTAAAAAGCTGTTACTTTTGCTTTTTTTTCTTAATTGATTGATGAAATAATTCAATTATAATTTGTTAACTTTTCAAGCTAAATAACAATTTAGATAGGTTACTGATTACTTTGCAAACTATTTTTTTTTAAATTTTGTTTTATATTCAGGATTTTGAAAAACTAAGCCAAAATCAGAGTTCAAACTTATTATCCATACTATAGACCATAATAATTCTAAATTTCTAAATGAACTCAAATGGTAGGAAAATGATCTTCATTAAACATAATTTATACAACAGAGCAAAACTGAACAGGGGGTCAATAAAATTTGAACAAAGTACACCATTTATTCCTGTTACTGTTCAAAATGTTCCTCCAGTGTATGAAAGAAGCTTTAAAATGGATAAAACATATTTTGCACAGATTACTTTGCATAATGAGGTTAGTGAAGTTACTAATTAATCAGTAAGAATTATTTTGAAAGATAGAGATCAAGTTCCACTGATCATAGCAATCATCAGCCCTAAATAGGTTACCAAGAATCTAATGTTTTTCTTGGATATACAATGTTGAACAAGGTTTCCAAAAGTGGCTCTTTTTAACAGATGGGAATGTCATCAAATTGCTTGTCTAGTTCTTTTGGCAGAGCTAGGTTTCCTGTGAGATTAGCATGTACACAAAAGCATTAAAAGTAGCCAACATGTTATACAAAAAAATGACAGCCACAACAAAATACAAATCAAAAGCAGAAAACAATTGTTTATTTACAATAGAGTTTTATGATGAGAAAGTGTAGGTGAGAAAAAAGGAGTCAAATAAAAGCAAAAAATGTAACTTCACATCAGTACCAGAGAAGTTGAGAGCTACTCTTCCTAAATCTTGCTAGACTCAAGTTAAGGATAATGTTTGGAAGAAATTCATACCTATTTTCAAGGTTTATAAATTGTGACCTGTGAACAGTGAAAACTGTATGTTAATTTGATAATATTTAAATGTTAATTTGCTGATATTTATTGTATTTATGAATTAAATCAGTCATAAAAACAACTTTTTATAACCATAAAATATCATACAAAGACATTGTGCTTTCTTTAAAATATCTATTTAATAATCACGAAGGCATTGCATAGGCTATCTCTTTGAGTTTAAGCAATGTAGCTATAGATTTTGTTTCCCAATGAGAACAAATGCAACACAGCTTCAGTTTAATGTGGAGTTCCATACATGTATGTGCAAGTAGAGACAAAAATTGCCCAGTCCTCATGGTCTTTGCTACAAAGTTGTCAGAGATTACCCCAAATCCTTCCCATTAAGTGCAATGGAGAGGTGCTCCTCCATAGAGTATTTAGCTACAAGGCTTGCTTCATTTGGAACCAGGTACATCAGAACCCAATGAAAAACTTAGGAATGAATTGAATGTAATCATAGATAAAAGTATCAAATTTAACATCTTTTTAAAAACCAGATCAACTGGAGTCCATGAAAGAATTCAAAGGTCAATCATTTTATCTTTTTAATATTACTCAAAATTAATTGTTTTAACTTTTTTAAGAGAACATGCACTTATGTATTTGCAAAATAGGGTTGAAGTACTTTGCCATTTACTTTTATCAAGCTTTAAAGTGGAAATTTTCCTTCTTTAAGTAAAAGATAAATGCATAGCACTGAAACAGATCACAATACACAACATTTAAACTGTTCAAGTCAAAAAGAATTCTGGAATTAAACAGAAGGTAAGGCTATATATTATATTACAACTGCAACATATAAGTATTATTTTTTATTATTAGTCCATTTCCTAGTAATTAAAAATGTGAAAGTAATTTTTTGGTGGGTATAGTTAAAAGTCATTTTCAAAAGAGCTAGCTCTTGTATGGTTCCTGGAGAAAAAAATGTAAGCATTACAGTAGAGCATAAATAATGGCAGTAGCAGAAACAAAGTTAGAATGCCATGCAAAGCAGGTGTCATCACAATGACAAAATCAGCCAAAAAGCAACAATATCCAGCATTAAAGATGACTGCACAAAGAAGAAATGATTATTAGTCTATAAACATTTTAGGAACAATGAATCACCCAAGAATTAGTTCAATAAAAAAAAAAAAAAAAAAAAAGTTAGATTTTGATAGCAGCAACTGATTTCATTATGTAGAATATTAAAAAATATCAACTAAAACAATTACAAAAATTAAAAGATATAAAAATGTAGCCCAAGATAAAAACCAAGGTTACTATCTTTGTGCACTGAAAAAGTTAGATTAAGAGGCTCTAAACAAAAGTAGTTGATAGACAATAAAATATTTAAAATATTTTTCAACACCAATGTTACATTCCAAAGCTAAAGAAGTGTTTGCTTGTGCATAAATACATAGAAGTGCATACATTAATTTGTATTGTTCTAAACATTACCTTGCATAATTATTAATTTTTTTGTGAGTACTTCATTCTTCTTATTTTTATCACAAGTCTCAAATCATTTGTGTTTATTATGCAATCATAAGGTAAATTTTCAATGGGATTTGATCTCTTATCCTTTATATATATATATATATATATATATATATATATATGTGTGTGTGTGTGTGTGAATAAAATCTGATTGGGAGTTTATTTTTGATCAATGCTGCTTACTAAATAGTCATGAATTCTGCACAGAAATGACAAGTTTTGCAATAAAATGCACCAACATAAGATGAACAAAATTTGAGTCAAAAACAATGACAGCACTTCATTTATGAAAATTTGACAACTTATAATTATCTTGCATAATTATAAAACTTGTGATGATTACAAGAGGTTAAAAAAAAAGCCATAAAACAATTTTTAAAAAAAACTTAAAACAATTGTTATTTTACAAAACAAAACTGATGGTTATAGATCAAGTGAATAACTCATTTCAAACATACCTGATTGTAATATAGAATAGAGTTATTGTATTGAATAGCGTGTTGTGTTAAAATAATCCTTATCTATCTCTTCAGTACTGAGTGTATCATTTTTTTCTATCTAATTTTATTTTTATCAATCAACTTGGAAGCAATTTTTTTTTTGCTTTGGGACATTTTCATAATCTATGGAAGCCTTGGAGTTATATAAGATATAGTAGAGAAAATTGTTGACAAAGACCTACACAAATTTACACAGCTCTGTTTGATGCAAATTAGGGCAACAATAAAATATAATTTCTAATCCTAAAATGAAAACAAAAAAACAATTTTAATCTACAAAGTCCATGCAGAAAAATATCAAGGGCAATAAAAGTTGCATTTCCCAACAAAATCAGCTTCTTGCCAACAGCATACTCTTCTAGATGACATTTTCAATGATGTATTAATGAATTCTTTCTGTCATCTTGAAATATTGGAAAAGAATTTTTAATTTGATTTTCAGTGAAACAACCAGTACAACAGCAGAATGTCACAATTGTAAAACTTGCTGATGAAAACATTTTGGAGTTCAAAAAAGATGGAAATCAAATCAACACTTGACATAACTACAAAGAATAAATACAGAATGAGTGTAAACAAATGTCCACAATAAGTTTAAATAACTCTTTCAGAATCTGAAATAAAATTTATCAAACTTTCTATCTAATCACACCACACAATTGCAAGAGAAAGAAAGAAAGAAAAAAATGAGGTTGGAGACACTGGTCACAAAATCAATTGAAAGTCAAAATTCAAAGTTACAAAAATAGAAATAATGTAAGCAAAAGTAGATTCAAGGCAAAAAGCAGAATGATGAAATTAAGTCTTTAGTATTATATGTACTTTTGCAATGATACAGTTTCTCAATCATCAACTGTAATATTAACAAGGAAACAATCAAGGTTCATGACCTAAACTTGTAAATTGGTTCTGAACTGTTGTCATGTTCTGGAGAGTAACAGTAAATTATTTCCAAAGTGTGGTAGATGATGAGGATATTGGTTAGAGATAATGGAATTTAGGCCAGATAGAAATAGGAACATTACATGGCACCTAAAGTCTGCTGAAATGGGTCTATAATGCACCAACATAAGTATTTTCAAATCACATCTTCAGGATAACATTTTTTGAAACAAATTTAGAAAGAACAAGAATGTTTGTTCATTTATCTTTCATAGAAGACAGAAGCCTTTTTTGTATCATGCTGTTTTCAAAATATTTTTTATGAAAATTTTTAACCTCCCAGTATTTGTCAACCACCATTATTGAAGCAAATTTAATGTTTGGGTTGCCTTTACCAAGCTTGAGTACATATATTAAGTGAACTGACATTGTATGTATTCTCATAAAAAATATCATGTCTAAACAGAACAACAGCACTGCTATCAGACTTTAATTACAAATGGATTAAATTTTAATTACACTTATTAAATTATCCAACCTAATTTGTACAGACTCTCTGGATTTTACAGTTTATAATTTAGAATTACTTTTGCCATAAGTATATCAAAGTAGAGATATTTTTAGTTATTTTTGTTTTGACTGTTGATACATTTTTTTTTTGTGTGTGTGTATTTGCCATTGGGTTTAAAAAAAGGATCATCTAAAAACCTACAAAAACCAGTGGATTAATTTTGTTTTGTAACAGTCTATTTTGAGAAATGTTAGGATTCTTAAAAAGGTTTTTATAAGTGTATTATGTATAGCTAAAATGCTATTTTAACCAGTAACTACTTCGAAAATTTCCCTATTAGTAAACAGCTGACCCCTCTGTAAGCAAGTGATTACAAACTTAAATAAACCAGACTCTTTTATAGACAAGCTGCCAACTCACATTTAAGTATTTTAAGTGCCTGTCCAAGACTTACTTCCTTGTGTAGCTGTCCTAGATAGAAAATAAACAGAAGAGAAGCTAGTCTTGGCTTGTAGCAATCAAACACCTACAGGCACTATCACGTTCAAATCACATCTTCAGGATAACATTAAATATTTAGATTGGAAAGCGGAGAGTAAACTAAAAACTTAGCCACATTTTCAAACTATTTCAGAAGAACTGAAAAATATAAAAAAATAAGTGATTTAGTTGTTAATGTCTTGTTCTTATATAAGTTTTGTATGCAATTTTAACTATAGTATAATTTTTAACAGTAAAAGCCTGAGGCTATTAAGTAGTAATTATAAAGTGTCTAAAAAAAAAAAAAAAGTCGCAAATGTAAATGTTGAATTTATTCAATCTGTTTTATTCGTATTTCCTAATATTTGTCCACTTTATGAAATGCTACAAAATAAGTTCTAAAAAATTAAATACATATGAAATGAAAAGGGCCAAAGTGAATAACTGACATAGAACAGAAACTATCATATTGTATTATATCAACAATAAATTCAAAATAAATTATTCAGCACTTGGAGGAAATTAATTTTGATTACAAACTACAGTATCTAATAATCATTTGAAAAGATTTGCTTTTCAGACATATGTGTAGCTATCTTTCTCAGATATAAGAATCAATAAAGAAATAATAATAATTATAACAGCCACATATCAAAGTTCAAAGAGAAAATTTGTTACCTGATAAAATAATTAAATGGCAATGGAGTTTGTATTTGATCCCAACTAAATCTAGATGAAATAGACAAAGAAAATCAGTGTTCTTCAGCAGGGAGAGACCTTGGAAACTCTTCAGGGTTTTACTATCCAAGTTAAATGGAGGTCTATGGTTGCAAATATTGAAAAATGATAACTAACTAAAACTCATGATATGTCAGTTGATCCACAACTTTTTTCTCTTTCTCTGACACAAGTGCTTACTATTATGATCTGTTCAGACAAATACAATTGACAGTTGATATAAGTCAAGTAGTCATCAAACAAACAATTATCTGGGTCACAAAATGCTGGTCAAATGTTAATATTTATAGCTAAGCTTGTAGTGGTAATACAGATCAATCCAATAATGGACCAGCACAATAAAGGAGTGCTTAAAAGTTATAGGCTTAACCTATTTATCAAAATCTAAGCACTGTTTTGTCCCTGTAATTGAAAAGAGTATTTTTTTTATATCGTAAAGTGCCAATTTACAAGTTTTTTATGGCTATTTTTTAATTCATTGCAAATCACTGATTGAACCATGTCAAGTCCATGAGTATATGATGCAAACATAGGGTGACATGTGCTTGTCATACTCAACTGTGAAAAAGAGATGTGCCAACTTTAAGTGGGATGATTTGGAACACTATCTGAGTTCTTCAACAGTGTGAGCTTCTCAAGTTGTTGATCATATGCATGACCTAATTTTGACCGATCAATCAATCATGACCAAAATAAATGTGAAGATAAAAGATATTCAGGGTACATTCTAGGTTTATAATTCAAGAGCAGTTGGGTATGCAGAAGATGTCAGTTAAGTAAGTGGGTACCAAAATGTCTGAATGCTGACCAGAAACAATATTAAGTGGATAAATCTAAGTTGATTTTGCAATATTTTTAATGATCCTGTGATAATCTTTGGAAGGAGTCCTCACTGTTGATGAAACATGGTGAAACCAAGCTGATCCAAACAATAATCAATGCAATGGCAGTATTCAGATTCTCCATGGCTACAGAAATTTAAGACCAAAAAATCAGCAGGAAAGGTTTTTTTTCTGGGGAAAGAGATGTTTATGACTAAATATCTTCAGAAAGGACAAGTACAAATAGTTCATGGAGAATACGATTCTAACTTGTTCTGCCAATTAAAGTAACTGTTGAAGGAAAGCTGTGGAAAGTATTCTTTTTGCAGGACTACACACTTGTTCACAGGGCTGGCAAAACAATGGCTATTTTGAATTTGAGGTTTGAGTGAATAAAACAGTTATAGCTCCAATATTTCTTGTTTCTAAACCTTAAAAGGAGTTTGAAAAAGGAGGACATTTTCAAATTAGATAAAATTAGAGACCAGGAATTCAATGATCAAATATAATAATTTTTTTGAAATGTTTAAAGAAACTTGAGGAAAAAAAAAAAAAAAAAGTGCCACATATGTTGAATTGTGGGGTGAATTTAGTCTATCATGCAAGTTTCATTCCTTCTTCAGTTTGGTTGAGAACTTTTCAGCACCCTGTCATATCAGCATTTTTACTAATTTTCTTTTTAACTAATCCACATGGAGCAGTACCTTAAATACATTCATGATAGTTAACTACCAAGTAAGAACTGACTAAATATCAATCATTTGAATAACTGACAAGCATACTTGTAAAAATTTACTAAGCTTAATTTGGTCTGATATAAGGCTACCACACCCAAGCACCAAATGAAAACCCAACTGACAAGTGAAATGTTGCAAAACCAGCTTACCATACATCTAAACATATTTTACAGTCTAAACTCCAGATTTGTTTGAAACTTTCCTCATTTTTCATAAGAGTAAAACACTATACCTGGGACCCCAAGATCCATTATATATATAAGGAAAAAAATCTAATATAAAATATAAAGCATCTCAAATAAAAACTGGCATTTATTGTTGACCTATTTTACTGAACTTTAGTGTTAATGTTCTTGGTCGGAGTGACAATAACTTGGAGAAATATGCATTCAGTTTCTTCCTGATCTAACACGAGTATTTGGTCTATTATGTAATCATTTCATAATGAAAACAGTAATATTTTTCTAGGTTTCTTCAATACTTTATTCTTATCTTTGTAAGTAATATGATGAATATCAAAAATAATGTAGATAGTGGAATCAAGACAACAGATTCCAGAGAATAAGCAATGACATTTAAATCAAGCAAAATAATCTATATAATACTCAAAATCTCATTTTGTTTATCTGTGTGTAACCTCTTAATTGGCCAAAACAATGAATTATAAAAATATGCATTGAATTAAGGTACGTTGAAAATGCAGTAGTTTAAAAAGAAATTATACTAATTTTCTCTGAAAGAGTTGTCTAAGCTTTTAACTCAGGAGACTACTAGAGTGGTAGTCCTTTGATCAAACTCTGAAGAGGTCCCTTGATTCATGACCATTTCCAACACCCTTTCACTTATCAATCATAAAAACAGAGTACCAAAGAAACTCAGTCTAAATGGTCAATTCTGGGTATAAACAATTTATCCTCTAGTTAAGTAATTTGACCAAGTTGAATTATAAGTAAAAATTATGCAGTTATAGTATTCAGAAATTTAGTAAACTGAATATCAAGTTTAGCCAATTTTCTCATTCTGAATTGAAATTTAAGAGCAGTTTCATCTTTTTTTTTGTCTTTAAAATCTCAGTAGAAGAGACAAAAATCAATCCAGCAAATGAGAACACTGCAACACTTCAAGAAGGAATCAAAAGCTGTACTTTTGTCAAGAGATTATATATATATATATATATATATAAAGAAAATTGAAGATTTATGATGACTGAAGAACTTATTGTCAAAAACATTAAAATCAAGCCAGTCCAGATTGAGTCACAAGGAACGGAAATTTAAGTTTGCGTAACTTTTCAAAGAAATAGCCATGATTGACTGTATAGTGTCCTTGATGTCAGAAATAGAATCATAATTACTATAAAGATAAGAAGAACACTTAAGCATAATGAAATAATCATGCAGTGATTATCTTGATAAAGAGAGAAGAGGAGAGTGAAGCCAACAAAATGACAGCAGTCACTTCCTTTTGTGAGAAAGGATGATTGAGAAAAAATTTCAAAGGTGGAAAGCTGACAAAAATTGGAGGATTATTTTTTTTTCACCAAGTCAAATTTTGATCTTGTTACAAGATGACAAAATTCCAATTTGGTTGAGTAGAGAAAGAAATAATGAGAGTACTGCTTACAATAGTTTCCATCTATATTTGGGAGTTTTTAAACACTGTACTATCTCATCTTTGCTTTTAAAGATTCTTAAAAAAGTGAAAAGCTGCAATGACACCTGACTTGGAGCAATTCTCACCATTGTGAGCATAGCAAGTTTGATCTTCATAGTGTTGTATTATTGTTGCCTTGGGCCAGATTTTCTGAGCCTTGTAAATAGTCATTACCACACTGAACTGTTACTTTTTTTTCTTAAGTACATCTATGTAAGTCAGTGTGATTGATATAAGCTATCAGTAAAAGTGACAAGTGACTGAGTAAATCTCCAAACTTTAAAAGGTACTTGAATAGAATATTTAATATCAAGAAGGAAATTCACTTGTATTCATTTGTAATATTTTCACTTAGCATCAAATGTTATATTTTTAACACTGAGTAAGACAGAAACATAGTTAAGATAATATCAAGCTATAGATTATTGACACTAATTCAAAACCATTAATGCCTGACTTTGTAACAGCATTTCACATGAACTGGATAAGTTTGAATGTTTCTTAAATTAACAAAATTACAAAATGTTGAAAATATCATTGATAAATATAGATGCAAATTTTAGATCATTAGGGAATAAATATCGAACTATAAATTGTAATGTTACACTGATCATTTTAATTTAACAAATGCTGAAGACATTGACATTTATATTAGGAGGGAAAAAAGAAAAAAAAGAAAAGGGTTTTGCCATAAGCAAAAAGAAAAAAAACTACAACAACGATATTGCCATTCAAGAAAAATTTGAAAAAATAAAAATATAATAAGTTAACTGCTCTGTGTGTGTGTGTATATATATATATATATATATATATATATATACACACACACACACACAGTATTTTTATATTTGTGTAATGTCTGTAACACTTTACTGTATTAGAGTTATCTCCCTTGCACTGGTTATGCAAAATTGTAATGTAATTGTATCACAATGTCAGGCTGTTTCAAGCTATTTATGAAGCCATAAGATAAAACCAGCTTCAGGAAAGAGCAGAATACAACAATAATTAAAATAAAATTATATATCTAAAAATTCAGATGTGAAATTAATGAGGACTTAAAATATGCTGTCATTTCTTTTTACAGCATGTGTAAATTAATACATGATAAAGTGATAATTTTTCTATGTATTGTGAATGGGAGGATGAAGTCCTATGTTCAACAGATTATCATTAAATTCAACAAAGTCATTTTTCAGTCAGCCTCATGCAAACCAGATAATGAAATTAGGTACATTCATAAGCATTTTTTATGAGTATTTCCAAGTTTTCCAAATTTTAAATCTTGCATTTACTTAAGTTTTAATAATTTTTGAGATTAACAAGAATAATGAATCATGTTTGTAAAAAGAAAAACAAACATATTTGAAGATAAAAAAACAAAACATTAAAAACCTCCTTATAAATCATGCATCTAGCAAATATTAAAAGATATTAAAATGATGAAAATTCATTAAAAATACAGAAAGAGTGATATAATTAATTTGAGAAAAACTATTTCTCAAAGAAAAATATATAGAGTTTAACATTAAGTATTTCATATATATATATATATATATATATATATATATATATATCATTGAACTCTCTTTTGCCAGTGTACTTCTATAGCAGGCCCTGCTAGGAGCTACTTATATATCATTTATGATTAGAAACAAGTCCATCTTTAATAGGTAAAATTTTATATCTTTGAAAACTAGAAATTAGGTAACTAAGTAAAAATGTGAAAAACTAAGTTATGAAGTAGAAAACAAGTACTGTACCTATGCATGTGTGGAGGCCACAAGAGAAATGATGAACTACAACTGGCCACAGGAAAAAGTCTCTGTCTTCACTACCCTAAGAAAGTGACTGATGATAAGAGATTTAAATGTCGCTTTGGTACTCCTAGCGACCAATGTTACCAGTGATTGGTGGGGTGGTATACTGATGGCGGAGCAGTCTGTTGGCAATGATGACATCATTACTTCTAATAACCCACAGAGATTCAATTGACATAATAATAATGATGATGATATATCCCACTTGCTGGTAAAAACTGTGCCAAACCCATCAAGAGGGGTAGGTTTGCTAAGAATTAAAACACTAACAAGCTTTATTAGCTTTCTCTATGGTGCAAAAGAAATGTACAAGACTTAAGATAAAGAAAAACAGTAAATTATGACCGTATGTGTTGCTGTGACAACCTTTTTCTAATTGATAATACTAATTTTTACTTTTTATTCAATCCCTGTCCATTCATCTTACTCCACATCCTTTAAAAGTTACAAAGCTGCAATGATGTGCTATACAAGTAACCTAAACGACTATCAGCAGTTAAATAACTTTTAACACCTTACACTACAGTTTTAAAATACTTTATGTGGTGATGGCTGAGTAAACATTTCAAATATTAAAAAAAAAAAAAAAAAAAAAAACTTATTTGGAGGTATGACGAGAGGTTAAATTATGTAGTATATATATGGTTAGATACAAATTAACACCTATAAGTGAATTTGTAAAACTTGACATATTTTAGGAGAAACAACCTGATAAAAAAGATGGAATCCACTTTTATGGCACAGTGCATGTAAGTGAAAATTAAAGCAAGTATCAAGAATTCACTTGGATCATTAATATTAAAAATATCCTCTACCTAACTCTTTATGGGCAAGTGCAGATAGCAGAGAAGCTAAATTTTCTACTTAAGTATCAGGAATGTACATGGTCAAATTGCATCCAAATCGTCACAAAAGTTTTTAAACAAGATTTAAGGAATTTTGGGGACAATTTCATGCAGTTCAAAATTTTTTTTTCTCGTTCATTAAATGAAATATTACACAAAAGCTTACTGGTGTGGAACATTTACAAAACAGTCTTTGAATATATAATAAACTTTACATATTTGTAAACCTCAACTAGAAACCATATAAAGCATAATACATTTGTCTTTGCCTATGTTAAAAGTACTTATCCAAAACTGTTTACATTTTCTTAACATTGTTATTTTAGAATCTGCTTTACACTAAGATTGTTCTAAATTTTAATTTGATAAATCAAGAAAAATGAAGTCATATATTGCTTGAAGGAAAACAGAATATGTAATGAGTTCAAAATATAAATAACCTTATATTTTCTTGATTGTTTTGAAAGTATGTCCTGTTTGACAGGAACAAAGTTGTTCTCAAGTTTAATGTCTAGAGACTGATCTGTCTGTCAAACATGACCAAGTTAGAGCATAAAATAACATTAATCATGCTTTTGGAGTTTATAGTCAGTTTATTTTGGTGAGTATTCAGCTATCAAAACATGGGATAAACTTCTTAATTTTTTTTTTTTTTTACATCAATTAACCACAAGCAAGGAAATAATGCTACTAAAATGCAAGGGGCTTGAAAGAGAATGAAAATACTTTAAAAGGAACCAGAAACCAAATCCTAAACAGGAAACAAAGGATAAACCTCTACTCCTGTTGAAAAGACCAGGGAGGTGTGTGAATTGGACAATAAAACTTACTTTAATTTAGATAAATTTTACTGTATTTTAATACTTTCAAAAAAATCTTGAATACAAAGACCAAGCCAAAGACTTTTAAAAAGTTAGAGATCTTGATAGAGGAAAATCCTGCATACAATATTTATTAGATTAAAAAGGACTAAATTATTTGAATGTGATACAAAAACTTCTGAAAAGCAATAATACTATTTCTTTGGCCTCAATGAAAATTATTCTTGACCAATGTGCTCATTTGAAATAGCTCCTACAGTTACAAAACTGTGAAGGCAGCTGATGTCCATGACTATGTACAAGTTCTTTCAGAAACTTGCAGTGTTACATGAACTAGGGAAATCAGGCACTAATACCCCTATCAACTTAGGTGAAGGTTTCAGAATTAGATCTCAAAGTCGTTTTATCATGCTTCTACCTACTCTTACTTGAAAATTTACAACAATTTATAACAATTTATAATTGCAGCATTATTCTTCCTTCCTTCCAACCAATGTTCAACTTCAAAATTTCATACAAAAACATAATCAACTTTAAATTCATGCAATGGATGTAAAGTTTTGTCCTTTATTCCATTTTTAATATTCACCCCTTGAACTTACTGACATGGACTTAGTTTCAGTAAATAAAATGATGTTCATGACTGACATCTGAGCAAAGTTTCAGCAAGAGAAGCTCTTGTTACTGAATGCAAAGTAGTCCTAAATAAGAATGAGTTGACTTACATTTTTATGGTCCCTTTTCTATTCACTTATTTCATTTATTGAATCTTTAAATGTGCAAACTGTATATTCAACTTATCCATTTGAGAATGGGTGATATGAAACTATTAATATATGGTAAATTCCACTGACATCCATAAACAGTTTGACCTCTTGGTTAATGAAACATGGGCTATTATCAGTAATCTCACACTAGATGAAGATCTCTCAACTTCATGACACCTACTTCAGTCCACTTTGAGTACATGTCAACAGCAATCAGATCATATATCCAATGAATAGACATACAAAATCCAAATGTATTCATTTTCCATTGCTGACTGATATTTCCAGCTATGAATTGGAAACTTATTAGGACTACTCTTACCATGAATACATACATCACAAACTTTAGATTTTGATATCAACATTCAAGTTTGGACACCATATATATCATTGAGCATGAGCCTTCATGTATACTATTTTTACATGTCTCTGATGAAGTTCTTGCACCATCCTAAGCCTCAACCTGAGAGGGATGACCATTTGACTTCTTCACCCTCACAACTTAATTTTTGTAGCTTGTTAAAGTACAGCTGTAATTCAGCAATCACAACATGATTTCATCAGTCATTCAGATTCAATGCATATCTCGTTATAAATAGTAAGACCTTTTCTGGTTTCTGAACATACTTCAGATATTGTCATAGGAAAGGGAACCAAATCCATCCCAAGAACTAATTTCTCAGACTGAACCATTATCTACTAAGGCATTTACCAGAAGATGACTAAGACAACCAACATTACTGTTGGAGGAGGCAGCATGATACACTAATATACATTTGTCGTTATCTAAGAATCATGATCAACATTGTATTCTGGCAGTTGTAAAAGGTGACATAAGCTTATCAGCAAACAGTCCAAGGTTGGTGTACAGAATGAAAAGAATTGCCATACAGATGCTGATGAAGTCTTTTGATGGAAAAATACAAATGCTAGTCATTTTCTTTTTAATGTTTCCATAATTTCTCTTTGCAACTGATCATGTATATGAAATCCAAGAAACCAGTTTTTCAAACTCATTATCCATTTTATGATCTACATGCACCATAATTGGCTTTGAATGGTCAAAATGCTCCAAATAAAGGTGTAGAACCCAACATTTTATACATATCTTAGAAAGGTCTTTTCTGATCTGCTCTCACCTTCCTTAAACAATTCAGTTAAAAAATTGGATAAATGATGTTATGATTGGAATAACTGAAAATCACAAGAAAAGCTTTCAAATCAGTAACATTCTCTGGACAAGGTGGCCTTTTGCATTGCAGTAACTTTCTCTGGAATGGATGCTATACTTTACTTGTCGATTCTAAATCCCATATTCTAGAAGAATAAACTGTCATTTAGTCCTTTTTATCAACTTATCTTTTGTCCAATGCAGTCAATACTTTCCAAAATTTAATAGGTGACAAATATCATCAATTCCCCCAAAACAAAATATCTACATGAACTTTAAAGAAAGCAAAGCCCTTCAATCACTTATCCACTTCATGTTGCAAAGATGCCCATGGCACAATACATACTGAATTGCAAGCAAGTGGTTTGATACAGAGCAGGAGAGCAGCATTTACATTTCTTCATTTAACTCGAGTTGCTGATATACAGAACTCAAATCGAGCATATTAAATCTTTCTTTTTAAATAACAATTCTTCATTATGTGGTATTAGATATGTCATAAGGTTTGTTTCCAAACATCACAAAATCAAATAGTTCCAGTATTGTCTTTAGCTACCAGTACAATGGGTACAGCCTAATTGGGAATATTCAATTTTTTTCTTTTTTTAAATGCTACCTTGTTTCTCTAGTTGATCAAATTCTTTCTAAGTCCTGTCTTTTAATGAATAAAATACTATGTGAGCCCTACAAAATTATGCAGTTGCTGTCTTAACTAATCACTCACCTTAAAATCCTTTAAACAGCTTAATTCATCCTCATCACTAAACACTGAATCAAATTCAGCTACTAACTCCTTCAATTTCAATGGGACTACATTGTTACTTAAAGGAAACCTGACTTTCATATTTAACCTGTCCAACAATAAGGGAAGCTCAACACCCTCCACAACCAACAGCAAATGACTCACTTCCCCCATTTGACACCTCAATGTCAGTCACACATATGCATTTTCAATCTCACCTTCAAATCTTCCATGCCTGAATTTTCTTCAAAATTATCAATGGACATAGGGCCTGTGATTACAGCCATCTGTAGATGAAAGTGAATCTACCAACTAGTCACTGATTTGTGATAATTCATATAGAGCTAACATGTTAGAAAGTGGGAATAAGGCCAGCTGGAGTCAAAAAGTGGAGGATGTAGTTGCTCCCCCCCACCCCCGAAAAAAAAAAAGAAAAGCATTAATATTATTCATATCTCCAGCTTTAATGAATATAAGAAGATAAAATTAAAACAAGAAAAAACTCATAAAATTTTAATAAGCTGTTAATTTTATATAAAACCAATTATTTCAATAAAAAATAGTTTCATAAAATTACATGAAAATTTAATCTTCAAGAAGATAAAAAGAAAGGATCAGACAAAATATTCTGGACAAGGTGAGATTAAGTTCTTTTAAAATAAATAAAAAAAATAAATGTAAAAATAAAAGGAAACAAATATTTTTCAAGTAATAGAGACAATGCACAAGACCAAAACAACTAAATAGCTCACTATTTTGAAAGAATATAATTTTGCCAAAGTCAAATTGTTTTCTCTTAAAATAATTATTTCCTCTCCTAAGATGTTATTAGCGTTAGATAAAGTAGATTTGTGTTGTACAGAAAAATATATTCAATTACCTTGAATGTAAGTCATGGTAACAACAAAAAAAAACATTAACATTTTATTAATTTATACATCAGTTTAAGAAATAAAATGTTGGGTCATCTTCAATAATTTATTAACATATTAGCTGTTTATGATAAGGCAAGAAACAAGCTCCTCTAAGTTTTAATGGAAGTAATTCTCTTAAGCACATATGTCAATAGTTGTCACTGCAAAGAGTTAATTTAATATTATCCCAAGCTCTTAAAAAACATGTATGATTTTAAGGAAAAACATTTAATATTTATTAACCCCCTCTATTCCAAATATACTTAGCCACAAAACTTAATTCCAAATTAACAAGGAAAATTAAATTTCTTTGATAAATTACATATGTTAGAAGAGTGGGAAATCACAAAGAATTATTAAATTAGCTGCTTGATTTGTTGAAGAGTTTATATTTTGCGTAAAGTAAAATATGAACGTAAAGAACATATAAAAGATGAGTTTAAAAGCCTAATTTTCAGACAGACAACTCATTTGACCTTCAATGCTCAAAGAGGCATAGAGAAATAGAAAGCATACAAGTGACCAGTTTCATTAGATCAGAGAGAGACCAAGGTAGGCCAAAATGAATCTCCAAACAAACTGGTCACTGTTTTGTGATAGTTCATTTAAAGCTAACATATTAGGCGTGGGTAAGGCCAGTGGAGTCAAAAAACTGGGGGATGTAGTTGTCCAAACTGAACACAAAAATATCTACAGGCAATGTGTCATCATCTGCTATGAATATGGATTTGTGTAAACACATCCACTTACAGTCCCATTATTTATCTACAGTTCCCATTTCATAGAGGGTTTGTATATTTAGAATAAAAAGTAAAGCAACAACTTTGTTGAAAATTTTTCATTCTGAATTCTTATCTACTTGAAATGAACATCAGCTGCAAATAAACCAGTGAAATTCAACAGTGCCACAGGTGAACCAGTTTCTTATATAGTTGCTATACTATATAGTTATATAGTACATAGCACTTTTTCTATTTACAAGATTACTTTCTAAATTAACAAAGTTCAAAATCAAATAAAATTTAATTATTTTTTAAAATATGAATAAGTAGAACATTTCCTTTACATAATCTTACTTATCAAGTCTTGAAATAAATTTTATTTGAATCTTATTACAAAAATTTTTCAAATATAAAGACATTAAAAATGAAAAAAAAAAAAAACACCTGACTTCTAAAGTTCATTTTCCAAGTTTACAGATTCCAGAGAAGAAAACAAATGAGTAATATAAACAGATAACCGGTTGCAAGGAAAATGAAAGAATAGCTTCTAAAAGTCATATTTGCATTAAAAAATTTCTAAAATAAGCAACACAATAACAGGAGTGGATTTGGCAAACAAAAAAAAATGTGTTTGAATTTGCCCAAGAAAAAAATTACATAAATATACTAACAAAAACTGATGAGAGTTTGATAATGAGAAAAATTCATTTTAATTAGGAGTTGATTAGAAAATGTAAATTATTTCTAGGCATATCAATATCTGTATGGGTTAAAAAGATTCAGCTATTTTTATATGAACAAACCTACCAAGACAATTATAAATGCTTAGGAATATCTTCCTTATGTATATTCTTATTTCAAGTAGCATATTTAATAAGCTACATTTACAAGCAGAGATTACCTGACCCTTCCATTTCTAGTTGATAAAAGAAAAGTAATTCTTAGCATAGAATATTTTGAGTAACTATCCTTAAATCATCTGGAGAGAGTTATACAGTCTTATGAACAAAGAGCAGAAGGGTGAGAATTAGCAAACAATTTGGTCATTTTGTTATCTCTAAGAAATCTACAGACATCATACAAGTCTTTCATTTATACAAAGAAGCTAAGAGCAACCACTTACCAAATTGAAAGATCAGCAATGACAAACCAAGAATTATTTGTAATGTAAATATAACTTCAGCTAAAATACTGTTTTGCTATCACTTGTTTGCAAGAACTATTATAATAATTTTTAAAAGTAGAAACTGATGCTGGCATTAAGATTGTATTGAACTGCTTTTTTTTTTTAATGCACATAGACCTATTAATAACTTTGTTTTGAATTTGATTTAGTGATTGAGCATTTTCTTTATTAATGCATTTTTTATATGCCATATCCTTTCAGGACTTGAGAAATCATGGTTCTTAACAAATTCAAGCAGTTTGTTGCTCTACATAATTTTTGTTTTTGTGTCTGTGATTCTTTGTTCTGCCATCTATTTACTCAGACTCATTAAATAGGTTACTCCCCAACCCTGCTTGACTTCAATATGCCCTGCATTATTTTATATACCTTCTTATATGTCCAAAATTTTAGTTGTTTCCAATTGTTAGTAGTAATTTCTTTATAACTCCTATTCTTTACAATTTCCTTGCTTCTCACATTCTGTTCATGGTATTCACAGCATTCATTAGGACAAGCACATTTTTGTTGTTTAAATTTAAAGTCTATTAAAGATTTAGACATTATGTAGTAGTCAGAAACTTTTCTTTGATTCTAAAGACATTTTCCAATCCCTTCCTTAATAATTTTGCTGTTCATTATTTCTGTGCACCTTCAGATTTCTACCACACTTTAAATCATCAGTTACTACATTACTCAGATTGCTCGATTTTGATATTTCCAATACCTAACTTGCAATCTGGACTCTTTTGCTGAAAAACATTCTGTTCTTACAGTTAATGGTTAGTCCATTTTCTTGCTCTTCTCAAGTACCATGTTTAACATTTTTCAGTTTCTTTTCTGAAACTGTTTTCAACAGAATGTCATCTGTATAGCATATGTTATGATGATGTCCAATAATAGATCAGCATAGATCTTCAAGTCCTCTTGCAATCATTTCATCAGTCAAATTGAATAAATCCAATGAGAAAGCACATTTTCATAGTACTCCTGTTTCTAAATTTTGTTTTCATTAAATTCACTATCGCTGTCTGTCCCCAGTAAAGGGTATGGTATGTATTACATGAATATCTATATAAAATAAAGAATATTCAAGAATATTGTGTTGTAGTTTTCCAAATGCCTTTTCATAATTTATGAAACATAGGTATAGATCTTTCTATCGTATTGTTTGCTGTCACAGAAACTATTTCTCTCTACCCAACAAGAGTAGAGTTAGGTGGAACAATTCATATGCCATGTAAAGAATCAAAATTCTACTCACTTGAGTACATATAAATCTTTATTTCATGGATTACATTAAGAAACTTATGATTACTGCTGTGTAAGAGTTCTTTTCTTAAAGTACAGGGTATTTTTAAAACTTATTTGCTTTGTACATTTTTGTAAAGCATACAAATAAAAAATATAATGAACAAAAAAATCAAGAAGCCTGTTCCAGATATTTCTACAGCATCTTGATAAATTACAAAAATACAAGTCTATCCTGTAGAAACAGTCAACCATTTTCCTAATCTCATGAAAATATCAAAGCCCACATTTTTTTCTATTTCTATTTTTCAGTGTTATTATCTTCAATTACATTTACACTTTATCACTAACAGAGTTTGCACAGTGGGAGAAATGGTAGTATTTTTTTGTCATTAATAGTCAGGTTGAGAGTTTAGAATTTCAAAAACTTATTTTCAAAAAATGCATCATTGACCTCTATTCTTTCAATAGACATTTTTATTCCAGAAACAAATTTATATATATATATATATATATATATATAGAAAAAGTTTCAAATTAAAAATTATAATGTTTTATTTTATGAAAGTATTTATTTATTTATATATATATTTGATATTTCAAATTGTCCTCAATTTTTCATCAGAAATAACTGTTTGTTACAAATAAATTAAAATTACTGTTTGTTGGCAAGTAGCGTCCTTCGAGAGACGCGGACGTCACGTGATATGGAACGTCACTGTTCAGATATTCCTAACTTAAATCTAACTGTCATAAATATTTTAAAAATATTTTTTACTATATCTAAAGAAATTGCTTAGCTATTGAAATATTTATAAAGATTTAAAACACCTAAGTCCCTATTCAACCCTAATTTATGTGTATTTAATTTTAAAATCCAATATGTTTCTTTTTTTGCGTGTGAATGTGGAAGTAAAATCGGAATCTATTAATAAACATTTGCAGTTTTCTAATGTGTGTCCTGATTGATTGTAGTGTTTAGCTATGGGGAATAAGGGTTGTTTTGACGTATTGTTTGTTTATGGTTATTAAAACGAAATCTAAAATTGTTTCCAGACTCACCAATATATCCACTATTAGGACATAAGTTGCAGAATAAATAATAGATTACGTTATGGGTATCGCAGGTGAGGTTAGGTGGCTGTATCCTGATATTGGTGTTGGGTACGTAAAATGTATTAGCTATTAGTAAATGTTTGCAAACTAAGCAACGAGGTTTGTTACATTTGTAATTTCCTGTTTGGTTTCTATTGTTTAGATATTTGGTAGAGGTGAGGATAGCTGATAAGTTAGGTGATTGTTTCATTGCATTTATGGGTGGTTTATCGAAAATGTCTTTGATCTTGTTGTCTAATTGGAGGTTCTTGTAATCATTTTTTATTTTTTAAATTGTGAATAAGATATATATATATATATATATATATATATTTCCTGCACTTTCTATAAGGATTGAATTCATAGTCATTTCTACTGCATGGAAACATACAAGTCAGCAAATAATCCCTAATATTGATCCAAATAATATTTAATGTTTATATTTCAATTGAATAAAAATAATGATTAAAACCTCATTTGCATACCAAATGGATTTGTATATCAGAAGATACAATTTTTTTTTCCAATTGCATGTAAAAATAATATTGAGCAAGAGTAACAGCAATGAGTATAAAATGATAGGCAAAGGTGAAACCACAAAAAATAATTCAATCAGCACAAAAAGGTCCTCTTATGGAAGCCATAAAATGTTAACCATCTCAAAATTAATGAGAGTTTGTGTATTTGATGCTTAACAAGTGAAGAATTTTAATGTCTTTGAAATTACTGAAAAAGAAAAATTCAAATATCATTTGTCCTTGCAAGAATTTTTACAACAATGAAACAAAAACAGGGATCAGGAAATAAAGTCTTATACCTCAACTTAGTAGAATTAAGCAACAAAGGAGAAAACACACCAGTCTTATGCTAAAAATTTCATAATATATAAACAAGATAATGAAAATATAGTCAGATCAATAGTTAACTAGGCTGAGCTATCTAAGTATATGATTTTTATCAAAACATTTTAGTCAAGCATCACTTCCTCTTGTGTTGACATAGCAAACAAGTTCATTTTGTTGTCCATATAAATCTGTATAGGAGACAGATGTATTCTTGTTTGCAATTGGAGGTCTTTAAAAGAACAAACAAAAAGATGATTAAATTAATGCAAGTAAAACAAAAAACAGTTTTATAAACCTGCTGAGTCAAGAAATACTATTTCCATAACAATACTGACTGAATAACATAACTAGTCAAAAACTATATATGGAATGCTATTTGTAGGTATTGCTTAATAATGCAACAATAGACAGGTAACAAAGAGAGCTGAAACCTTTGATAAAATTAAAAATATCTATTTGATCAAGCAAAAAGCATTTTTTTCTTTATCAAACCTGCAATACTAATAAATAAAAATTGCATATCAGAAAATAGATATTTTGAAGAATTAGACAGCTATGAATAATCTAGTTGGCAGATGTCTTAATAGAACACATGGCAGTATAATTAAAAAAAAAAGTAAAGAATAGACAGTTATCAATTTGTTTTTGTCTACTACTCAAATTTATTTGTTCAGTAAAATAAATAAAATCAATTTAAGAGGAATATGGTGTAAAGTTTGTAATGAAAGCAATGAAAAGTCAATTGAGGAGTTTTAGTTTCCATTAAAAAATATTTTTGTGAAGTGATTAAAGAAAAATAATTTCAATTGAATAGTTTTTCTAACTCTTGTATAATTACAATATCCTGGTGTAAACTGGTGTTTGTGAGTGCAGCATTAGACTAAAAGGTCAATAATTTTGTATCTTCCCCCTAAATGCATGCCACAAACCCACTTATAAAAAGAAAATGAATTTCAGACACTAACTAAAGATGCTTATAATTACTATCAATTTAACTATTTATCAATTAAATAAATTAATCTATAGTACATTTTAAAACAAAAATATTTTAAGCTGAGTTATACTATCAACTGTTTTATAACAAAAGTAATTTATAGTTGCTGAATGAAGTGGAATATTTAGTCAAAATGAAAAACAGTATCAAGCAGATTGTAAAGAGAACAAGTTGAAAAGGAAAAGACAGAATTATATAGAAAGATGTTCTATTGAGTAGATCAAATGTTTATTACCAATAAGCAGCTAGTCACTGATAACTGCTGAGGTCTAAAGATATACAGAGTTGATAATATAAATTAGCACTCCTCTCGACCATCAAGAGGGGAGTAGAAGGAGCTGGATATTGTGGGCTAAATGTTCTAACAGATGTGCTCTGAATATGTTGTTTTCTCACAATGAACATTTGCAAGGGAAGGACAGGGAATTAACATATCACTGTTAGATAATATGTTTAAATTAACTTTTTTCTTATACTTTTTAAGTATTTATGAAATGCTTTTTCATGTTAATATTTTGTACTCGTGCACAAAAGAACTTACTGTTTTACAAGTCAAGGGCAAATAGGTACACTAAAAATGCTTCAATTGTTTCTAGGCATCCTTTTTTCACTTTTTATATATTCAAGTATTTTGAGAGCTTTATTTCATTTTTGCACCAGAGACAACATAAATAAAATAAAGCAAAACAATATACCAAGAAATGTTAATTTTAAGATTGTGTCCTTGATGTTAACTATGCTGACTCCTGCTTAGGAGTGAACTCACCATCCTTGGCTAACAAATTAGACTCTTACTCCTCAGCTTAATAGATGTGTTTTAAGCAGTGGTAGTAGCTCATTTCCCTTACTGCCAAAGTTGATTTAACCATTAGGCAGTATATTTCTCCTCAGTGAACATTATTCTGTTGTTTAGTGAGATGTTGTAACTCTGTTAAGCAAGATCCTGTTTTAACATTTGGTAGCAGAGTGTAGTTCATAAAAAAAAGCCAAAAACAGACAGATAAATGGCTACAAATATTAAGTTTTAGCCCCAGAAAAGTACCATGCTTGGCAAAAAGAAATGAAGTTCTGGGAAATGGCAACAAATATAGGTATGAGGAAAAGAGCTCAAACTTTGTTTTTGAGTCTGAATGGTAAAGCCAGAGCAATAGTGTTGGAAATGCACCCTGATAAATTAAACACAGAAAAGGAATGAAGTTATTGTATGAAAAATTGGACTCTCTGTTCAAGATGGATACTAATCAAGTTACTCTAATAGTGTATGGAAATTTTGAAAAATAAATGAGACCACAATATATCACCATCTCTGATTTCAGTATAGAATTTGACCATATGGTTCAGCATCTTTGTGAACATGATATTAAGTTGGCTAATGCTGTATTGGCTTACAGAGTTTTCAAAAGTGCCAATCTGGAGGAAGACAATGAAAACTAATAATGGCTACCATCAGAGACATAACACTAAATAAAATGACAGTTCAAATAAAAATGGTGATGTGTGTTAGATCAGAGACTTTAATGAGTACTTCCTCTCCAGCAATACATCAAATAAAGTTTGAACCAACAGATATGCACTTAGCTCAATCTTTGGATAAAAATAGTGATGCATATACAAAGGACATGTATAACTCTGGCCACAGAAATCAACAGAAGTATTATTGTGGTAGAGGATGGAAAGGCAATATATATAGAGGCAACAGATTCAGTAAAAGGAGCAATACCAATTATCAAAAGGATAAAACCAAGAGATGAAATCCTCTTGGACCTGATGGCAAACCATCTAGATGTGCTATTTGCAAATCTACCATGCACTGGGCTAAAAATTGACAACATGCCCTTGACAAAGGAAATGAGGAAGATGTCTTTGAAGCCAATATTGTACTTATGAATCACGAGAACTCTGGGGATAGTACACTCCTAGGACAAAGTATTAGTTCCACAAGTTTGGATGTGGGTTATTCCAGGTCAGTATGTGGCTTGACTTGGTATAACTGTTACCTAGATACTTTGCCAGAGAAATTTAAAAGGAACATGAAAGCAGAAGATAGGTTACATTTAAATTTGGAGATAGCCAACACTTGAAATCCATGTTCAAAGTGAAGTTACCTTGTATATTAAGCAGGAAAAAATGTTGAAATTCATGCTGATATAGTAGAGTCTGAAATCTCTTTTATTGAGCAAAGATGCTATGAAGAAGGCATTATTACATCCCTCTTGATGCTCCAAGTTTCAAAAAGTATGCAAGTATTGTTCTACTCAGTACTTGGTATATTAAAAATAAATCTTTGGAGAAAAAAAAAAAAAAAAAAAAAAAAGAAAACTAGCAGAAAAATTTCAAGCAATTTAGTCAACCAAGTTATAAGAAAAGGAGTACTCTCCTGAAAAATGCAGGAGTTCTTGATGTTAAACTTAGTAAAAATTTTCAGGAAATTACTTTCAATTGTGACATATGCTTAAAATACAAGATAGTAGCACCACCCAAGCCCATTGTTGATTTCTCTTTAATAAAACATTTCAATGAAATGTCATCTATAGATATAAAAGAAATTAAAGGGACCAAAGTTGTTCATTTAATAGATCATTTAAGCAGATACAGTGTAGCTTCTATAATAAAGTCAAAAGAAAGTTCAGAAATTATTAACATTGTATTTTAGTTTTGGATTCCAAGTTTTCCAACTGATAACAGGCAAAAATTTGATAATGGAGCTTTCAGAGACATGATTCAGAATTTAAATATTATTGTACAAACTACACCAGCACAAAGTCCATGGAGCAATAGATTAAATGAGTACCACAATGTTATACTTAATGAAATGGTACTCAAAACTATGGAAGACACTGGTTGCAGCTTGGAACTTGCAATTGCTTGGTCACTCAGCTGCAAAAGTACTTTGCATAATGTCAATGGTTATAGTCTAGATCAATTGGTATTTGGACAAAATCCTAATGTGCCTTCTGTTCTGATAAATAAATCCCCAGCTTTAGAAGGTGCTACATCAAGCAAATCCGTAATTAACAACTTGAATGCTATGCATGCAGCAAAAAAGCCTTTATCCAAGCAGAGTCATCTGAAACAATGAGAAGAGCTTTACATTAAAAGTTGAGACCCATTACTAATATTAAATTTAGAAATGGAGATCTCATATTTTAAGAGAAATGAATCAAACCATTGGATGGAACCAGGAACAGTTATAGGAACTGAAAACAAGCAGGTGTTGGTCAAGCATAGAAGTAGCTATGTTAGAGTCCATCCATGTTGTGTGCAGATGAATAAATAAAAGCAATTTTGTTAAACAATTTAATGTGCTAATAACTGATAAGAATCCATCCAATATGGACAATTTGGAAGATGATTCATTGGTAGACCAAGATAGTCAAAGTACAGATTTTGAAGATGCTGTGGATAATTCACTTGATGGGAAAAATATTAATCCTTCCACGAGTGACAATGCAAAAACTCATGAACTGAGTAGCAGTCAGGAGCCAAAAAAGGCTGGTTGTCCATCAAAAAAAAAAAAATAAATAAAATAAAATAAAATAATCTGAAGGCAGATAATGTAATTTTACCAAGAATAGGGTACCAAGAATGTGCAAATTGGCATCAGACAATGATCCTTCTTGGAAGAAAATGAAAGTTATCAGTCATGCTGGAAAAGCCACTAGCAAAAACAAAAATATTTTAAATGTATTCATTGAAGGGGAAGACCTGATCTGGCTTGATTTTGGGATAAACGTGGTAGAGTGGAAAGACTAACTATAAAAAAGAATAATCTATAAAAATTATCTTGTAAAAGCAATAGTCTTGAAAAGGAATTTTCAGACAAGGAAATTACTTTCAACAGTCAATATTGTAGAAAATGCGGAAGCTAAAAAGAAGGAATTATATAGCTGGGCAGAAAAACAAAGTATTTTGTTGTATCAAACTCAGGCCAAAACACAATTACAAGATGGATTAGCACCAAAAGACAAAAGACAAAAGATGGAATTAAAATAAAGGCCAGGCAGGTTGCAAAAGATGGAAATTCAAGATATGTTAAAAGTGATTTGCCTACTTGTTTGAAGGAGAGTCTATGAATTACCTGACCATCATTGTGGCTTTGAGGTGGACATGTCATTCTATGGATATCAAGACAGTATTTTTGCAAAGGAAGCAATTTGAAAGGACAATCTTTCTAAAACCTCATCCAGAAGCTGAAGTTCCTGAATGTTCTATATGGAAGTTAAATAAATGTGTATATGCAATGAATGATGTTTCTTGAGAATGGTATTTAACAGTTAAAGAGATAACAAAATTGGGAAACTGCCCATCTAAGTATGACCAAGCTGTCTTTACATGGTATGATGATAATAAAATTAATGGAATCCTATCAAGTCTGTAGATGACTATCTGGACAGGTGCTGAAAAATATGAAGAAAATGTGATAAAGAAAATCAAGCAAGTCTTTATGGTCAGATCAGAGGAAAATTCAAGTTTCAAATATCTTGGTCTTGAGATTTGTCAGTGAAAGGAGGCCATAATAATTAGTCAAAATGAGTTTGTCAAATCAATCCCTATGATAGCTACAAAAACTGACTATAATTCAAACTCAGTTTTATCAAATAACAAGCTCAAATTATGTAGAAACTTAATAGGAAAGCTAAAGTGGCTAGCTACACAGACATGGCCTGATTTAAGTTATGAGATAAGTGATGTGACATCATCTTTAAAAGATAGAAAAATGGAGAGTATATCACTGGTAAATAAATTAGCTAGAAAAGCTAAGAAAATCTCCTCCAGACTGTTAATACCTAACTTAGGCAATCTTGCAAGGATAAAACTGGTAACATAGTGATGCAGAATTTGCTGGACTTAACAATGGAGGATCTCAAGCAAGATACATTGTCTTTATTGTTGATGACAATGATAGTTATGTCCCTATTTCTTCACAATCTCATGGAGTCAAGAGAGTTGTAAAAAGTATGCAGGCAGCTGAGACACTTCCTATGGTTGATACTATAGAATCCTACATTTTTTATAGAAAATATCTTCTCAAACTTTTATGCATTGAAGACAAGCTGGAAAATCTTCCAGTAATATATAAAACTGACACTGCAGGCCTATACGAGTCTGCTCACTCATCTACTCAAATATTAGATAAAAGGCTGAGAACTGAAACTGCAATTATTCGTGAAATGCTTGAAAAGGTAATACATAAACTTGAATGGATTTCCAGCTCAAACCAAGTTGCAGATTACCTGACTCAGAGAGGTGTCTCTACTAACAAGATTCTGGATCATGTATGTGAACTTAGAATCTCTCTCTTCATTTAAAAGGAAAAAAAAATTTGTACATTAAAACAAGCTGCCACTATGGTCTACATGAAAAAGTAAAAAGGGGAAGGGGTGCTGTTAACTATGCTGACTCCTACCTGGCTAACAAATTGGACTCTTACTCCTAATGGATGTGTTTTAAGCAATGACAGTAGCTTATTTCCCTTACTGCCAAAGTGGATTTAGCCATTAGGCAGTATTTAAGTTTCTTGAAATTTCTCCTCAGTGAACATTTTTCTGTTGTTTGGTAAGGTGCTGTCACTGTTTGATGAGCAAGATCCTGTTTTAACACTTGATATGCATAAAGTCATTTTAGAGATCTTTCAAGATTTTAACTCTTGCATTTCAAAAAAAAAAAATTAGTGAGATATGACGGTGCTTAAAATTTATTGATCAGGCCTACTTTCCAAAATCTGATCAAATAAACAAACATTACATTTTTTTTTTTTGCAAGGACTTCTTGATTGAGATGATAGCTTTTGGCATTTTATCCAAAACACATTAATAATAAACAATGCAGTTTTCATTTCGATTGACGTTATCAAATATCACTGTTAAGCAAGCATTTATTTTACCTTCAAGTAAAAAAACTGTCTACATTGGTGTACTAATTAAGGCATATTAATTTTAGATTCTTTTTGTACTTTTTTTTTTTTTTTAAATATGAAATGGTTTGAGAAGATTACATGGTTTTTAAACCCAAGTAACATTTTTTTTTAATCTATGGAGAATATAAATTAAGGTAAAAAAAATGTCATCAATTTTTCATGTTTATCCAGCATAATTTGATTGGTATATTTTTTTCATTTAAATCTAAGCAAAGAGAATTTTATAAATATAACTGGAAATCCTTTGTTTAATGCTTTTCTTTCATACTCTTTTTAGATTGCTTAGCTTTCTGTTATATACCAACAATATTAATTGCTTCATAATATATAACACATGAAAGATTTCCTTTTTTTATTTTTTCATAAGCTAAGATCAGTTTTCAGATATTACAACAAAAAGAAAAAAAAAACATTGTTTTTAGAAAAACTAAAATCATCTTAATAGGATTGTCATTTGTTGAATAAAATTACTTTTCTTTAATTTTTTTTTCTCTTTAAACAACTATTTGATGTGGTTTATAGTAGGGAAAGGGCTGTATGCATGCATACACTTGTCTAAGACAGTGTGTAGGTATATAAGGCATTACAACAGTAAGTGTACACAAATTTAGCAAATTAGAGTGGGTGTACATTGGAGATATTTTTAGTGAAGTAGTTTCATGACAAAGACACTTCATATGTAAGTCCAATGCACATCTTGATTGTATTAAGTAATATAGCAGTTACAGAATCCTGATGAAGGAATGGTAAGATCTCAAAAGATTAATACTATTAATACTATTTCCGAAGAAACTATATATATAATCTCTATACAATATAAGTGCTGTATTTCATTGCATGTAAGACACTCCTGAAGTAATATATAAGAGAAGCTATACACAAAGAGCACATTAAGTTTTGGAGTGTCATTTTATAATATAAACTTATACAATCTACTGCATGAATATAGATCAACTTATTTATGTATGGTTTTAAGCAAAATTGAAGACAGGTCAACAATGTAAAATAATGTTATTATTGCAATCCAATAGTATTTAAAGTTCTTTAACCTATTTATAGCTGACAACATTTCAAGAATACAATTTTTGTTTAACATCTAATTAATGTACAAGAGTAAATTTAATAAATTTCATAGTTTCAAATGAATTGTTGATATACAACAGTAACTTCTTTTGCTGCCAAGTCACCAGTTATTCTATAACAATATTTTAAATAACACCTTATAATTGAATAGAAACTATTTTACATGATTTTAATGCAGAATCTGTGAAAAAAAAAGTTTAAATAAAAAATTGCCTTTCTTGATCAAAAGGTAATACTATTTCAAGCTGGTCCCTTCTTGAATGGTGCTAGAAATAGAGATCTATTTTGGAATTGTTAGCAAGTGTGTGTGCGTATTACATGCACAAAACCATCTCTGTGCAGCTTAGAAGAAAGAGTGCTTACACCAGAAGCATTTTGGAAAGCATATTTTTTCTTTTTCCTTGATTTCTAAAGTTCAAAAACATGATGGTAATGGTAACATATTTGAGAATTTTAAAATAGAAAATTTTTATGAAAAAAAAAAAAATTCTTAAATCCTGTTACCTCATCAAAATGCAAAATAATGAAGTCAAGATAACCTTTCAATTCTAAATATAAAAGCAATGATGCCATAACAAGAAAGTTTCCAATACTCTACTACAAATACTGATACCATTGTACAGAAATAACTTATCAGAGTGTGGAACAAATGGCAGACATTACATGCATAAAAAAATCTAAATAACCAAAATGAACTTACAAAAAGCTTGGCTTTAAAACTGAAATGTTTTAAGAAAATTGGAGAAAATCTTTGTCATATTTTAGGAGGGTTTTTTAAGGATACATGAAAATACCTAAATATATTGTTATTACATTATCTATAATCGTTATGTCATCATGACCTCCAGTTTTGTCTTTGAATTCATGTTGCTCTCTTGTCATCACATTTGATGCTACTTTTTTTTTTTTTTTTTTTAAGTGTGTGAGGGGAGGGACAGTACAAACAAAAATAGTAGAAAAAAATAAGACTAAACATTGTTGTATTCACATTGGAGGTGCTTTTTCATAATGTACTGATAAATACACCCTTTACCCAAAAGAAAACTGTATCTTACCTGATGTGTACAACTGAGGGGCTCAGGTAAAAAAAATCCTGAATGTAAATTCTGAAAGCAACTTAAGTGAAGTGGAATATCCAAATGGGGAAAGAGGGGGAAGGGGCAAACGATAACGACACAAAGGAAAAGTGGCTATCTTAATGTGTAACACATAGAAAAGATTTACTGCTAAAACTGACTCACATCAGAATGAGAGTGACAGAGATGGAATTTTGCAGTCAGTTTGACCTCCCATGTCAAGAAAAAAAAGAAAAAGTCTAGAACAGAAATAGCAAGGCCATAACGTGATGTGGGTAGTCCCCAGTGATCAACATATGGGCCAACAAAAAGGTGGAACTAAAGAGATAATAATTAGTGTGTTTGCTAGAGTCCTTGTTAGCAACCTCCTAGTCTTCCTCTCACTATTTCTCTTTTAGTCTATACCTCATTGTCTAGTGGTGACACTAGTAAGTGAGCATGCATTCAACCAATGGTGGCCAAAGGGGTGCTGGATTTAGAAACTACAAAGAGCATGTTCAAAATATAATTGTATGCTATAATTAAGTTAAAGAACTAATCATTGTCTTCATTTTTTTAAGAAGATTTCAGATAAGCAAAATTGTAATAACTTACTATCAAGTAAAGGGGCAAACAGAATTGTATAAAAATGATTCTCAATTAACTAGCAGAAACTAAAGTATATTATCTTAATTTTGGGAATTATGAAGTAGTAATTTTGCAACTGATTATGACAATTTTCTTTGGGCAATAAAGGTTTATCTTAGAACATTCAAGTAGAAAAAAAAAATTATGTTCATGGTCTGCTAACAATCTTAAATTCCATCAAGACTTTTGAATTTGCACCCCACCCATTTTTGTACCTCTTAATGATTTGGTTTGAGAGTAATGTACTAGTAAGCAAGGGATCAGAAATGGCAATGTTTACTTATTAAGTTAGTTTCATTATTTTCTACTCACCTTAAAGTAAAATAAAAAGCAAAAGGTCTTGTATTCTAAATAATCTCATTCCCATAAAAATTAATAGATTTGTACATTAGCTTTACAATTTGTCATGCATTGTGTACTGATGTGCATATAACTGTAAAGATTTCAAATAGGATTCAAAGAATAAGAAGTTAGAACTCATTGATACATCAACAGGAGCAGCTTATCTCTCAGATATAAATAATTGTATATATCACACTGATAAATGAGAAATTGAAAATGTACTTGAGACCCAAAAATTGAGAAAAAAGATGAACAAAAAGTCAGCTGGCAAATGAAAATTGGGATGATGGATAAAACAATTTTTGACATCTCTATTTCTTTTAATCTATAGAAATGAATTTACTTGAGTTCTGTAAAAAGATTTTTTTCAAAATTAAAGCAGTAAAATAGAATACAACTTCACAGTCAAAACGTTCAATTAAATAGTCTGCTTTTTGGAGAAGTGGAGGGATTGTTAGGTTCTTGGTCACAATGGCATGACTTGCAGCCAAACAATTACTGTATAAATTTAAAAACTATCTGACATGTAGCCTTTCTGATCATCCATTTTGATTAATGTTTAAGCATACACACACCTACCTACCACCAAATATATTGTGCATGAAACTCAGTTATGCTACCAATGAGGAAAAAAAAATTGTATTTATTATTAGTATAAATTATAGCTCTGTTCTTATACATTGAGCACTATTTTATTAGCACCAGCATCATGTGTGATATTGTGTGTGTGTGTGTGTGTGTGTGTGTGTGTGTGTGTGTGTGTGTGTGTGTGTAAAGATAAATTAAAATTGAAATTCATTTGCATTGTCCTTAAGCTTATTTTCAGCCAAGATATAGCAGGTTTCAGTTTGTTTTATATTTCCATGGTAATTTATATTTCGACTTTAATAGGTTAAGCATAATGTAAATCTGTGATATAGAAGAAATTGTTTATTATAGTGACAGTTATCAAATTCAGTAAGTCAAAAATACTTTATAATGAATTAAAATTTACCTGCTTATTGGAATCAAAGCTCCAGGTCATTTTTTTATGAAGATTTTTATAACAATAAATTTAATAAAGTAAATGTAAACTGTGTCACTTTTTGCTTCTTTTCTTTAATATTATCAGCCAATTATTGTTAACTAAAAGAAAAAACCCCAAAAATTCCTGTTTGAAAGTCATCGTCATCATCAGGGCCTTTCTCTGTATTGGGTAATTTGTAGAACAATCAAGTAAAGCAAGTAGGTTACAAAAAACAATAAAGAAAATAATTAACTGAAAGCTGAAATGGGTCAGTCAGTCTTGCTATTTGTTTGAATCTCACCACTGGCTTCTTTATTGCCATTTAATTATATAACCTATTTATACATGAAAAATCAATCAGTGTCACAATTCTTTTTCAATCCTTTTATTATCCAATCAAAAATTCATTAAATTATTATAGGATAATATGAATAACTTTTTTGTCAGCCAAATAATATTTAATAAATAACAAATATGCTTCTTATTGATTAGAAATATGCAAGTTAGACAGAATAATGCATTTCTTGCTCAGGAGCTTTGATAGTTGCAAATATCAGTCAGTTATGTGCCATGTGTGATACACACATAGGCGATCATGTATCTTTTGATACATGACTGACGAGATAGTTTTTTTTTTTTTTTCCTGCAGTAGGTTGCTATTTCTTTCTGCAGTAGACCAGTTGCCATCCAAGGCTATAGAACCTAGTCTGTCCTGTTATTTATCTATAGCTGGGGGGGGGGGGAGGGGAGAAGAAGAGGATTCCTTTCCTAAAGGTATTAGCATGTAAGCGAATGTAATGGATTCGACTGGAATTCGAACTCTGCTCTCTGATTCCTCAATCCAAGCCACTATCCATTACTCCACCAGGCCTCCTAATATACAACTATTAAAAAAAAAAATTTTTTTTGAAAAGATGAGTATAAAAGATTTGCTAAGAGTAACATTTTCTGTTCAAAATTCTGATGATAAAAATAATTTCTAAACACTTTCAAAGACATTACAGTATACAAACATGGGGGGGGATAGGTAGAAAAAAATGTTAATATATACTGATTTCATAAGCTTGAGACCCACTGACCTAAAATGATAAACTGATTTTTGGAGAACTGATAGGATTTTATCCTCAGCTTGCATAGAAGACATTTCCCTTCTTAAAATACATGTGCTGTACATTTTTATTAATTTACTCACAGAAGAAAAAAGGAGAATATAAGGTATTTGTATTTATAGCAAAATTATTCAAGACTTAATGAGCTTACCTAATGTTTTCATTTGAGCTTTTGAATGCAATTTAAGGACTGTATGCAAGCTTTTTTTGTTTTTATTCTAGATAAACTGTAGACAACCTTAGACTTGAATTATCTACATAATTTAGACAGATATCTAATTTAAGTAACTAGTTCTAGAATTAGAGTTAGAAAAATTTGGTTAATAATGGGTATGAACATAAGCATATATTTTTAATTGATTCCTGTTTCTTTCAATATCTCCCTGTGAATATGTCAATGATTAGAGCACAAGATGTTACATCTAAAATATTTTACTAGCTTAAAAGAAGACTAAGTTTTCACTGAAAATTAGAAATAAATAAAATTTAAATATATTTTTCTCAATTGAGGTTGTTATTTATAGTATATCATTCTGTTACATATTACAAATAACATTTTGCATTCTATAGCCTTTTACAAACAGTGGCATTTTTATATTTTAATATTCATATGAAAATATTAAATTTTACATGAACTGGAGATGCCAGACACTAGAGAAAGAATACCAAAATAGAAACTGCTGCAATAAATTGTAGAGGCAAAGCTTGCTCTACTAGATATTCAACATGATTTCCTATATAACACCAACCAATTTGTAGCAAGTGACATAACAAATTGAACTCTTAGCTAAGTAATTAATCTAAGGCAGAAGAACATGAATAGAGTAATTTGGATTAAATCATTTCTCATTCAAACATTAATAAATTTAGAGGATAAATACAAACCTTCCATCAGAACACCGTATTCATATACTGGATATATAGACAAAAGTTTAAAATCAGAGATTTCCTTCTCAAAGTCGTCATTCTTGTAAAATTTTATTAGAATATTTAAAAATGACAACAATAAATTATAATTCTAATACAGAGTTGGTGTGGCACTTATTATCAAATACTCATCTAAAATTATTAAAAATATTCAAATTAGAATAAAATGTTGTCATCATTACAATCAATGTAGTAAAATCAATAGTTTCAATAATATAAAAATGAAACTGCTCAAGATCCAAATACACATGTTGGGTTGATTACAAACTGCTCACCTATGAAAAGGAGTTTCAAACTGTCAGAAAGAGGGAGAAAAACAGTTTGTGGTACTAAAAATTCATATTTCAATTGTATTACGACTTCACAGGAAGTTGTGATACAACTGAAATATTTAAAAATAAGGCGAAATTCCAAGGGTATTTTTCACTTTACTAATCAAGAATATAAAGCAATACAAAAGGTACTTAATCCTAAAAGTGAATCTTTTTAAAAAAAAAAAAAATTCAACAACCAGCTACTGGGCTGGTGAGGGGGAGTTAGAAATGGCAAAATGGCACATGGCTTCTGTGCATACTTGAATCATCTAATTAAGAAGCAAGTCACATGAGAAGGAAAATTAGTTTGCCAGCTATTATCAACATTGTTTTATGTATAGGGAGAAAAAAAAACAAAAAAAAAAAACAAACATCCTGATATCAAATCCTCGCAATATCCTTCATTAAATGATAAAATTGTTTACTCATTTGGGAACTTTTGGTTTGGTTACTAAGATTTAATTCCAGTTTAAAAAAAAATAATCAAAACTTTCAAATTCATCATTAACCTTTGCAGTCACTTTGCTTAAACAAATTATTTAAAACTTTCAGGTGAATGAATATAAAGAACAAGTTAGGAATCACTATATGAAATAGATCATGATCAAGACGTTTTTCTTGTGTCTTTCCTCTTTTGTGTTCCAAACATAATCTTATTTTAAATTTAAATTCATGCAATGCATAATAGAAATCTGCCTGAAATTATATTTATATGAGGAAAAGCTTAACAGAATAATAAATTATACATTCGGAAACTAAATAGCATTTTAATGTGTTAGATGGTGAGGCGTATTAAAGTAAGTTGTTTGTGAAAGATGTTCATAACTGATATAAAAGCAGAAAAGCTCATATTGAGAAACGGCGTGGTAACTGTAGGGGAGAGAACTCTAGTCTAAAAAAAAAAAAAAAAAAAAAAAAATGAACAAATTGAATTGAATCTGACATCTTGTTTGTTCGACATTTTTCTCCTTTTAATTTCGCCTGCTGCATCTCTCCAGAAAATATTGACTGAGAATATCAAGAAATAAGTAGGGGAGAGCATTTTATTTTATTTATTATTAATTTTTTTTTTTTTTTAAGATAAAAAAAAAAAAAATAATGAAACTAAAATACAAATTAATAAAAAGGGAATTTCATAATGAGCTGCAATTTGTATTAAATTTGGTGGGAAGGGGAATCATTTTTCCTTTCTTCTTTCCATATAATGAATATTTAATTGCACAAGTTTGTCATTTCACAGTTTTCTTGATTTTCATAAATTATAACTAGGTGTGATAACCATCAAACAATTACTTTGCCCCTCTCTGAAAAAAAAAAAGGTTTGGATTCCTGACAGAGACAGAGAGGGAGAAGAGATAAAAATGTATCTAGAGAGGAGTATTAAGAATCAATTATCATGGCTCTGGGTCTGAAAACATGAGGAGTGGGGAAATTACTAAAATCACAAGAAAAATAGTGGATAAGAGACAGCATGCATGAAAGCACAATAAAGGATGCAAAACTAAATAATTCTCCAGATGATTTCTTCATGTCTAATAATAATAATAAATTTTGCTATTCAAATATTAAATATCAAGCTTATCAGTACCGTCCAAGCTATAATAGTTAAGATTTAATTCTTTATAAAATTCATCACTTTATTAATTTTGACTCCAGCTTTAACTGTTTTAGAATATTTTTTAAGATGAATTTTAAGGAATATTTTGATTAGTAATCAATTTAAATAATTTTTTTTGGAATATGTTAAGGATATTCTTATTTTATTAATGCTTTTTTGGTAATACTGAATTATGTAAATGCAAAAATTCAACTATGAGATAACGACAAAAACACTTTACCCTACAAGATGTTGTAGTGTAATAATTAAGAGCAACAGGTTGGTGACAAATTAACATTAGTGAGAACAGAAAATATTCTTGATAAGCCAAGAGGACCTAGTCTATTTATTTACCTAATAGCCACATTTTCTCTTTAATAGTGAAATATCTTTTCTAAGATTAATTTACATCTACTGACCAACATCCATTCAAATTTGAAAATTGCAAGGTTGGACATTGAGCCTACAAAATGATCTACTTTGAGTAATATAGTCTGATCTCTCTAATCTGGCACTCTCATGAGTCCAGCACTTTTTTAGAGTGTTCACACATTGCTTACAACTTTCTGCAGCAGCAGAATGTTCTGGTGATATGGTCTTACACCTTTGTATTGCATGAAACAGCAAAAACCTGCTTTGGAAGCATTAATGATCATTTTAAGCTTTGTTCTACCTTTGATAACAACAATATGTGGAATGAACTGGCAAGAATATGTTTACATAGGGGTTTTTTTTTTTTTTTTTAGGAGTGATTTCTGTAATCTAGCATTTTCTGTGGTCTGGCAGCAGCCTGGTGCCAGATTAAAGAGCTTAGACTGTAGTAATAAATAATGCAAATAAATGAAAATGTTGATCTGAGAACAAGAAATAAAGGGTGTTCCAATAACCTGGACCAATTTTAAATGTGAATTATGTTTAAGCATCTAATGATTTTTTTTTTCTTTTTATTTCAGATTTAACAACTTTGGCAATTTCAACCATGGAAAGATTAACAATCAATGTGTTAAAGTTTCAAGAGTGCAATTGGAAAAATTGTTCATAAATTCAAACAAACTGGGTTGGTGGCAGATGTGAAAACACTGTGTGCTTGTTTATGCCATTCAACTGAAAACATTGCTGCAGTATACGAGAATATGGCCAAAAATCCAGACACCTCTATTCGTTATTGCGTGCAGGAATTGAATCTCTCCACAATGTTACATTATTTCCACTTGCACTCTCAGTTGGCCAATTATGTTGACAAAAAAAAAAAAAAAAAAAAAAATTACAAATGCATATCTGTTTATACGTCCATTTTCATAAAAGGCTTTGCTAACTTTGACATGTTTGATTGTTAATCTTTCCATGGTTGAAATTGCCAAAGACTTAAGTTGTTAAATCTGAAAGAAAAAGAAAAAAAATCATTAGACACTTAAACTTAATTCACATTTAAAATCGGTCCAAGTTATTGGAACACCCTTTATTATCATGCTCAGAAATGAACAGTTTCATGGTTCAAATTGTAACATCCAATGTAAAAGGTCAATGTTTTTGTGTATGTATTTTTATCTCAAGGGCTGCTTATAAGCCAGGAGAAATATCAAATAAACAAAATAACACATTAAGTCAGTTTTAATGATTGTAACAGCTATTAAAAATGGCAGTAAATGATTTAAGAGAGCCAATGACCTTTCCATGAAAACATTTTAGTAAAGATTCTTAACTTGAATTTTAAAGAGCTAATCTTCTGTACACATGCTCATCTGATATCATTGTTGATACTTTTACAAATAATGTTGTTTAACCTTTAAAAACAAATAAGATAAAAATTTCTTTACATTGTTTCAAGTTACAATTTGATTGCAAAAACAGTTTTGCAATCATAAAAAATATTTACAAGAAATTTTAACAAAATAAAACATGGAAAAAATAATTTACATTAAAATACTTCCAATATTCAACAATAAGAGAGAATGAGGAAACAGAATTAGGGTGAATGTTAGGATACGTCACAACCAAATGCTACTTTATGCATTTATCAAATGGTTATTGATGATCTTTAATATTATCATTTGATTTTATCATTATAATAAAAAAAAAAAAATGAATTAATTTTCAAATCAGTCTCATCTGTACAGACACTATATTTATAGTGTAAAAATTACAAAATTCAGATATCAAACCAACAAAGACCCAATGTAAAAGTCCAACAGAAAATTTGTATCTAATAAAAATTTCAGGAAATCCTGTCAGATTTGAAAGTAACTTTGTGAAAGACAAGATTTAATGAGAGAGAAGTAACTTGTTAAAACTTGTAGTACCAATAATATCTAACAAATCTAGGTAAAGGTAATTATTGTCCTGAGTAGAAAACATCAACAAACTCATTAACATAGCTAGAAAGTTAGAGATTAAGTTAACAAAGATACTTTTCTGATGTTAATATCTGTTAAAATCTGAAAATTAAATAGAGTTCTGCTTTGAAAGATTTTTCCCTGACTTCAGTGAATGCTTTGCAAGAAAACTTCAACTCTAAACAAAAAACAAACATAGCACTTTTTATGAAATTTGATATATTGATTTACTGGAATTTCTCTCAGAAACTGAGATTTTTTTTTTTTTTTTTAATCACTTGATAATCTCAAAGTATTTAAAATACGGTTAAGAATTCAATTTCATATATTTTCATTAAAGTAATAACATAAAATTTTGATCTTAAAGGAATTTTGCACTGGAAAGAACATTAGCATTCAAATGTTTCATTTATTTCAATTCAAATCCATGTTAAAACTGGACCAACAATATGAAATTGTCCAAAAATTAACCAGTTTTACCTGTATGTTCTTAAATATTAAAAAAGAAACTTAATCTAAACACAAAATACTATTTACTTGACCTTCACTATAATTAAGTCAAGGTCTATCAGTTGGGATTAGTAATGGTTTTAGCCAGTTTTGGTATGCTTTAAGATTTTTATAGTAGATCAAGTTAATGATAATGTTAAAAGCCACTGTAAATTGTACAGTTTTGAGTAAAAGAAATCAACATGAATTATATCTAAGTAATACAAGAAAATTTCTTTGGAACCACAGTAATGGCATCTTTTGCATACGGATTAGTTTTTTTTAATAAACAAAGCAATATGATACAGAAGATATTCTAGTCCCTTTAGGGCTTTCTTTTTCTCTATGAAGCAGTAAGTGGATGTTTGTGCATATACAAAAGGTAGAGTGGTGTAAAGTTATTTTGAGGAGACAAGAGGAAACAGATATATAGCAAGAGATAAAGCTACAGGCAAGGACATTTCATTTAAACAAAAAAAAGCTATTGCTTGGATGTTACAATGGGACCTGAGAACCCTTTTTAGTTATTTAGAGAGTATACATTAAACAAAAACATAAGTAATGATGTCTTTACCAGAAGCAGGCAATACACATTTCACTGCAGACTGTCAGTGGAAGCTGACTCATATACTGACAAATGTCATTGTTACAGAAAAAATAAAAAGGATAGAAGACAACTAAATATTAAAAATGTCATTTCATAAATGAAATAATTTAATGTATTTTTTGCGGAGTAACTGAAAGCACTGACTTTCAGGATATGATCACGGTTTAAAAACTTGACCAATTGTCTATAGGATTTAAAATTTTCCATTTAGATTACACTGATATACAGAAAAAGTATATTTCTCAAGAAAGTGTGAGAAACTGAGGATGAAAACAATTTCAACGAGACTCATCTACTTGTATGACTCTTCCCATATTGAATTTCTATTTTAAATTTTACCGCTTTTTAAACACAAGTCAAATTTAATTTAGTTAACTCTTGATACAAATTAATCTCTCTCCCCCTATATATATATATATATATATTCTAGTTGAATTATGCACTGGCTATATGGCAGCCCTCATGTACAATGTGACTGATGAGAATATACAAAAAAGCTATTTTTTTCTTTGGAATGAGAAAATCTTTATGAGGAGGATGACTTGGTAAAGGCATTTTTTACTCACCAATATCTAGTTTGGTTAATTTCTATGGAAACTATGCAATAAAATATATTTGACATGGCAGGCCTGCCTGGTTCATCAGCATCATTGTCATATTAGTTTGCTCATCAAGTATGTGGTGAAATATTTTTTTGTTTATAACTCATGACACAAAATAGAATTTCATATGGTTTCAGCTTAAACATTTTATGCTATATTTTTATTTGTAAAATTTACAAAATAGAATTCGAAAATTAAAACTGAAAATTTTGTGATCACTGTTATACTGTAAAATAGCTACATTATTAATAGGAGTGGCATCTATAATTCAAAGCCACCTGACTCACTTTGACAAGCACTCCTTAGATTTATTTCTTCTTTAGGTAACAAAAAGTCAAATAAGCAGATGAGATTGTCCATGAGTTCATTTGATTTATGTAGGTCAAAAAAGAAAAGAAATCTCTCTTTAGGAAAAGAGTAAGTTGTAGGACCAGGTTAAAGAGGGATAAATTTCATTTGGTTTTCACATTCAATAATGATGTCAGCTGTTAAACTAATCAACACAGTAACAATTGATGATGACAATAGTAACTTAATATGTAATATATTAAATCTTTTAAACTACCCTGATAACTTACTTATATGTAAAATTGAATCCATAGGAAAATTCTTTGACAATAAAGTGTGTTGGAGAAATAAAGAATTCAGGCTATACCAAAAAGTCTCAAAATAAAAATATAAAATAAAATTTTAAAAAGGGGAAAGACTAAAATTATAAAGTCTTATTTAAGATGACTTGTTTAATTCTTGTCAATTTTCATAATAGCAATCCACTGTGATAATAGATGGAGAGAATTATTCAACAATTAGTACAACTAGGTTTTAAAATGGCTAACAAGTTTCACAAAAAGCTTGTTATTATAGAGTGGGTGCTAAAGTGTTAGTGACTTGATTCATTTCCCAAAATCAGTATTTTGAAAATGATCACTGAAATACTAATTTTGGGAAGGGGATCACACCAAAAGATTTTCAGCACACCCACCCTCGCATATAAGCAGATTAGTGGCAATTTTGCTTCCAATTGAAAGAGTTGTCATCTATTTGAAATTAGACGCAAATATAAAATTTATAAAGGACCATGATAATATTTTGATTCATAGGAAAGAAAGCATTATTGTGATGAAAGTTGTAATTGATGGAGATAGATCAAGAATAATTTTATATTCTTTCATTAAAAAGGAAAAACAAAAAATAATTTCAACAAAAGTGAAGTGGTCAATTATTTTTAGGAAAAAATAAGAGAAAAAGTTTTTTTTAAGGCATTGAAATAACAATATTGTCCCTTCAATAATGGCTCAATGAAGTAACTTAGTTCTTAATAGTAAGCTTGACTTTTCACTTGAATTTTAAATTTTTTATGATTCATGGGGGCAAATTCTAAGAATGCATATTTGCCCTTAAGTTTGACCTCATTGACAATGAAAAGAAACAAATCTAAAACAGTGTTAAATTTTCAAACAACTGACATAACTTGTTTGTTTCTATTGGAGCATCTTACTTGAAAATAAGAAATTCAAGACATTACAGGTTTCTTAATGTTTTTTTTTTATATTAATTCTTAACTAGAGATACCAAATTGCAGTTATATGTTGTAGGTATTTTAGTGTCATTGGGTGGCATCCGTTTCATCAATATTCTTCTTTAAGATAGTGTTTTTTTTTCCCCCCACAGTAGTTTTATTTGCAAATTCATATTAAAAATACTATCAGACAATCCAATACCTAAAAGAAAATGCCCTGTATTCTTTATGAAAATCAATTCTTTCACAGTAAAATAATCAGTTATGTATACAATAGAAAATGAAACAAGCACTGAACTCATTTTGTCCACCTGCTTGGTGGATCATTTAGAAAAGAAAAAAAAAAAAAAAGCAGTTTAAATAAATTGCCTAAACTCACAAGTGAGAATTTTGAAATTAATGGGGTTGGATGAATCAACTAATAAAAAATAAATAGCATGCCTAGACCCAATAAAAATAATAGAATATCATGATGCTGTTGACAACTACATTCAGTGAATAGATGGCCAGGAAGTAAGCATTGTGATGTCAATTTTGTTTTTGTTTCCATCAATACTGTTCTGAAAGCTGCCTGTTAGATGAGTAGCTAGAAGCATTCCAAAATGCTTTTAAGCAGTGCACAACAAACAATCAACATGACCAATTATCAACACAGATAACAGTAACAATTATAAACACATAGTTTATATTATGAGTAGCAGAAAGGAAATGAAAGAATCAGAATGCCAACAACAAGTCTCATCCCAAGAGAAACATCAGTAAAACAAGCAAATTCTCTTTCATATTGTACTTTGTTCGGCTACAGAAAAGAGTACATTGTCTTGTTTGTATGTTCATAAATGGCGACAATGTTAGTTTTGTTCATTATGATTACTCAGAGCTTGTGTGTCTCAGTTTTCATTACTTTTTGATTGTAGTTGACAAGTTACAACTACTGAGAAATTCTCAGTGTGTGGTGTTCTTATAAACTTGTAATCCAAGTTTGCAGACACTAATTCCTGTAAGCCTTAAATTAGAAGTTTTATTATCTGCCAAGTGGAATCTAAATTCCAGTGTGTGATAGGGTTCCTGTTTATTTTTCTTCTCTCATGAACCTTAGATTTGGTAATTGGAATCATTTCAACCATTCATATGCATTAAGACATTTTGCAGTCTAGATTCCATTTTTTTGGTCAAAATATATATATATATATATATATATATAAAGAGGAATCTATTCAGTTATTGTATTTATTTTTGTATAATAGATTTTAAATTCAAGCTTAATAAATAGAAAAAGAAATTCCATAGAAAAATTTCCATGTTGAAGGGCTATCTTACAAAACAGTTTTGTGTCTATTGGATAACTAAGAGAAAGTCATTGTTAATTAAAAAGTAGATTTAAAACCAGCAATTGTGCAAACTAAAACTGTCCTTTGCTCTGTTATGTTCCAGTAATTTCATTCTTTGAAGTATTTGTTGCAAAATGGTATTAGAAAAATTATTATAATTAAAGTAGTTTGAGAGCATTAAACATTTTCATATCCTTTTATTTCACATATGCCATGTTATAATTTATAATATTCATTAGATTTTCAAAATATACCATTAAAGAAATGTCAATATTGATTACTTTTACTCACAAGCTATGATTTAAAAGCTAGTTACCACTTTCAGAGTAGAAAATATTTTTATTTGAATAAGCAAGCAATATTATAAAATCCATCAAGAAGACAATCACTTATCTATAAAGGTCACAAAAAAAAGAAAAAAGAAAACAAATTACAAATGAGTTATAGAAGTTAATTTTTTTAAATTTAATTTTGAAAGCTGAATATGCAAATTAGTTATGCCCATTAAGTAAAAACTGCTAAGTTGGGTAAGATATAAGATTTATACTGATAGATATAAATAATAAAACTACATTAATTTGATTTCACAAACACATGCATTGAGAAATGACCAATTTAATATATTCTGAATGTTTGTGCTTCAAATGTTAGATTTATATATATGATTAACTTCACTTTAACTATCAAACAATTTATTTTACTTGGGTTTCATCATATAGTACTTTTATTTCACAATCACCACAATTAGCTGTAGGCCTTTGTGATATGGAATTAAAGGGGGGTGAGTCAAAGTTCAATATAAACTTCTATAAACTGATTTCACAAAGGGCAGGCTAATGCTACCTAATAAAGGTAGCATTAGCATTACCCAATGAGGCTAGTAACAACTGGTGATTCTTAAAAGCCAACACAAATTCATATAAATCATGTTAGCATCATAGATAACAGGAAACTGCTTCTCTTATAGAAATGGGTAGAGTAAACAGTGGGTTATAGGATGGATATAACAAACTTAGACAAGAATGGAAAATTTGTCATAGGAATCACTGACCACAAAAAGGGAAATTCTGTGTAGTGTTTTCAGACAAACTATTTTTAAAGAGGTGGATTCAAAACATTAAGTAGGCAAACAGAAAGGAAGGAAAATGAAATAATAAAAATGATAAATAAAATAAAAAGGACATTGGTTTCTAATAGCATTGAAGGTGAGCAGCAAATGGATTCTATTCTACTTCCAACAGCAAGCAGTAATCATTATATATATTTGTTGTGTTGGCACAGCTGTAAAAGGTGAAAATACCCCAGTCATGGACGTTAAAGACAAAAAAAAAAAAAAAACTACTTTTTAGTAATGATTTTACATTAGACAGATACCACTTTGATGGAGACAAATGAAAGTAAGAGAGAAATACTAAGTTAGCAGGATGTGACAAGGGTGGAGTATCCGAGTGACATTCACATAAAGTTGACAAAGTTGCTTAATCAAGTATGAATGCCCACAAGGAGAAAAAGAACATACAATTTAGAAATGTGAGGGGGAAAAGAAAAAGAGAAAGTGACACTGTTATGTTATGGTAAGTGTTATTGACCCACATATGCAAGAGATAACTTTAGGATTCATGTAGAAAGAATCCTGAAAGATTCAATCCCTTTTAAGGATTACACTTGTTCCATAATCTGCCTGAAAGAATATAATTATACTGCATTCTGATATTACTATTTTTTTAATATGATTAAAGCAGTAGAGAATGCAGGAGGCATGAAGATGTTTGTGACAAGAACATCTACAGTTGTCAAGGGTAAGTGAAGGCCAGGTTTCAAATACACAATCCTTTGAGAATCACACACAAAAATGATGTTTTAGTTTCTGTATTTACAAGCACCATATTTTATAGAGCTGAAGTTCATCTGAACAAATCAAAATTTTAAGATTCAAATTTCAGAGACATTTTCCTTTGTTTCTTAATCTTACCTTAAATTTCCAATCATCCTCAAATATAGCTTTAAAATATCTCTTAAAACTCACAAAGGAATAATAGAAAAATACCTTATTACATGATGACAGTGTAATTATTTAATAAGTTCAATATAGGGAAGCCAAGCTTAATGGAAGATAGGGACCAATATAAATGCTATAATACTCTACAAACCAATAAAGCCATACTTCCAAAGTGCAAGGCATTTTATGTTAGTAAGAAATAAAAACTAAAAATGTTATAACCCTAGGTTATCATTTAATTAAAACTTTAAAAATATTAAATCCTAGCAAAAAGACTAAATGTTGTATCCCAAAAAATATAACAAATGAAAATGTTGCTCCAAGTTAGTTATGTTTTTTTAAATTGTTTAATAGATTAATTTTTTTTTTTTTTTTTGCATACTTTTATTTCTATCATCCATTTCTGAGTTGACACTCCATTTATTTTAAAAAGTATATTTATTTTGTCTACTGGCCTGAATATTTAAGAAATTTTCATAAAGAAAAATATGCATCCTCTGGTAGGATTCAAGTTTATATCTCCCTTTGCTGTATAAACCATCGTTAGGTTCAACGGGCTTCAACTGACTTGGCCACAAGGCTAAATACTATCTAAACAGAGCATCTACTCAAATATCCACTAAAAAACAATGTTTAAAGTGATAAAAATCTGTCAGATTAATAAATAAAAAATCCATTACTTTAGAAAATACATACTTTTATAAAAGATTTTTGTATATGTAGTTGTCTAAATTTGTGAAATTAAAAGAGCATTGGTAAGGAGGTCCGTTATAACAAAAATATAAAATTACAATGTATTAAGAGAAATTAGTTAAAACAAAAACAAATCACTTTTATCTTTATCATTGGGTTGGATGAAGAAGTGTGTTTCATTTCTTTTATTCAATTATTTAAATGCTTAACAAATAACTGGAAATTATAAAAATTAATTTATTCATCAAATAGAGTCACTTTAAAAAAAAAAAATGTGTTACATCTTTATTATTCAGAAGAAATTCTAGAAGTAAATATTAGAAGCATTATTCATAATGTATATTTTCTCAGTTTCTTCCAGGTAATCCCACTAATTTTTGGTCTTTTTTTGGTATTTCACTTTTTATTTATGCTTATGCATTTCTATATTTTTCATTATATCCTCTCTTTTCAGCTTAAATTCACATCTGGGAATAAGTTTATTTCTGAATAGCTACCAAGGTAATGACTTTTGGCAAAGAAATGATGATCCCTGAGAAACCTTTGAGGAATTTCACTGGCTTTGTATAAAAAGACACAGTATCATGTGTGTGTGTGTATATATATATATATATATATATATATATATATATATATATATATATATCTATGATTGCACTAAAGTGCATGAAAATGGCAGTCAGTCACTGCCCACTTGAAATTTGACTTAAAATATATTAAAGCTCCACCATTTATTATAGCATTGAGCATTCTTTTTTTTCTGTGTAAAATCTTAGACTCTTTTGGGAGATTCATAAAAAGATTTTTAGTGCCACACCATCTAAGTATTATTCTTAAAACAGGGAATGCATTTTTATTAATAAAAAAGGTTAGAGGGGTGCATATAAGTGTATGAGCCTGCCATCAGGGAGCATTTATAGGGTTCTGTCACTTGTGGGGACAATTATTCAGTGGAGTTCTCCTCTGCGCCATCTCAACATCTAGGCAGAAGTAACTGAAACACTTGAACCTTCCAGCAAGTGTCTCATTCTAGGCAACTTTAAATTCCCTTTTAGACCCTATTGCAAGGAGGTTTGTTTCCTTTCAGCAGTTTATCTTAATACCAACATTTTTTTCTTCTGATAAAGCGTCAGACAAAAGGTACCTTAAGTTTCTATTTTTAATCAAGATGATACTTTTATATCTGACTTTTTTGATTAATAAAAATGTTCCGTTTTAAGAATGTGTGTTGTGTGTGTGTGTGTGTGTGTGTGTGGCATATGAATACATTGATAAAATAAGGCCCTTGACCTAAGTTTGCGCGCGTGTGTGTGTGTGTGTGTGTGTGTGTGTGTGTCTGTGTACAGAAGTAGCTAAAAAACAATAAAAAATAAATTTTTTTGAAGCATCAAAAGTTTTTTTCTCCATGCTGTTGATACAAAAATATAAAGAATTTACTGAGCTGAGGTTACGTTCAACTTAGGCAGGGGTAATCACTGATAGATGAACCTTACACTCACATCACATGGAAACACTGTTTCCCATACAATCTCCGAAATTAAGCAATGTCAAGCCTGGTCAGTATCAATTGGGAAGATCAGGTGCTGTAAGTGTGGTGGTGTAATGGATAATGGCTCAGAATTGGAAATCAGAAAGCCAAGTTCCAATTCCCATTAGGTTTGTTATATTCACTTCTAGCATAAAAATGTAGTATACAAGCATGCAAGGTCTTATTTTTCTGATGTGCTGATTGATTTATTGACAGCCTGACATGTTGACCAGAATTGATATAAATTTATGAAATCTAAGTGAATACTTTTTTATCAACTTAATTTTTAAAAATTTACATTTTCAGCAAATATCTAATATTTTATTGAATTTTAGTTACTTTAGCTTTTATAGCCTTATGTTTGAAGATGCTTTCTGAAAAAAAAAAAAAAAAAAATTTAAAATTTTCTTAATTTAAAAACTTAACTGAGATATTAATGAAATACCATGATAGAAGTACCTCAATTTATGAAATGTTATGGTATTTATTATTATTTTATGGTTTTTTTAATATCTTATTTTTCATTTTATTCTTTATTATTATTATGATGGTTATGAAATGCTAAAGTTATTTTATTTATTAAATTTTATTATTAATTATGTAATTGTTTACACCTTTATTATTTTAATCCAATACACTAAACAATATATATAAAAAAAAAATTAGTGAAATAGTAACTATAGTAATTAAAAATGTAAAACTTTAAAATTTTGAAGGGATGATTTGCAAAGACATAAACATGAGACACAGAAATGAATAACAAAAGAATTGCAGACTGCCAAATTTTGAGGGATAATGTCATGTATGAAATATCATACTTACAAAAATGGGAATGTTTATAAAAAAAAAAATTTTTTTTTTTTTGAAAAATATTGGGTGGAAATGACTTTTGAGCTTTTCAATTTTTGATTTGTATAGTTTTCACACATAACAATAATATCATCTAACCAAATTGAAATAATGCAGAATTTTAATAATATTATAAATTATTAAAATTAAAAAAAAAAATGAAAACAATTCTTGTAAAAATTGATCATTTAAATGAAATAGTATCCTTAATAAATCTTATTTATAAAAGCAATTAACAGCTTTTCTAATCAAACAATGTCAGCTTTATTGCATCTTTATTTTATGATTCAGAGCAGATTTTTTGGTAACTGGGTTTCCTTTTTTGCAAAAAAAAAAAAAAAAAAAAAAAATTAAATTAAATTCCCCAAAAAGTCCTGCTTTTAACTAATGAAACAAATTTTGAAAGTGAAATTTAATTTCTTGAAACTTCATGAAATTAAGAGCGCATGTGTGCATGTGTTGGAGGGGAGGTAACATATGTATATAAATTTTTTTTTTTTTTTAAACCAAGATTTTGTAAAAAAAAAAAAAAAAAAAATCATTCATTTGTGAATAAGTCCTGAAAGTTTCATTAAATCTAACAATTGATTTTTGCAAGAATTTCTGAAGCAATGTGTTTTTCACCTGAAAAAAGAGGCTAAAACACCAATAGCTGATGCAAAAAAAAAAAACAAGATTTTTAACCAAAATTTGGAACATGTTAGAAAGGATTAAAAAATTTAATAAAATAATAAAAAAAATTTTGGTCTTTCCTCTTAATAATAAACATTTGGAGGATAAAATTTTGTTTATAAGTTTGCAGCCTTTTTTCATCATGCTATCCTGTTTTTCATTCAGCAAATTAGTACCTACATAAAAATATATAAAACAGTTATTGCACTATTCAGGTAATAAATTCATTTAACCAAATCTATTTTTTCTTTATTTATTCATGTATTTTTAATTATAGCGGAATGTGACCAGAAGTTCTCCAGCAAATGAATTCAATTGTATCAAAATCCAGGTATTACCAGATAACCATCCTCCTCATAATGACTCTCTCCACAAAAAAAGAAAAATTCTTGGTTAGTGAGGAAACAGCCAATAGCTGAAATGAGAAACTCCTCAGATGATACAGGAAATAGGAAAATATCTTGATAGAAGAATCCCACATCCTATTCTGATGTGGTCCAGTGTGGGTGGAAGAAATAACACTGCTAAAACTTATTGGAGAAACACATGCCAAAACAGTGGCAGCTACTGTTATCACAAAACTGAATTCCTCCTCTTTGTCGTCTCATATCCAAATATTTAAATAAAAGAAAATGTGAACATGAATATAATCCGAGAAAGACTATCGTTTTGATACAACTATTGTATCAGCAAAATAATTCCAGATTTTTTGCTTATGCTTTCAGTAATTTTTATTCCATGACAAGTAGAGAATAACCTTTATTTTTTATGCATGCCTAAGCAGCCCAAAACCAAACCATTTAGGAAAAACAGCAAACCAGTTCATCCATATATTTGGCGGACAATAAGACAAGGCCATGAGGCAAGATTGTTAAATATACTGTATGCATAATTCCTCATAATATGCATGGACACAAAACTAGTTCCAGATGGCAGTGAGTCACAGTAAGTTACCAAGAGTGACTAAGGTGGAGCATTTAGTGAATAAAATTTCTTTTCGTAAAGTAGATAATCAACTGTTGTCGTTTGAGTCTGGCTTCCCGCCAATTGTGAGCATGAGTAATGAGGAGATTATGCGGAACAGCTTGAGAGAAAAAAAAAGAAAAAGAAAGGATATTACCATGCTTGCTTCAGATGATTGTGTGCTCACATTTCTATAAGTTGAATTTCATGTTTCAACCATGTCTGACAGACTTTCTTCAGGCCCTGATTTAATATAAATCAGTCAGATGTTAACCAAGAGGACTGGTCACTAATATTTAATAATAAAGCTGCCAAATTTTCTTACAACTTCAGCATCACTATTGTTTTTTTTTTTGTTTTTTTAAATATGAACTTGCAACCAAATTTAATTTGGTTGCAAGTTAGTGTGCATATTTTTATAAGATATATTTTTGCGTTTACCATTTTATAACAAGATAGCACCTTTTCTGAAAGCATAACACTGGTAAAGGCAATACACTTTATACTTGTTTTCTTCCCTTAGATCTGTATCTATACAAAAGGTATTTGTTCTACATACAGCGTATTAAAATGTTAGGGGTCTTTTCCTGACAAGAGGTTAGCATTCCCCTACAAAGAAAAATTTAATTTCAAATTAAAATAACTAAAAAAAGTATTCTTCTAAATTGAATCTCAAATTATTAACCAATTTGTTTTATCAATACATAAAATATTTATTGGAATCTAAAGTTGTATTTGCTAAATTATGACAGCTGAGAACTATTTGCATGGTGAGGATGAAAGCTAGTTCCTTGTGCTGATACAATTAGCAGCCATTTGTATGAATGACCAAAATTTGTAAGCCTCAAATTTATAATGACCAAAATTTGCAAGCCTCAAATTTATAGCCATATTGTGAGTTTGAAGCTTTAAAATGGGTTGTAAGGTAGATTTGACAGGTAAACAGAAATGTTTAAAATCTTCAAAGCTTGCAAAAGGTGAAACATTGAAAATTGACAAAATGATCAGATTGTACAACTCCAATGAACATCAGTTGAGGATTATCTTGCCAATTTGTGTTTTGTATCAAGAGAGAAGTTATAAAAAGTCCATCTTTGTCAAGCTATAAAGTCTTTAAGCATTGTAGCAGTGAGCAAGTGTCAAAAAGCACGAGATGCTAGACTCTAAATCAAGTGACAAAACATGTAAGATTAATTACTAGAGCCCCTTTAAAATACATCCATATGAAAAATGAAAGATTCTTTTCAGTGACAAATACAGAGTTAACCTCAATGGGCTAAATTTATGGAGCAAAGGCTGAGTGGCTATTAGCAAAAACTGTTCTCACAAATTGAGAAGCCAACAAAGTAAAGATAATGTGATGTTTTGGAGTGAAAGTTAGTAGTGAAGTTGTGCATCCATGTTAAATTCCAGATAGTGTTAAGATGACAACTCAAACATTGCATATTTGAAAGCACATGTAAAACAACTGTTCAAAGAACTGATAAACACTTTCAGAAAGATGATGAATTTTATGCTCAACAATGTACCATCACATTTGGTGATGCAAACTAATGATGACCTGAATAAAATGAGTTTGAAAAAACATTCATTTGATGGACTGTTTGCTCCATGTGAACTAATACAACAGATCACAAAATCAATAGATGAATGACTTCTAAAACTAGTTTCATTTTGCATATATTCTGTATTTATAATTCCAATGTTTCTTGGGATTTCAGTAACCTGGCTAATAACATGACATCTAGTAAATCTGCTAAAATATATAGAACTATTGCCACACCATAAGAGTGATATGTAAACTATGATAATTGATACATATATGAAATAATAAACATCATGAAAATATTTCCATGTATTCCTTCATTAGTTTTCTAAAACTTAGGAAAATTTTTTTTCTAAAACTTAAGAAAATTTTTAAAAATTACTAATATTTGATGCAGTGTAAATACTGTTGTAAGATTTGCAATTCTCAAATGATGGAACTGAATACATCATACAGATATAGCCTAACTTCAAAGAAATGATTTTGTTCCAAACTTTGGACCAACGCTTCTTAACCATTTTTTTTAAAATTCTGTACTCCATTTTGACCAAAAATAAAAAATATCTGAATTTGATATATTCAGATATTTAAATTTTTTTTTTTATGTCAAAATTAGAATTAATCAGTTAAGCTATAAGCTGATTCTGTTCTCTACCATAGAATGCTTTTTCTGCTATTCTCATCTAAAATAAAAATTAAACATGCAATCCAAAATTTGGCAATAGTATATAATCTTAATATAATGTTCTCCACAATTTAATACTTCAACATATTGATGCATCATTATGCAGCTTTTTTTTTTAAATTCAGAAAGTTTTTAACAAGGTGATATTTTTCTTGAGAAATGTCTGAGAAAATGTCTTTTATTATCTTTTTTATTATCTCAAATTATCTTTTTTTTTTTATTGTCAATATGTCCACTGTCTTTTCTTTGATAACATACTCTAAAAATTGTAAGCAAGATGACAAAAATGTTTTAACCTCATTTCTCACACTGAATTACCTTATGTTTTTATCATCAATAATTTAAAACAACAATGACAAATGATGCTAAATATGTATTGTTGTAAAGGAAATTGCACTCATTTCCTCTTTTAACAGGTCTTATTTTTTTATTCATTAGAACAATTTTTTTCCATTTACACATTTAACAATATCATTCCTTAAAGCTCAAGAAAAATAATGGTGCTCACTAAATAAAAACTTTATTCATAATTTTAAAACAATTATCCAGTCATCAGAATGAGAAAGAACAAATAGGTTCAGAAAATATTTTCAATTACAGATCATTTACCTGTGTGTGAGGAGGAAGGGGATTGGATTAATCCAATTTAGCAAAGAATTAGATGCTTTAGCCTCAATTCACCTGGTATGATAAATGAAGAACAGTACTTGAAACCATTAAAAAATGAACTTAAATATATTTAATATAAAATGACTATATTCAGATTCCCGAGGACTTCTCCTTATAACTGAAACCCTTTAAAAAAAAAAAAAAAATTTTTTTAAATCTCATAAAATTGAATGAATAGGGGGTAACAGATGTAAAAAAAAAAAAAAATATTTCAGATTTTCTCTAAGAAAGGTTAAAAAAAAATAATTTCATTTATTTGTAAAGTTTAACTAAAATCCATCTATTATCTGATTTTTGTAAAAATTTCCAAATTAATGTTTTTTTTCTCCATAAAGAAGATGCTCAAATTTCCCATACAAATTTATGGTTGCATGTTAATCCTAGAAAAAACAAAAACAAAATTTTTAACTAAAATTTCACATTCTAAAATGGATAAAAACAAAATCTTTACATAAAAAAATCATTTGATCTTTCCTCAAGAGTTTGATGATAAAACTTTCTTTTTATTAAGTTTTGGGCATTTTTTCATCATTTATGTTCATATTTTAGCAAATCTTTGGAGATATCTACTTTTATATAAATGTAAAATGATCAGATACATTTTTGTACCCCACTTTCACTAACCAAAATTATTAAATAAAAATCAATATCTATAAAGAAGTTAAATTGTTACAAGGAAGTGTGAATTAAATGAATTTGAGTGTATAAGAAACAGACATTTAGATTATTCACTATTTTAAGAGCATATCAATCATAAAATAAATATAATACTTTCATTCCTTAAATAGACAACTAAGATATACATAGGCAAATTAGCCATTCTCAAATAGGCACAATTTCAACACTGAAAGTTTAATATTTCTCAGATCATAAAAAACAAAGTCCTTTCTGTATTACTGTTTAATCTCTCAAATCAAAATAGAATCAAAGTTTGTTTTTAAATAGAATAAAAATTCCATTGCTATTTTTTAAGTTTTTGAAGGAAAAATAATTTAAGAATATTGATTACAGTTGACATTTGAACACTTTCCAAGATGAGTAAAAAAAAAAAAAAAAAAATTGTCAGTTGATATTAAAATTATAAAAACAAGCTGGCTTGCAACTGAAAACAGACTTATTCAATATCCTTGTTTATATTCTTATTAAACACTGGACAAAATTCAAATTTTCATTCTAATTCAAATAAAAAATAAAGTAAAATTGTATTAAATACAATTTATTTTATCATTATCCAAGATAGTGCTTTAATTTTTATCAGTATCCAACTGCTGTACACTTGAAAACATTCTAACAATGTTTACATTTAGCTATAAAGAGCAGATGCTAATAAAAAAAAACAACAAAAAAAAAAACTGAATTTGCATAGAGAGAATGTTTTTAAGTAGAAAATTTCTAAAGTAAAAAGCAAATAAAATATTTTAATGAGATTTTCCTATACCATCAAAACTTTTAATATAACAAAATACTTCAAAATATAAATAGCTTACAAATTTCTGATTGTTAATTTTAAAGAGTAATATTGTGACACTGATCTTTTTTTTTTTTTTTTAAAAAAATCAAGTGAATATCAGATTACCAAAGTCTTATAAAAATAGTCTTAAATTCCGAAAGGAAAACATTAAGGCAAGCTATCTTTTAAAAACAAGTGCAATCAACAATTATATAATAAAATTATAACAATAAGAGAATTTATTAACTGATTAAAAGAAAAAAATTTGACATGCACATTTTTATGAATGATAGGAATCTAACTCATTGATATTAGACAATTTTATTTACTGGAAAAAAAATCCATCATTTTATTATTTATGAAATATCAGAATTAAAAGACAAAAACAAAATGGATTTTGCAAAGTGTTAGCTAAACTATCAATTATCACTATTAAAAAAAGAATGATATAACAAAAACTTACTACTTAAATCAGATATTGGTCTATCAATCAGTAAGAAAGTCACCGATATAAGAAAAATAGTATAATTTAAAATCTTTTTAAAAGTTTTCTGATATTAAGGTGTGACCTGAAAGTACTGAGCAGGAGATAAATGTGTGAGAAGGAATGAATACTAAGAAGTCAGTGTAAAGCCATTCCTTTCAAAAAGATAGAAATCTAATAAAAACAGACTGTCACCAGTGTGTAAGATATGATTGAACTAAATATGGAACAAGTGATAGCATCAAGAAATAGAAAGGGAAGTGAGCGACTGAGTGAGGCTGGCACTTGACTTGCACATATGAGAAGCAATTGAACAAGCCTGGAGGGAGATGGCGTGCTGGTGGTGATGGCCAAATGGTAAACAGTTCCATGTTGTGAGACAACAAAGACAGTAGAAAGTAGTAGGCTTATTTGTGCATCTTGATAGGGACACACTAAAAGAAAACTGTAAAACTATTTTTCATGTTTTAATCATTGTTATTTGAGTTACTAGTTTAACTTAAGTAAAATGTCATGCTTTGTCTAACAAAAAGGAAGAAAAAAAAGAGTATTTGTGTGAAAGTGAATATAATGAACCTGACTGGAATTGAAACTTGGCACTTTCAATTCAGAGCTGCACACCCAAGCTTACAGCACCTTTTATTCTCAAGTGGTCACCCACTGACCAGGCCTGACATTGCTCAACTTTGGTAATCATATGAGAACTGGTGTGTCAACATGATATAGCCACATGCCTAAGCCATGATGAGCATAAACATTTTACAAATGCCAGTTTCACACTTTGGTAGTATTCTATGAACTTCGCTTAAAGCAATAGAATCACTTATTGAGAGAGAGAGAGAGAGAGAGGAGGCTTTAAAAAAAAAAAAAATACACAAAGTAACCACACAAATGGCTGAATTCAATTCACAAACTAGGATTGTCTCATCAAACTTTATTTTTGCCTCAAATTTTATTAATGTATTTACAATCAATATTTTTGAACAGGTCAATATCTATAGCTTACAATTTTTTTTGTTTTTAAGTTAAAAGAAATAGAAGTGATCCACACACTGATGATGATGACAACAATGTTGTTGTAATGAGGATAGCAACAAACAGCAGTTTCTAAGGTATCAGAAGAGACTGCCTACATTTTTGCAACAACAGGACTGTGTGCATTCTGTTAGCCAGAGTAATAATAATGCTTGGTAGAGAACCACTTTTAGTGAGATTATAAATTGTACGTCAGAAGTGTGGAATAGCTGGTGGAGGAAGAGAAGTCCAGAATAGAAGTTTGAATAATTAGGGCATCACTCTTCCTGCTCGTGTTAGTAGTGTGTGTGTGTAAGCCTCTGATACATTCAGGCCTACAGCTGCTTGCCATTAGAGAATTGTCAGAGACATCAAGAGCTGCACTGTGTCAGCCCTTTGATAGAAATAGACATTTTCCTTCTCTTAAAGAACAGGGCTGGTGACTGAAGTAAGAGACTAGCCACACCCAAGTCTTCTCTGACTTACAAGTCATGGACAAAAAGGAAATATAGAATTGGTGACTGCTGCCAACATTAGCACATTTGAGGACTGAAACTTTTCCCTTTATTTTTTTCATTTTTAAAAAAAAACTTTTAAAAATTTGCTCACAACAGCTGGGATATTGAAAAATTATTTTGCTTCAAAAGCAAAAATTTGATATTTAATTTAGATTTGCAACATTGAGGAGTCTATCATATTTGAGTGAGTTCTTAAAACAAGTCAAGAGAGAAAAATGCACAAAGATCTTTATTCAAATAAAAACACTAACATATTTAATATGTATATAGTAATGTTGATTTTGAAATCATGATGACAATTTATATATATTTTATATAGGCATAAATATAGGTACCACCACAGAAAACTAAGGTTTAAAATTGATTTTAAAAAGTGAAATCTTTCTTGAAGCTTTTATTTTCATTTTAATTTCAATCTAATAGATTAAATTTAATATTTCCAATAAACAAAATACTTTGCTGTATTTCAAAACTAATTTAAATTGACTAGAAGGAATTTGCCTTTTTCTTTTTTGTTAAAATGGCTGATTAGCACCCTTTTTTAGCCCACATTTATTGCAATGTATTTCTCTTTATTAAAAAAAAATCTCCCAAAAATAAAATATAATTTTTTGAAACTGAGGAATATTAACCAATATATATATAATCTCAGAGATAAGCTTGTACTTTTATAATGATATAATAATAAAATAATAATGTCAGTAATCATATATATATATATATATATATATATATATATATATATAATACACACATACACATAAATACATTACATGATGTACGAATACAATATAATTTTGAATAACAAGCTTGTGGCCATAGCGGTAATGATATATGTAAGAGCACAATTGTTTATTAATTCATTCAAACTCAGTTCATGGGCTCTGGTTTTTAGTTTACCCAACAGATTATATGTGGGATTTTAGTTAGGGTTTTGTGCAGGCCAGCCAATAATATTCACACTGACTTTTTCTACATCAGAAGTGACATATACTTCAGGTGGCTGTCATGTTGGAAGAAAATCAAAAACAAAAAAGAAACTGCAACCCAAACCAAGTTTGACTGCTGACTGCTTCACATTTTCTTTCAAAATTTTGAAGATTTTCACAATTCCTTCCATTCTGAGATTCCCAGTTTTTGATGCACTGAAGCATCTATAGCATTATACTCAACTCATGCCATCATGTTTCACTACAGATATGATATTCTTTGGGTTATACGACAATACTTTCTTTAAACAGAAAATATTTCCCTTTTTTATTCTGGTCACCACATTTCCCCATAACTCAAGTCACAAAACTTTATGAAACCTGAAGTTTATTGCATATAACACAACACAAGATACACACAGAAAAAAGTTGTGCTGAAAAGTAAACAAGATTGTATTCCTAGCCAAATTCTGATGCTTAGTCATTTGGTCAAATTCTGGAAAGTGAGCTGAATGTGAAATTTTCCATAACTCATCAACTCATGTGCATGCGCGCAGAGTATCTCCAATATTTGGAACCCACCTTCAGTGGGCCATAAATAGAAGCTGGCCTAATGTAACATTACATGGCATGCATCAAATTCTAACATTAACATTTCCATTTTAGATCTATCAAAAGCATCAGAATGGAAGCTTCCAATGTGACACAGGAAACAAAAACATGACATGCTTATGGCAACAGCCACTAAATAAAGGAACTCAAAAAGGTAACCAGATTCTTGAAAGTAGCTAGGTGAACAAAGGGAATAATAAGTGGCTCATGCAGAGATACTTATGCAAGTACTAACAGTTATGTTCATATAGTCTGTGATGGCAATGAGGGCCTTTTAATGTCACTCCACTTCTTCCTGTAGGATATCAGAGTTAATGCTATGGCCTATGTTGAGATGATATACATTATGGTCCAACCCGATATTGATGGGATAGCCGCATGTATTCCAGCAGTACACTGCTCTTTCTCACATCGCCCACATAACACAAGTGTGGCTAGTTGAGAACTTTTGTGATCATTTCATCCTCAATATGTTACCTCCTTGTTCTCGTGATTTGTATCATGTAGACAAGTCTGGGATGTTGTCAAGGAGGAGACCAACCAGCAAGAATTACTGGTTCAAACATCCAGTTTTTTATTTAAACCATCGTTGAGGCTTAGATCAGTTTTACTGAATAAAATTTTTTCTAAAACATTTAATTTTGGCAGGTAAAATTTTCTTTATAATTTGCTTTCAGTTACTGGCACATATTAAATGTTTGCCTTTTTCACACACACACATATTATATAAAGTTAAAAATTAAAAAAAAAACCTTTGATAATGACTAACAGAATAGCTGAATGTGGTCAGATATATAGAACATTTAGACAGTTTTTACACTTTTCTGGACATAAAGAAAGACTTGTAAAAATGCAAGAAAAATTGAATAAAAAGTTTGATTGCAGTATCTTCTCAAACATACTTTAATGAAACTTGTATAAAAGAGGGATTGCTGCCCAAATACACACATACATGTGATACATAATCCATTACAGGATCCTTGCACAACTCTTATTCACTTTGGTTAAAGACTTTGGTCAAAACCTAATAGCGTAAGGTATCTATTGGTTTTGAATTCAGTGTTGTCCGTCATCTAGACTGGTTGCGAACCATAGCTAGTGAGCCCAGTCTACCCTGCTATTTAACCCACATGCAAGAGAGAAGAGATGGATTCATACCTTTTTCCCTAGAGAGAGAGAGAGAGAGAGAGAGAGAGAGAGAGATAGAGAAAGAGTGTGTGCATGTATATATACATACACACACCCTACAAGTATTGCAAAACTAAATGTAAAGATGCTTAAAGAATTCTGATTAAAAAATTAAAAAAAAAAAAAAAAAAAAAAATGTGCATAAAAAATGTTAGTCACATTTTTTTCACTTTATAACTAGTTAAAATTTCAAACAATCAGAATGAGTGAATGATTGGGAAATAAAAATATTTTTATAAAATAATTTTGGTGAAATCTTGTAGGAATTAATGAGAGGGAAAAATTACTAGAGTTCACATTAGCAGCAGAAAGCTTGTAGAAAAAAAGCACCTCAGCTGGGTTCTCAGTCAACCCAAAAAGGCTGGCTACAGTCATCATACATTTAAGATAATGAGTGCAAGAATTACCTCTGCGCATCAACAGAAATTACCCAGGTGTTCAACTGGAGAACATCTTGTTCCCCAAACCAAAGGCCAATTTTCTTGTAATTTCTTTACTATATAAGCAAAAACACTTTCCTCATATTTTTATAGATAAAATATTTTTTCAGTCATAAGTATAATCTGATATAAAAATGACAATTTTCTGCATTTATATTTGAAATATATAAAAAAATAAAAACTAGATCAAATCATTTTTTATGGATTATATTAATTTCAACTTATTGATGCATTTTATTAGAAATGGCCTATTGTTATTTCATATTGGTATTTGAAAGGTTAAAAAATTTACTTTCAAAGTTAGCTAAATTTTTAAAAAATCTATCATGTTTCTTCTCTTTTCTAAACAAAGAGAAAAAGCAGATGGCACATCCAAAAATATAAATAGTTTCTTTTGTTTCTCTAGCATATTTCTTCCAGAAATAACCTTTACAAATTTTGATATTTTTAACATTCACTAAATTCATCAAATGTTTAAACATGTTATTACTGTGATTCATGGCCTATTTGTCATACTTTTTTCTTCTCTTCAGATGCACATAGATTATAAGATAGAAAGCACAAGCCATTATATCCAAACCAATTCCAAGTGTTACTCAAATGTAACAATGAATGAAAATGGAAACACCTTAAAGAGGCATAGATTAATGAGAAAAGAATAATTAATTGGATGACTCAGACTTTTAACCACTTTTATAATTAAACTGATTAACAAAAGCGTATGTTTACTGTTAATAATCTAACAGTTAAGGCTGAGGTAACTTCAGTCAAGATCATGATAGGGCAGGCAGATAAATGTTTGTCAACTCACACAATCTTGCTAGATCAGCCAACTAGACACTTTATGTTAAATGTTGATATCAAGTAAAATTCATTGTCTGATCTTGTTGAGATATTTTAGGATGGATATTTAGGTTTGTAAGAATTTGATTGCTTTTAAAGACAAAAGTAAAACATTCATTAAATTTATAGTAATTTTAGTATAGATTGCCCCCCATGCAGAGTGAGAACTATGGACAATACAATTAAATTTTGCCAGTTATATATCTATCTTGATGTCATGTGTAACCAACGTACAACAAGGCATCTCAGAACAGATTTAAATTTCCTTCGCAGGAGAAAAGAAAAAGCTTGGCACAAAAGTTTTCTTGAGAGAATGAATTGTTAAAATATTATACTTAAAAATTAAAAGTGCAAATCAAGGAAACATGATATTGTGAGAATACATGCATAACTTCCAAGTGAAATTTAGCCAAAGTAACAGAAGATGCCAGAAAGACAATTGATGTGAGATTTCATCTTCATACCAATATTGTTGAAAACAATAGGGTACAATATTTTGCAAGTAAAGACAGATCTGAAGTTTCTTTCCATAAGCAAGGCTGAAATTAAGTATTTGCTTTGGAGTTATTTTAAAGCAGAGTAAATGTTCAGTTTGTTAGGAAACGGTCTAGTACTTATAAAATCTACAATACGTGTGTCAAAGATTTTCTCAAATTCCCAAACACATATCCGTCTTTTTTTTTTTTTTTTAAATGACAAAAAAACAGTAGAAAGACAGTGTTAGATTGTGCTAAAGGTTAGTTCCTGACAAAAAAAAAAAAAAAAAAAAACGTGCCTGGATCCAGCAAAACAACATTGGTAGGAAGGGAAAGGTGTATTGAACAAGTACTAGAGAAAATTAGACTAGCAAACGCTGACAAAACAAATGCAAGGAGTGGAAAAAAATGCTGAAATAAAAATGGGAGAAAAAAAAATGGTGAGAGTGGAGGGATGAGAATTTTAGTAGCAAGTCCCTGTAAGAGGACACCCTTGAGAAATATAACAGGCAACACTGTCAAACAAGTCACATATGCTTCTTCAGATCACCATCACACATGCTGAGCACATTATGGTTCTTTGGCTGCACTAGGCCCCCTCTCCTAGCCCCCCCTTTTATTACACATTTTTTTTTTGTTAGATTGTGAGAAGATGCATTGTGAAGATTTCTAGATTTTTCAATGTCCTCATTCTCACCCTTCTATTGCTTGTTTCAGTCACACTATAACCACCTGTGAAAAAAAAAAATTAAGCTCGAAGTCTTATGTTGCATTGCGAGTGCTTTTATCAAGAGAATTACTGTAGGAGCTGCAGTTAATAGTGCCTATCCAATTCTACAGTCACTAGTACATCACAGACAAATATGAAAGGACTTTAGCACTCTAAGGCTGCAAACATCCAAATGAATCTGCAAGTTTCACTGGCTTAATGTGGGAGCACTTTAATGCACCTGCAATTGAGTAGTACTGTATTTCAATATACAATATTAAAACTAATCATATGATAAACTAGAAGTGCTTGAAATATACAACTCTGTATAAGTTGTAAATTTTAAAACCACATTTCATAACCAGTTGTAATATTTTTGCCCAAGAATTTTAACAAAGTTTCAAAAATTAATTGTATATATCATATGAGGTAAAAGTTATATCATTCTATTGATTATTCAGTATTAAATCATTGTTTTCAAAAAGAACAAAAGTACTTTGCAGAAGTCAATACACTCTACCAACACAACATTTTAATAGAAAAAATGCCTCATTTTGTTTTCAAGCTGTGTGATTTAAACAAAAATTGGGCGATAAGAAAAATAAATTTCCACTCAAATCTGTTCCTGCTGACAGCTAATGTGGAAACCAGAACAACGCTTTGCTCAGGACTGTTTCCTGCACACTGTATACAACAGTACTATCACACTTTCTCTGGAACATGAATATAATCTTCAGTCTCTAAGAACAAAACTGCCCTGAAACAAAAAGTCAGCTCTTTTTATCCTTCCTCAGTCTCGGGCAAGAAATAGAGATCTCTTACTTGTGTTAGCCTCATTCTCGCCAATAATGCATGCGATGTGTCACTTCAATATCGATTTGCCAGAGTTCGCCTCACAGATCTATGATGTCTACAAGCACATGTACAGACAATTCGCCTTCTCTTGCTTCGGCAAGGTATGTCTCCACCACACAAGCAATGGACAACATATATATTATTGAATATTTATAATTTTATTTGACCTTTCAAAAATATTTGAAATATTGGTAACATGACAATTTTGGAGTAAAATAAAATTTTCACTTAGAATTTAATCACAGGGGAAAATAAACTCAGCAGAAATGCCCACAATATTATTTTTACACATTTAAGCAATCTAAGCACGAAAAATTGACAATCATTGCAGACATTTTTACTACTTTTTAAAATAATTTGTAAACAATAAACCAAGCAATTTTCTTTGAAAGCATTAGTTGCTTTCAAAAAACAACATTCATCAAGTGCTTTTCCTTTTTTTTCATTGAAAGCAAAAAAAGATGTGAATACAGAACCAAGCTATGAAAGTCTAAAAACATTTGATACTATTCTTCAGATATCTTGTGGTCAAACAAAGGCAAACTCATGATTTCTTAGGATATAACAACATACAAAGTAATAAATCTTTCAGATTTCAAATCATCTTATGAATAATATAGGAAAAATTTAAAAAAAACTATCAAATGGTTGCAACAAATATTACTTCAAAGAGCTATTGAAAATTCATTAGACAAAGTACACAAAAAGAATGTCAATTTCTTATACTTCATAAAGCCCAATTTAAAATAATTTGAAGCTTACAATAGCTTAAATTTCCAAAATGTTATAAAAATTATTCTGTTTAACTTAATGTACTTTTAAGATATAGCATGAAAATTTATTGTCTATTTGCTAACATCTCCCAGAAATACTAGTTCTGATTCAATTTTAAAATTATTAAAAATTAGAATTTCTTTGAAATTTTTGTTTTAGCTATAGGCTATAAAATGTCAAGAGGCCCAAAGGGAAAATTTAGTGCAATTATCTTCTCTTTTCCTACTTATAATCCTCTTTCAAAATGGTTATCCCTCTGGATACATATAAAAAGGATAGAGATGCCATAGAATTTCTGTTTTTTGGAAGATAAAAGTACTACAACAATTCACAGGAGGTTAGTAACTGTTCATGGAAAGGCTGCACTTTATGTAGACATAGTAAGGAGATGAATTAGTCAAGTTAATGACAATCTTACAGAGAAGAAACTGACCTTCATAGCAGGCCAGTTACTGCTGTGAAAAAGGCTAAGGACAAACAGTCTGATGTTCTCATTACAGCTGAATTGAGAACTTTGCAAAATTCTGGAAACCTTCATGTAAGCCATGGTAGTGCCTGCAGTTTAGTGAAACCTCCTGGCTACTTAAAAACTGTGCAAAGTGAATTCCCAGAATGCATTACTTTTTGACCTACCCTGATAAAACAAATCTGATCTTCCTTTTTTTTTGTTTTTCAGTATAAACTGTTTCAATATTTTTTTGAAATCTACAAATGCCAACAGTAGACTGAAAAAAAAAAAAAAAATTAAACTTAGCAAAAAATGACTTCATTGCAAAAAAGATTATTTTGATAATTCAGAAAACTACCGAAAAAAGTTTTCCTCGTCAACATAGGATCAACTTCCGCAATTGCAAATGTTTATATTTAAAAAAAAAACTAACAGCTCTTCACTGTGTGTAAAACAAAAAACAATGTTTTTCTTTTCACCTTTTTTCTTTGCTAGACTCATAACAATTGAAAATTTATCAACAAACCTCTTTTCCCATGAGAAAAAGAAAGGCGAGGAAAATACATGTCTCCATTAGAAAATTTCACAACATATGAATCTAAGTGGCCACAAAGTCTTTAAAATAAAAATGATTCCTACTGTGGTGCAATACATTTTTTCTTAAGTAAGTTTGTGTTTCATTCAAGTTCATATGAACAGTTTTAAAATATTTCAGATTTTTAAGATATAAAAATTTGCTCTTTGTAAAACTAAATATAGTATCTTTATTTCTTTTTCAATCATTTAAAATAAAATACATTATTAAAGCAAAAAGGTTCAAACAAGTATACCTCCTAGCCTAATTCTCCCTTATTCACTTGTCATGTGGAATTTCTCCTTATGTATTTTTACTAGAACAATTTTTATTTAATCTCCTGGCTCCAGAGGGCTATCAGCTATACATTTCAGAAACATATGTATTAGCCTCAGTTTGGCTACAGGAGCTACAACAGAAAGAGAACCAAATTTGACTTCCAGCTGTGTCATGGAGCTCCACTCCTGGTTTGAATTTAGTGTTATCCTTTTAGATTGGTTGCTAACCAAAGATAGAGAACCCAATCTGCCCTGCTATTTAACCCATAGCTTAGGAGGGATAAAAAAATAAAAATAAAGTCATGCCTTTCCCAAGACCATGTGAACACAAATTGTCTCAACCAGATTTCCAGTCAGCTTGAGGATGTCATTTTCTACCTGAACCTCCTTGTTTAATTTTATGAATTCAAAATATCATTTTCTATTGCTTGCAGTAGGAGGACAGGCATATTTTCTTAGATCATTATAAATTGGTGTTATTTGCTCAATCTACTTTTGAGTTTTCTTTCATCAGAAGCTATATTTAAAGCAGAGCAAACAAAATAAAGATTTATAAAGATCAAAGAAAATAGTCCTCTCCTACCTGTGCAAGCAATGCTAAATGACATTTTTCCATATATAAAATAATGAATTTTGTGCAAGCAATGGTAATATGTCTTTGCAAAAAATACAGTTATATTATGGTTGCTTTGTGGCTTCCTCCAGGCTGCTTTGGACCTTATTTATACTCTACACATGTGCATCTGTGTAGCTACTGAGTTTCAAGGTACATTAACAGAAAAGGTATTTATCATCAATGAATCCAACCTAACAAACATGTGCATCAATTCAGACTTCATCCATTAATAAATGCACAAAGCCCACCTCTCAATGAATCTACACAAATGTGTATGCATGGTGCACAGAAAGAGTTGTCTATCAAACAATATTCCTTCTAAAAATAGACCAATGACAAGAAACTACACACTGTCTAGATGCACTGACAACAGGAACAGGACAGCAGTAAATAGACAGTGTTATCTTTCCTGATAAGCCAGTTTTATATAGTAGCTATATCTGGTCTTGGACACACCCTGTTACTGAGGTGGGAATATTTACAGAGTTGGGTTCTTTTGCATCTGATGTTACTGCTACTGATAAAAATGTTGGTGTTCAAACCAGCTGGCTGGTATTTCAAGTCTAGAAAAAGATATCAAGATTTTGGATGGATCTTTAGCAGCCTATGTCTACTGCAGTCTAATGCTAGCAGTGAGAGAGATTGTGATAAAGATATCACTTCTTTAACCAACAATTTACACTAAAAAAATCTAGTTCAATTTATATAGTATTAAGAGAGAGGAAATTTTTCACAAACTCAGCTAACAATGTTTTGGTGTCTTTGTTTAATGTATAAATAAAATATTCTTCGTCATTTTTCATCATATAAAAATTATTTTTCACATCTATCATCACATTTATCCATTCTATACAAATATTACACAGTCTCCTCAAACGTTCTGTATATATGAGAGTCAAATTTTATTTCAAGATGAGTTGATAATTTTTTTTTTTAACAATTTTTTTTCTTCAGCGTTTTCAGTGATAATTCTCTGGTCTTTTTCTGGTGCAGAGTCTTTCATTTATCAAAGTCCTCACAAAACAAACTTCTGCTAGTCAACAAAAAAAATCACAGACCTCAGTTGATAGTTTAGTTTTATCTAGTAAAAGTGATTGGATAAGGTGTTATAGACCATCAAAAAAATACAATACATTGTCAGATATATCACAACATGACTAATTCCAGTTCAAGCAAAAGTAGCAAGATTCTCAACAAATGTCTCCTGCTGTGGTCAATCCATTTAAATATCTAAAATCTACATTCAAGGTTATATCAACTATTAACAATTGAGTAAAAAAAAAAAAAAAAAAAATGCATCATCATTGTGTAATATTCTTACAACTAGAGTCAAATTAATACTTATAAAATCTCATGTACGAGTATCTATGACTGTTATTGCTGTTCTCTATACTAGATGCAGTATAACCCATCACAGATCCCACCCCAAACAGCCACATGAAATGAGAGGGTTTGGTTGGGTTGAGAAGATAAAGATAGGCAGAACTAATTTCTTTTTCTAGTAGCAGCAGGTAGAAGAATGCAGTGAGGCAAGGTTAGCAATGAATAATATAATATTACATCCAGAATAGAAACGCTCCACAACAGGCTCCGTGTACAACTGGTCCTTCATCCCTGCGGGGGTGGAGGTAAGGCAACCAGGTTGGCTAGCAGGCAACCACATCCCACTGGCATACCTGATTCAAGATTCTCATGGACAAATAGAAATTCAAGACAGCAGAATCTCATTCTACCATAGGCAGCAGGTTCTCCAGCATATCAAGGACATTGTTCAGATGTTAGTCAACAACAGTTTCTATAAAGAAAATGTTTTGTCAGTTTCCAAGAGATGTTCAAACATTTTGGATAGACTTTGGGTATCAAAGCAGGTATCTCAAATAGATCTATAAATTCCAAATAGGAAAGACAAGGAGCAATTTGAAAAGAATTTCAATGCTATACATCCCTTAGAAACCAGTACAATATTTCTGAAATCAACTTTCAATGTGCATAAAATACAAATATATTCAACAGATAACTTTGGCATACACAAAATGTTTTTTGAAATTTGTCTTAATCATTTAAGGTATTTTGAGAAAGACTGACTCAGATTTATGAGCATTTGTAAAGTGCAGCAAAGTAACTTGTTTAAAATACAAGTATCCCACATTTATATTCTTTATCAACTAAAAATTGAATTAGTTTATTAGAAAAAAAAACAAAAAACTATACTTTAAAACTACATTTATCTGAGAATTCTATGATCCTTAAAGGCCAAAAAAAATCCCTAAACTTATTGTTTTCAAGATATTTTTTGTTAACTCTGACAAATGAAGTCACCTACATACAAACAAAATGTTTGTATAGTCATTGCATGCAATTCTGATCATCAGACAATAGTTGAGTCGAATTTTGTACTAGTGTTGTCATATCCTACTATGGCAACAGGAAAATGACTAACTGAAAATCAAAGATGATGCTACTGCAGTTGTCTGGCCACTTATACCCAATGGATGATGAAATACTTATGAATATCGAAGAGTGCTAAAGGTTAAGAGTTAACTTTATGCACACAAGAAATGAATTTTGTAAAACAACACTTAATGAAAGCACAAATTTATTAAAAAACCTATCATGATTTAAAAATTATAAATTATCGGAGAATTCTAACAATCTTAAATAAAAATCTATTTCTCCCAAGAAAATCAGAATAATGCTTAATGCAATGAGTAGCAGAATCTGAGAATTTAAAAATACTACTGACATGTGGAATTAATAAGACTGTTTCAAATTCAACAATCAGCAAATGGTATCAGTTTGTACTAATGCCTTGAAACTTCCAAAAAGAAACTATGTTCAAACCCAGCTGAAGGCTGAGCTGAGAACATGATATAGCTTATTTTATGAATAATAAATGAAGTGCAGAAAAAAGTGTTGACAGGTTGCAAGTATAAAGTGATAGAAATAACAGTAAAGTATAACAACCTTGTGCAAGATAAGGTAAATGCTACTCCTATTATTAGCAATCAGATGCATTTTTAAAGCGAATAGGGATTCCTCTCATATAGAGAATGAGAATATGCCAAATGGGTGGATGCAAGAGCCTTGAGATAAGAAAAAAAAAACAAAACAAAAAAAAACAAAAAAAAACAAGTATTCGAAACTCCCATCATCTGAGAAAACAGAGAAAGTCATCCAAAACAAGCAATGCAAGTCATTGAGAAAGAAAGGGGAAATAAAATACTGAAGGTGGTAGCTGAAAGAAGTAACTTAGATCTTCCATTTACAATCTAACAAAGGCTATTCACTAAACATTTGTTTTATAATCAGAAACCTTTACAAATCTTAACATATGGTTTCTGTGTTTATACATATTGAACATGCAGTATGACAATAAATTGTTTATTTAACTTATATCAAAGTGAGGATTTATTAAGGGAATTTGATAAAACTTTAATTCACTCTATGATTACATATAGAGTAACACTGAAATTCCAGTGGTAGGGGAGATAAATGAAACAAACACCTGTATTTTAATACCAACTGCATTTGAGCCAAAAGTATATAGGAAAATTTTGAACTTGTCATATTACTACCCACCAACTTTACAACTACTCTATAACTCATCTACTTAATGTAGAAAATAATTAAACTTTGATGATTAAGCACAAAATGTTACAATTTGTTGAAGCAATCTGTTATGCACTGAAAATTATGAAGGGAAAAAAGAATAGTCAGGAATTAATGCAAGCATTATTATAATCAAGAGATAATATAAAATTAGATACTTTGGTGAAAATGAATTTGGCAGACAATGTCCCAGTTTTCAACTCAAAAGTGAATATGAATTATAATTAGTATTGATTATACAATAAGAAAGATGAGTTAATTCTACAAGTTGTGTGCGTGTGTATGTGTGTGTATGTATGTATTAATAGGATATAGAATCCAGACATGATTTTATATGACAAAGAGGAAAATTGTTTTATTGCAAAGATTACATGCTCCATCATTATTAGATAGGTTTCCTCAGATCAGCATGACATGCGTGTGTGCACATGTGTATAATTCAATATCAAATCATTAATAATTTATCCGTTATACTGGCATCCCTTGGTTGGGATGAAAGAACGAAATTGTGTGACTTTTGCTCAATTCAAAAGACAAATTTTGACAAAGGAAGAAAAACAGAAAAGAAAACAGCACAAATTAAAATAATGGCTTTTGAACAAGTCACGATTTTATTCTATAATCCCAACTGAGATTCCAGCTTAGCAGAAAAAGCATTAATTTAATATTGAAGCAAACTCACATATCATCTAAGGAAATTGATGTAAGGATGGTAAAACACAATCAAGTCAATTAAACAGTTTTCCATTTTATATATATATTATATATATATATATATATATATATATATATATGTGTGTGTGTGTGTGTATAAACTTTAAAAAGAAATAGGACTATATTGTGAAGAATAGTGTGAAAGCTAATACTTGACCTTACTCTTTAATTTTTAATCATAACTCTAGCACTATCAAACTTATCAAGACCTTTTTTTTTTTTATCTAATTTCCTCATTTGTGATCTTTATAACTTACTACCCAATCACTGACGTTTTGGCTGGAATCAGGCATGTCTTGTCTGAGCAAGAAAGCATATAAAATTGAAGCAAACATGCCTAGTTCCTAGATAATCCAACTCTGATGCAGCATCTCTACAATGGACTAAAGTAGAGGGTTGTGGTCACCCAGATAATTTTGTACCACTGGTTGCTAGAGAGGCCGAGTAATTTTTGTATTAACTCACATGCAGAAGTGTGTGTGTGTGTGGGGGGGGGTCACTAAACTAATCTTGAATCCCATTTCGCTTGTAGTGAGGTGAATAAATATATATTGTTAACAAAGTTGAAATTTTGATGATTTCATGTCTATATGTATGCAATGTTGAGGTCATTTCAGAAATAATCCTATAAATGAGAGAGAACCATAAAAATCAAGGTCATTGAAATATCATCAGAACAATGCTTCCTAACCAAAAGGTATCTCAAATTTTACTTCATCAAGAAGAATGTAAATTTGCCAGGTAGTCAAACATTCCCCAAGAATCATGGTTATATAATTTACTACAATGAACCACCTCAGATATCATGCAAGGACTCTAACATGATATTTGACATGGCATACTGCCCTTATTTATATTAGGTTGCTTAGTCTTTAACTGTACAACTCACTGGAATAGGAGAGAAGGGTAAGAGCTGTTCTATCAAAAAATATTTCTGAGATGGGAATATACAACACTTCCATTTGAAGATGAGAATTATTTGTTAAGCACAAAAGACAGGTGGGCTAGTTTTATATCATTTGCAGAAATATTTCAGATTATTACAAAAGGCTTTCTTTATTACTTCTATTAACTATTTCCAATCATTAAATCAATGAAGAAATGAAGCCACTGAAGAAAATGAGAAGGGAAGACATTTTGAAAGACTATCTTTACTGAAATTACAAAGCAGACTGTATTGAGTTTCAGTTTAGGTATGCCAACACTGGTAAAGAAGTGTGCACAGTTGGAAACTATATTACTTTAATGAGCTGAAACCCAGTGTTCCATGAAGAGTTTTCAATTACTTTAACTGTACAGATAATAGAATCAACATGACAGGTAAATTGCATTGCTGTTATTCCAGACATTTGCTAAGTAAGGGATGGGTTGAATAGGCCAGGTATCATTAACACAAGGGTTTACTTAAAAAATGTATTGTTCATAAGGATCCGCTGCAAAAAATATAAACAAGTCCAGTCAATACCAACATTTAGCTATTAATATTTTTAATTTATTTTTATTTACAAAGACAGACACAAAATAAGTAACTAAAATACATAAATTTGAATATAGACTATGATGAAACCTAACAATCTCTATAAATGGTTATTATTTTTACATTTTATAATTTATTCAATTTTTCCCCTTTTTATTTCTTGGTAATCTAAAATGTGATTCAGAATGCCATAATCTTTCAATAAAATCCCCATGATGAAAATACTCACAAACACACACACAGCAGTGCTTTAAAGTTCTAGCTCAACCCACTTCCTAAGATCTGACAAAATGATCAGACATGTTTTTGGAAGGGTTATTTAGTTGGGGCAAAATCTTTTCAGCACCTACTTGTAAATGTGAGAAAATAAATTCCATGGCATCAAGTGTCTTTTTATTGAAGATATTAAAATCAGAAACCATGATGGTATTTTATAAAGGTTCTTGATTTGTAGTGTCAGAAACTTAACATTTGCTCAAAAACAAAAATTTTTTAAAATCCATAGGCAATTCTCTGACATGTATAACCAATGTATTGTTCATAGATCTTCCATCTCTAAATAAATCTCTCTCTTTCCAAAGATGGTTCTGTAAACTTCTGGAAGCAGAAAAGAAAATAATTTTTTTCATGCTATTTTGGGAGGAGGTATTTCACCTTTTATCTTTTCTTTTGAAAATTTGGTTTGCAATGTGCATTTCCAGTCATGAAAGCAAAGAGGTTCTACAACTGGCTCATACAATAACAACGCAGAAAGTTATGCAATCCTAGGTTGCCAGTGCTCAAAAACCACAAAATGTTTTTGGTTGTGAATAAGCAGAGAAAAAAAAAATTGAAGAGCTTCTTGCCAACAGTATAAAATGAGCTATGCAGGAGGAAATGACGTGAGAAGGTTTTGTATATTAAGTGAAACTGATTCCTTATTTTGCACATGAGAGAGATATAAATACGTTTTTAGAAACTTTATCACAGACACACATCCATTATTAGATGATTAAATGATGAGCAAAATATTGGTCAAAATATACAACCAAATAAAACAAATAATTACTGATTTGTTCATTGTGAAATGAGAGAAAAAGAGCAGCTTGTTCATTCTTTTCAAGACTACAATTGATTATTTTTTTTTCAACTGTCAACTAGTGATTCATTCTGCCAATCAAAATATGAATAGTTATAAAGAATGAACAATCAAAAACTAACAAAAAATGTTTGAATGCTTTCTATTATAAAAAGTTTGCTGTTATATAAATAGATATTAAGGTCACCATCACAGTGTTGGCCTCCATGTCCACTCTTATATGTACACATGCTTTATTCTATATATAGAGCACTTTTACCCAAAATATAGCATACCTTAAAAATATATTGTGTGTGTGTGTATATATATATATATATATATATATATATATATATATATATATATATATATATTTCAGGTGGAGTATATCTGTAAAAGGACAACATGAAAACTTATCTTAAGTAATGCATTTCATCTTCTGAGGGACTTTATCAAGGCAAAGCTTTGCCTTGATAAAGTCCCTCAAAAGATGAAATGCATCAGCTAAAAATTTTCATGTTATCTCTCTCTCACATTATATATATATATATATATATATATATATATATATATATATATATATACACACATACACACACTGTATATACTCTTGTATCATGTGACTTTTGAAGACCTAATATGAAGCTAATTTTAACAGTGTCACATCATACACAAGAAATAAAATTAGCATATGTACTGCTGGCCCTGGCTACGGCATTGACCTAACTTTCCATTTACTGTAATCAAATTAGCTTCAAAATTAGGTCTTCAAAGGTTGCATGACATGTGAGTATATATATATAAAGGAATTAATGTTTTTTATCTTTGACATTATTTCTGATTACTTTAGACATTATATTTAATAATACACATGCTTGAATAGATGTCCTGTTTGCTTTAAACATTATGAATTATATCAAGTCTGTGTATTTGAGACACTGAAAGAAAATGTATTCTTATTAAGGCTTCTGAATGCACAGATCAGTATATATCTGTTTCCCACTGTTTAAAAAATGGGCATCTACTGAAATGTAGGTCTCTAAAATATAACATCTAAAGTAATAATATAAAGGTGGGGATTATTTTCTTTTTCTTGAAATTGTAAAACTGATATAACACAAAAGCTAATCACCTGACTTGACAGAAAATGAAGATAATAATAAGATAGCTAAGAATACTTAACAAGTTTGTTATTTTATAATCTCTTATGAAAAAAATGGACAAGCTATCCCCAATCACAGGTCACCTAAGATTTGATTATTAGCAAAGCATATTTATCTCAGCAAATTTGCTCTTTAATTTACAGATAAGATAGTAATAGAATATGAATTTTTATATTCTGTCAGTAACACTTGCTGATTTATAAATGCACAATATATAGATTGAGTGTTTAAACTTGCTAAAACAAATTTTTGGTAAAATGAGTGGCAAATCCATCAAATTCCATTAAGTACTCATATTACTATGGCTATTTTCAGTCAGTCATCTCAACAATCCTAGTTTTTCTGCACAAGGAAACTGTTAGACTTTTGGAGTGAATAGCCCAAAAAAGTTTTTTTCTTCCATCAAGGTATGCTTCTGCAGTTAATAAATATTAATTGATTAACTTTTTTAATATCTCAGCAAGGTTAGGTGTATCTGTTTATATATGAAAGATACCATGAACATTTTCCTATCTGCTTACTTGAAAATATGCTTTGAATATTTGTGGTATACTGGGTATTATGAGAAGACATTGTTGGAGGGCAATAAAGGGAAAATGACCTAACAATATTATGCAGCAAGGGTGAATTTTTAACATTCTCATTTTTTTTTTTCAGATCTATCAAGAGCATTAACAAAGTAGCTTCAAATCTGATACAGGAAATGTGAAGAGGTACAGTGTTCATAGTACTAGTCTCAATGACTGAAAAAAAATCTTCAAAATTTTAAAAATTGTCCAGATGAACAAGAAGAATGACAAATGAATGTGCACAAGCCCCACAACAGAACCACAGTGATGCACACCAAGTAATTAGTAGTATGTTATGATCATTCTAGGGTCATATCATGCCACTCCATTTCAACCTACAAAGCCTCGGGTTCACATCCTACTGTGGTAACAGACAATTTGAATAATACAGTTATGATTCAAGGTTAAGGGAAGTAATACTAATGAGTAATGCAGAGTACTAAAAGGTAAAGGATTTCAAATTTTTTTTAAGTTGGATTTTGTGCAAAACTGAAAGCTTTCAACCAAATCATTAATATTTACTGGTTAGTATTATTTCATAAACAATTGTAATAAACAGAAAATGCAAAGAAGACCTTTCAAATTATAATAACCAATACCTTTTTATTAAATTATTCAAATCTGACAGAGTACAAAAATTCTTGGCTCAACCAAAGAGGGAATGAATGAGTCATGAAATATATGCTATTCACTCCACAGTTCAATACACGTTGTTTCTCAGGTTGCCCTCACATGTAAAAGCAGGATGAGCATCATCAGGTGTTGACTGCAGTCAAAATCATGGAGTTCATAACACTACACCAGACTTCCTGGTCCTTCATTGCTGTCCCCAAGTCCCACCTATCAATGCCTGCATCTCTTGAGATGACACCAGGGAATTATAGTTTTTTTTGCCCCTGGTCAGGTTTGACAGAGACTTCCAGAGTAGGAGAAAGGAGACAACCTCATTCTCTGCACAGTCGCAGTGGCCAGCAAATTGTGCTTGATGAGCTTGTATGAGAGAGGAAACACAGAGAAGACTTCTGTAGATTTGGTGGATGGTCGGATGGCATTTCCAAGATAGATTTTCAGCTCTCATCAGAAGAAGGGTGTAGGTTCCATTCAGATATTTCTTCATGGCTGAACAGCAGCTCTGAATATTTTGATCTTGAGCATATCATTGCATGCAGACCATGCCATACACTTTCTAGTTTGGAAGTATTTCAAGGAGGAGGAGATGAATGAATCCTCAACTTGATTCAAATTGGTGTTATTAAGGGATTTTATAGGATGATCATTATTGGCTGTACATCAGTTCATGTATTAAGTTTTTGACTCATTAAGATAGAGACCTATGCAGTTGGAGCCTTGGTCAAGAGATTGTAGGAGAGCTTGTGCATTCTTTAGAGACTGACTGATAAATGCTATATCATCAATGAAATCAGTATCAGTAAGATATTTGGCAGGGAAGTGAGAGCTTCTTTCTTGCTATAGTGACACAATCAAGCTGAGAACTTTCCAGTACTCTTTTGTATCTGTCTCAAGCTAAGTTATTGTCAGCTGAGGAAACTTTCAACTAATTTATGAATACTGAATATTTAAATTTAAAATATTTTACTTAATATACATATGTAACTAATACTTTCTGAACATCAATTATTACTGCCATACAGACAAAAAAATATAATTTATAGATTAGGGAAATAAAAAATAAACAAAACAAACACCCATTTTGCTACAGTAAAAAGCATCGACCTAGAAATGACAAGATTTATTGTTAGAACATGTCAGCCAGTAAAGCTTTAAATCATGAACATAAAGTGAAGAAAAGGACATTTTTCTAAAAGTAGACTGTCTGCTCTGCATAAAATCACATTAAACCAGTCGTTCAAATATGACAATAGCACTGGCACATCTCCCAGTATTTATATAGACCAATAATAAACTTTAAATCACAAGATTATGTATATCAATTAACAAAATACATATGCATCAGACAAAAAAAAGAAAAAATTATGCACTGAAATGTATCCACATATATAAAACATAATGAATATTCATATTTGGTATATAATACTTTTCACAGCATTATATATATATATACACACACACACACACAGATCTATACATAAATGATCTCATCACTTTTGATAAGTTTTATGCTAGTTCATGTAATAATGATCTTGCAAATTGAACCTAAGCATACCAAAAATGTAATTTGCTTTTCATGTTATTTTTGAACATTTTTTTTTGTCTTCCTTATTTTCATATGTTACAATGGTTGTGAATATTCCAATCAGAAACAATATTCCTTCCACACAAAATATGTATTACTCTACTTAAAATTTTATTCTTAAAACTCTCCTTGCACATAACACAATGTGACTAATACTTGCACACACCTGGTCACCTGAAAAATTTCCTTTCTAAATATTCATTTTTGGATGGATGGAGGACGACTGCAATCAGGATCATAAAGTCATTATAAACTCAGTGAATCTTTTATTAGTTGCTTAATATGTGCTCTGCCAGGGTAACACATGATTTTGAATTCAGAGTTGTCCTTCTAGACTAGTTGCTAACCAAAACTGAAGAGGTTAGTCTGACCTAATATTTAACCCATAACTAGAAGGGATGGATTAATACCTTTCCTGAGAAAATTTTCACAATAGTGAATATAACAAAACTTGACTGGAATTTGAACTTGGCTCTCCAATTTCATATTACAAGCTACTATTCTATCCATTACACTGCCTGCACATTCATTCTCCCTTCATTCTCCATAAACTATCTGTAAACTATAAGCTGTTAAAAAAATAAAAAAACCTTAAAGCAAGGAGGGTAAAAGGAAATTGGATTTTTTAAGTCAATATTCTAGAACAAAATGTGCATTATATGGTAGTTTTAATTATATTTGATAGAGTGAATTATTGTATTTTATTATAATTAATAATCATTTAAAAGCTGGTGCTCAGTTTTCTAAATTAAAGTATCTAGAGATGTATTTCTAAAAGAAACAGTTAACCACATTGGTTCAGCACAATATTCAGATTATTAGTGCATAGGATATTCAAAGACAATCAAGCTATAATCTGATCCATGGCAATGACATTTTGTATATAAAAAAAAAAAAACAAAGCAGGATATATATTTAATGGAATGACAAAAGAATATCATTGAATTATTAAAAGCTCTTTGTTAGCAGACATGTTGCACTATTAGTTTCTATGTCAACATTAATCCTCAGATGCAAGTGACCTTATGTAAATTTCTTAAAATAACAAAAAAAAAAAAAAAAGCATGTTTGTTATAAGAACTCAAAAACTTTATAGTAATTTCTCAGAGAAATTTACATACAAACTAAATATTTTTTTGTCTGTGTTGAAAATTCTAGGCATTTGAAAGTTACTCTACAATGAAGAAAGACTCAGATGAACAGAGATGTTTTAGCCACTTCAATGATGATAGGTAAATTATAATACTCTTTAGAGAAACACTAAGAGATTTTGTATTTGGTATGTGAGAAATATATAAGTATGTGGACAGAGGGTCATGTATAAAATTAGATAGTTATACAATTTGAAGAGCGGTTTTGTTTGAACAATGATTAAAACAGAAATGTTTATTCCTCTTAAGTTAATGTCTTTATAAGTTTATATCTGATACACGCCACCTTAGGAATTAAATGAATCAAAAAGAAAAAGTAGCAGAATTTTAGGAGGAAAGAAAAACAGAAAAAAAAAAATACTGATACTAATTTAAATACTGCCTAAGCAACAAAAAATATAAAGAATCAAACATGATTAATTTATTTCACATATAATAAGCAAGTCATTTATTGCATTAAAATAAAAGGCTAATTTTTTGGACATTATCGAAGAATATACTTTTTGTTGCACTAAATAAATGGATCGCAAAACAGGGGTTGGGAGAGATAGTAAAAAGACAAACATTGCTCAGAGCTATAAATGATATAAAAATTGTAGTGAGCCGTGATCATCCATGTCTTGAAGGGACACAGTATATTGATCTTCAGCTTGAAGAAAGGTAAGTTCTTTTGCTCTGGACACATTCATCACTGCTGCTATGACTGCTGTATATATGCTCTCTAAATGACCCTGATAGAACTTGTGATTCACTGTCTTCCTTCTGCCATCTTTCAAGCAACCTTATAGTTAGAATTAATTGAATACAGCACTTGTTCAAATCAACCGTTTGCTTCTCTAGACAGAGCTCATAATACTGCACTGCCTTCTAATCCTACTTCAAATATAACATCATCTTTAGATGAAGACTGACCCTTTGTGTAACTAATGATAGTTCATTTAACATCTGCAATGATTTCTTGCATTGTTGTAAAGTATCAACTTTTCATTGCACAAAAGTAAACATTTTATATTTCAGTAGCAAATCACAGTGAGAGACAAACATCAAAGCAACTAACAGCCAAGTTAATGCAAAATATTTTAAACACTTGTTTAGGATATTTGAAGATGTTGGTTATTTCTTGTATAGATTCTAGGAAAATACCCCTCCTCCACTCAAAAAATAAAATGAATGTTTTTGCACAAGGATAGAAGATTTCAAGTCAAACCTAATTTATTTTGCAAGGCATACATTATACATGCCTTTATGGGGTGTGCCTTATATTTGTCTTTTGTCAAAATATATGCATTTTTGCTCAAAATGAGAAATTTTAAAAACAGTGTACATCCAAGAAGTAACAAGTTTGAATCTGAAAATTGCACTGATGAATAGTATTGAAGCATTAATCAGGAGGCATAAGTTTAAAGCTCCAAGTTAACTACAGTAAATTGTCCTATGGGACAATGGCCTAGTGGATTAAAGTGTTGGTTCATGAGTTTAGTTCACAGTGGTTGTGAGTTTAATCCCTTGGATTAGGCAGTATGTACTTTATAAATAAGAACTAGATGATATCCCTAGACATGGGCTGTGGAATGAGAACAGGCTACAATTCAGAATTCCCTGTAAGTTACCTGAGGAAGGCCAGAGGGCACAATAGCTGAAATGATGTGATAACAAACAAAAATGAAAACAATAGTCTATGTGTAAATAAGTATTAAAAATAGTTTTCCCAAATAGTGAAATTAAATTTTTTTTTATTATTTTGTTCACTTGAACCCAAATAGTTACCAACAAATTAAAGAAACTTTTTTTTTCTTATAGATACTAGTGATTCTTGCATTAGCTTTATACAGCCAGAACAAAGTTGAGGTAAAAGCATAATCTGCTCAAGGTTACAAATGATATTGATAATTTTGAAGAGACATTGGAAGAACAACTCAAAAATACAGAAGACTGCAAGATTTGCTATTACAATTTGGTTGTTTCTATTCCAACATTTGCATCAATGTATTCAGAAGGAATAAACTCTGCAATAAGTTCACACAACCCAAACTCTTGCTGGGTATTCTCTTATGCAGTTGAGAAAGAAACATAAGAGAACAGCTGTTTGTAGTAAAAATTTTAACAGCTAAACTCAGTCGATTACAGATTATAGTCTTAGTCTTCAAATACACGCATCAATAAATATTCAAGTATTTTATTTTTATGATTGCTTAATTTTTTCTTGAGAAACAATATATTGATTTTTTTTTTTCACTTCTCTTAATAAAATTGAAGGATATAAATTTTTAAGCATTTATTTTACTGGACACCTTTGATGGTTTGAACTTTTTTAACTGGGTGATTTTTACCCACTACCCTCTTGTATCATAACATTGATTACTTTGAAACAATGTTTTAATTTGATCACTATCAACATCACTTGGCCTATCTGACTATAGAGCATTTTTCAGCAAGAAAACATTTTGCCAACTACTTCTGATATATTTGATCAGAATCTTCTCCTTAAACTGTACAAAGTAATTTTGCATCAAAGTGATATTTTTACCTTTTTTAAAATAAAAAAAAAAATAATATGCAGAAAATGCTTATTTTCTTCTGTCTTTGATATTAAAATCATAAATAAAAATAAATCGATTCTACCAAAATTTTAAAATACCTGCTATCACAAAGAAATTCTTTTGAATTAAGTTCATTAAAACTGAAGTTTCTTAATTCCAAACATTTTAAAGGTTACTCAATATCTAGGATGAAAACAAATTCGATTTAATTGAGAGAAAAAAAATACAAAATGCAACAGATTTTTTTGTTCCATATATTCACACACACACACACACACTATATAAGTACACTTATAAACAGCAAATATTTTAAAAAAAGGTTTTAAAGTCCTATGTACCAGAGGGGTAAGAAGAAAAAAATTTTAAAGCCAATTGACTCTTTCAGGGTTCATCATAAATAATTTTTCAGGTGAAAGCCAGGGAGAAATTGAGTTTTAAATTAATTTTTGCAATAAACAAATCATCATCTGCTGGAGAAACATTTCAAAGTTTTGTTAACTACAAGCAGTTTTTCAATTTCTCAACAAACACAATCATATACATCTAGTAGTAGTTCTAAAAATAAATCTCTTAAAAACAGTAAAGAAATAAAGAAGAGCACTCTTTTAAATTATTTCTATAATGAGTTTTGATAAAGTTTCAGACTATAAAACTGAATCTGTTGCTTGTATACAAATTCATGATAATGAGAGTTATTTTAACCCCAGATAGTTTTAGATAACTTTGCTATATATCAACTCTTTGGTTTTGGTATCCATATATTTTGAGCAAACTTATATATATTAACTTAAATATTATCAGAGTTGTATTTTCTTTTCTGAGTTTTATTGTCAAAAGTCACCTGTTTGCATATCTGCATTTAAATCCACTGAAACTTCCGGATGTTTCATTCCTGACCACTTTACAAAATTTAGGTTAGAGATGCAACTTTATCCTTTCTCTTGCAAAAGTTAAAATTATGTCCTTCAAAGCAAAAAGAAGGACTATAATATCTAAAGCAACATGACTTTCATTTTATTAAACAGTTATCAGCCAATATATATATATATATATATATATATATATATATATGTGTGTGTGTGTGTGTGTGTGTCTAGAAAAGTGGAAGTTAAAATGGCTACAAATGAAATGAGAAAAAGTTAAGGAGCGAGTATAAAATGAAAAAAAAAAAACAAAAAACTATGAACTGTACAAATATCCACAACATTCTACACATATACACATACAGGTGTGTGCACACACACATTCACTAAGGAAAAAAAACAAAAACTTGCACCAATGAAAAAAAGAAAAATAAAGAATTATAAGCAATCAATTGCTGATACCCCCCTGATGAGTGGACTGAGTTATTCTCAGTGTGATCGTCTACAAAACTCTGGAGTCAGGGTGCTGAAGGTAACATCAATCATCTAAGTGACAAACATTTTACTTGTATTAATTTTCTCTCATATATATTATATACACACACACAGCTGAAATGTTCTTGGCCCAGACCACTTTGCAAAATTTGACTGAACAACATCTTCTAAAATGTTTATTGGTCAAGCCAAAAAGTTTTCAGCACACCACCTCATATATAAATAGCTAAATACCTGCCTATGTTGGATAAGAGGCCAAGTTTTACATCACAGCTGGTTATGCCATTTGAATGATGCTATAGTACTCTAATGGTGAGCTGGTAAAACTCAGAGTCAAGTTACATGAAACTGCTATATATCGTACAGAAACCTGAAAAGTTACATATAACTTCTATTATCAAGGTGAAAAAAAATTAAATGCATAACTAAGAAATGTCTCCATAATAACAATTAGTAGTGTAGAAGAAAGAATAGCCTCTATTTATTCCTGATAAGTTTCTTGTCCAGACATTCATAATAAAAGAAATTTTAGTTTGAAACTAAACAGGTACAAATGGTAATTGTTATTATAAAAGATATTTCCATCTAATGGAAAAGAGGTAGAGGCTTCTTTTCTCCAGAGAAGAAAATAAAAAAATTAACATCTTCCTTTGGATCCCAAAAATATGCATACGAAATTTGAGTGTTGTTTATGAACAAACTCTTCCCAATGGTGATGGTATCCGTCAGATGAGTGACGGGCCTTTTAATTATATTAATTCCATATCTTTGATATTGAGCATTTTATTGTAAAAACTGATTACCTTAAATGTCTTTTCTCTCGGTATCCTACTGACAGCTTTTTTGGCCTCATGCTATCTTTGATATTGGTATATGTAAGAAATATATCAGCATCACTGTGTCACACTTTTTCAATTTTACTCCTGGAGGCCATGGCCCAACATACCATTTTGGAAACAGGCGGACTCCATTTACAAATTAAAAACTCTCTGGATGGGATCCAGACCGGCAAACCTGAAATTTTGGATTCCCAAGTTTTCATTACTGCAATTGTTTTCAGATTCTGCCACCTTGGCTTCTACTGATAAAAACAATTAAAGTGACAACTCTAACTTTTAATAGTTCATATTCAAATGAAAAAATACCATTCTCAAATTACACTGTTACAAAATAAAACTGTCTGTTTTCAACTTTATCTTTAGAGGCTATAGCCCAAAATATCATACCATTTTGAAATCAGGCTGCCCGTGAGCAAATTAAAAACATTCTAGGTCTGATCCAGATACGCAAAAATTTGGGATTCTCAAGTTTTCGTTACTGCGATTATTTTTGGTAATTTTTTGCATGATAATTTTTATAAACTTGGAAATAAATTTGGGAATAGTCAAAATTAATTGCGAAATCCAGCGAAAGTCACCCATGAAATAAAAATGTTAGTACAGAAAGTAAGGACCTATATACATCAAATCAAATTGTCTTTAAATTAAGTGGTGACAGAAGAATTATCATTGAACTTTTAAAAGGTAAGCTTAAATATTAATGCAATACTTAAATGCAGTAATCAATTTTTGATCATTTTCCTAGTTCCCAGTTAAAATTTAGCTATAAATTATCTTATATCTGAGTACTTTTGACTTTAATAAGCCATGATCAAATGTTTTTGCTTTTTTGTGTTATGTTGGTATCATTTCTTTTCAAATATCATATTTTCACAAATCATGTTTTTTGTTAAAGTATTATGTCTTCAACATGTCAAAAGCATTAAACATAAAAACAAACACAAGATCAAGAAAATGTTAAATTTAGGAACAAACATACTAAATATTTTTCATAAAACATGACAACACAAACTGATGTGTGAAGATGTGATACTTTAAAAAATATGAATATGCAATATTTGAAACTTATGAAACAGATATAGTATTAAAAAAAACAAGAACTCTGGTTATAGTTTATGTAAGCTGCAAAATATTGTAACATTGAGCTTTCATTAGTCTTTAAGAAAACTTGTAGAAGTGTGAGGGTGTATGTATGTATGTATATATATATATATATATATAATTTTATATAAAAATATTAAAAAATATTTTAAGAATTAAAAATAAAATATCATTGATTTACATGATTACTAACTATAAATAGCAAAAGTTTTTTAACATCATATACTTGAAATTTATCAGGGTTAGACTGATGGCTTAAAGGAAAATTATAAAAATAATTGTGAAATGTAATCTTACAATCTCGTGAAATTTTTAAAAAAATTAGTCTTAAAAATAATTATAAGACAATACTACTTGACAAAACCTTAATGAATTGTGTAAAACTACTGAAATAATGAGCAAGTTAAAAATAATAATTCTTGATTTATTTATTAAGCTTTTAGACATGCCAAAACTATGAAGCATAAGCTAAGTAAGATACAGTGCAACTCTTGATAATCATTTCACAAGTTTGGAAGGGAGTGCTAACAGGAATACCATTCATTATAGAGCAGTGCATGTATGTGGGATGTTTGGAAAGACTAAGGAGAGACTCTTGGCTCAAAGATAATGCTGATAAAGTGTGGTTATAAAATATGCCTTGGTACAGCCCTCAGCCCACCAAGTCCTCAAAGTACTGTAAAATAGGAGGTGCAGTAAACTAACAGAGTGAGGGAATGTTCCCACACATCAGCATATAGCCAAGTACATGACATTCATGCATGCATGTCATTTCCAAGAGAATGCAAGGCAGAGAATTGTTTCAAATAAAAGTAATTTTTGGAAAAAGTATATAATTACTCTCATAGCTAAAGCAGGGCAATACTGATGACAGAATTTACAGAAAAAGGATTAGTTGTGGTCTCTGGGGTTAGATTTTTATTTTTATTTCTTTGGTATTTTGGATTTAAAATATGTAAATAGGGATGAGGCACAATTTCAGATATTTGTGATGATAACCAAATCCCTTGGAATGATGGATTATCTCTTCAGAGAATATCTAAATATTTTCTCTGTAGGTAGATATTATATCACCAAGTACATAAAAGATATTAAGTAAAACAAAGCAGCTAGATTTTTCATTTTTAGTTTAAGAGGATAAATGTCATAAAATTATCAGCAAGATTTTAGATTATTTAGAAGACTACCAATGGACTTAACATTTAGGCAATCACTATTTAATTAAGTTAAATTTATAATATATTTTATTTTTTATCATCTGAACACATTAAAAACAATCAGAAATAAAATGCCAAGTCAAAACAGTTTGTTGTTTGACAGTATACTGCAAATTCAAACAAACAGACATCTTAAAATATTTTTATTACATATATTTGTTCTTCTGAGTGAGTGATACTAAAATTATGTATTAAAGAAGTCAACTCAGAAAACAAAAGAATTAATGAAAATTTCAAGAATTTAAGAAATTATTACTTATGTGTAAATATTTGATGTTAAAAACATTTCACCATTTCCTGGAATGTAACCAAATTGACTCCATGTTTTCACATTACTTTCTAGTTTAAATTTTGTAATAAATGATCAGTAGTTACATACAAGATAAAGAAATTGAATAAATATCTAATTTTAATTTTAAAACTAAAAGAATGCATGAAATCAATGCAAATTTCATATATTTTCTTTAGCAAAGTATCTCTTTGCTTATTATTATGTGTAGATACATAAGACCAGAGTAATGGTTATCAGAAACAAAAATCAACAAGCTGGAACTTGTGGTAGTCTTGGGTAACTAACAAAATCAATCAATATGCTAAAGCAGGAAATGAGATGAAGGACTCAAGGAAAAACAAAAATAATGACTTATTCTTCAAATAAAAAGTACAATTTCTACCCTAAAGACTTCAGATTATTCACAAGAGAAACATTACAGGATTTTCTAACTATAAATATTTCATATATATTTATTTCCTATTACTCTAAATGTTATTTTATAATAACCCATGTTTAAGTAGATGCCCTGTTTTTCTTTTTGTTTTTTTTTAAATAGTATGAATTACGTCTACCAGCCTTAACAATAAAGGGACTTAATAAACAAAATGTGCTCTCCTGCAAAGTTTGAACATGCGTCCTTTTTTTTTTTAAGGAGAAATCACAACCTAATCTAGCAAGTTTTAGATTGCTTGGAAACAGAAAGTGTCACAGCCTGTTATTAAGTCTCTTGATTGTGCAAGCCAATAAATGTAAAATATGGGTACCCACAAAATAACGTTTAGAATAGATAAAGATAAAAAATCCACTGATTTCTTTATATATATATATATATATATATATATGACCTTTTTTTTTTAGATTTTGATCAATTCCTAATTATTAGTGTTAATAACATTTTCATTAATATCCATATTAAATTGTAATGCTCAACATCAAAAATAAGGTAAGATATAGCACCTGATAGCCTAAGGTGAATCAAAAATAAGCAAAGGGTATTTAATTTCAGTTATCCATTGTCTGTAACAAACCTAGAGGGCAGACAGGGCAATAGGTAGGTCAATACTAAATATGATGCTTAGATAGAGATACATAAAAGTTAAATCTAACCAACCAAATCAGAGTGATATGTGTAATTTTACAGATAAACACCACTGAAATAGTTATATATATATATATGTGTGTGTGTGTGTGTGTGTGTGTGTGTGTGTGTGTGTGAATATCAAAGATAATGCATCTGATACATAAGTATCACATATACACACAGAAGCAGAAGTGGTCCTTGCTCACATTCTACTGTCAGTAATATGTATTGATTTTTGGATGCTGGTATGCTGTCTGAGTATGTACTTGCAATACATAGTAGAAAGTTAGCAGATGGCTGCTGCAGCAACAATGGTAGCAGCAGCAGCCAGAGTCATGTGTACCCTAAGGTTTTTGAAAAAGAGGAAGGGTTCAGAAACATGATGATGATGATGCAATGTGCAAATAGATGCATGGAAAATGCAGCAAACACTACAATGTTGCAGTAAATGCCTTCCACTTTGCCCAAACTCCTAACAGCCATGTAATTACTATTGTCCTCTAACAAGGTTTTTATTTTAGAAATAAAAAGATTTACAAAACAAAGAAATTTAAACGTGTCACTGAAAGCAACACAATTCATTTAATAATAGCTAGCACATAATTCAAATTTTAGAAATGTTCTTATTTTATATACATTTATAAACCTTTAATTTCAATATTTTCTGATGCAATATTTGCATCTTTAATGAAAACAGTCATTTCATCAATCATTTATCTGCATTGAGTTTTTCCATTATGTTTTCACAAATTCCTCCTGCCATTTTCTTTCATTTTGCCTCCTTTTTGGACATAAGATTTTTTTTCCTTAATTTTTTATTTAATTTAGACTAAGCCACATTTCAATAACTTCCAATATGGATTAACATCTTAATAACTCTTGATCATGCTTTAAACTGTATAATTTGCAGGTGTGAAAACTTCCTGTTTTCGGTTTCTTTACAAACGACATTCCACTGGAACTTCCCCTTCCTGCTATTACAATGACAAATCTTTGTGATTCTTCTTATTCTATTTTAACTAAATAATTCTTTTTGTGTAGGGAACAAACACAATAAGCATTTTTGTTTTAATATTCTAAATTACAAATTAACAATTTGGTTATAATTAGCTATAACATATCTGAAAACAACTGATTAAAAGAGGGAACGATAATAGGGAACAAATGTAAATATGAAAGCATTAAATATCTGTACAAAATTTAATCAATACTGAGAATCCAGTACAAATAATACAGTGGATAGATGATGTTATTAAGCCCTTATTTAAAATCAATAAAAGCACACAGGATGTTACAGTAGTTGCTAACAATTTTTTTTTCACCTTTTATTTGAATCATATCCTCCACCAATCCTCATAAATTAAAAATATATTTCGACTGAAGAAGTTAATGCTAATAACAAATTTCTTTCACAGGTAAATATCTGGCAATGGCAGGAGATAAAGATGTTCAGATTAATAGCTGTGCAGATTAACATTTAGCTATTTACCCTGAAATATGAAAAAAATATATGCAAAAACAAAACGTTAAATGTATTATGTTATCTATGAAAATTATTTAAGGAAAAAAAAAACTTGAATCACATTAATAGAAGTCATTGGTTTATTTAGGCCCAGGTAAATTGAAGAAATGCAGAAAATATTTTTCTTATAAAGAAAGGAGTTCTTTCACCCAGCAACCCATTTCCAAATCAATAGCTTTAAAAAAAAAAAAAAAAAAAAAAAAAACTTGGTATTATATGCAAAAGGTGAAGTATATGGTAAGCTAATGTTAATGCATACCTCAGAGACTACCAGTACTTGTACCAAGTCTATCTCATTACAGAATATTAAATTAAGTAGGGATAGGGTTTTATCTGCCATTAGATACAGTACTTTCAATTAATTATTTGGTTGCATTTTATATAAATATATTCACAGTATGCTTGGATGCTTACTATACTATTTTGTATGAATCCCAAAGGAACTTTGTAGACTATGCCAAAAAGCCTGATATTTGATAAGATAAAAAAATAACACACAAGCAAATATTATTGGAGGCAATGATAAAGAATAAATTGAAAATAAAGTAGACATTTTTATTTTTGAGGGGAAAAATGTGAAGAAAATGTGCAGGTATAATGCTTAATTTCAAGAGTAAAAAGACAAGTGAGATTTTGTGGCCATAAAAGAAAGATTTATTTCTTGTAAGCATGTAAACACCCAATTTCTTTATTTTATCAACAACTACTAAAAAGCAGAAGGCAATGAAAGATAGCACTGTGATAGAGAAAATTTCATAAGTAAATATAATAAAATGACCATTAGAAAGAGAAGCATCAAGTTTTGCTCTATATAAAACTGTAACAAGATGAATACACCAGCTATAATAAATCCTGATGTAGAATTTCAATGTTTTGGTTTTATTTGGAGGAAAAAAATAGTACAGGAAAAAAAAACAACTTTGAACTGACTTTTGTAGATATTACTATCATGATGCAAAGCTTTATATATTTCATCCGCTTCAACAAATTGCATTTTAAGTACTTATAATAAATTCCTGTTCAACACAAGAGAATAAATATTTTTCAATAAAAAGGTATAAAAAAAATCTAATAAAGAAATAACAAAAAACAAAATAAACATCATAATTATTAAGAAAACAAACAGAAAAAGAAAAAATACAAAATACACACAAAAAAATTAATGGAATAAAGAAAAATATTGAGAAAAAAAACAATTGACAGTACCAGGAACACTGTAAATATATACAAAATCAGAATAAACATTTTTATATACATGTAAGGTAATCTGATAGATGACTAAATATGAATTTACAATGAATTATATAAAACTTTATTATAATTGACTTGTCATTTACACACACAAAAAAAAAAAATTACATTTTTGTTAAATGAAAGGTTGATTTAAAATGTAGGTAGAAACTTCCACTCCTAACAAAAAATTTTCCAGCAATAGCAATCCAGTAACATTTTTTATTTAACCTTTAACCAACCAACACTGAGGTAGGGGGCATATTTAAAAATATAATTAAAAAGTTTGTATATGTAATTTATTCCAAATAATATTTTTCAGCAATTATGTAGTCAGCATCATAAACTACCTTGCATAAACTGAAGAAAGGTTTTTTTTAAAAGAACAAATTTGATATTATAATTAACCATAATTATGGTCAGTATTGATAAAAGCAGTGATTTATAAACTCATTCTTTAAATGTTATATATATATATATATATATATATATATATATATATACACACTATTTTCAGCATGTCTTTTGGTATATTTGTATAAAGCATAAAATAAGGTTATAAATACAAGATATGAAGATATTGATAATGCACAAGTAATAAACATTTGTGATGAAAACAATATGCCCTTTATATATTGCATGGACATTTGCAACCCAAATCATGTGGGCTGAAATGGAGGCTGTTATATCAAAGGTTTAATTCCCCTACATCAGTAACTGCTGCCAATACTGCTGCTGCAGCAGCTGCAATAACAAAAAAAGAGCAATTGTAGCAGCAGAAGCAGAGTTAGATTAATGAAATAATTGTACAGCCTTTGTAGATTGGAGTCATTCAGCCATGTGCTTAGGATGAGCTACAATGAAAAAAGCGGACATTAATGCTGAAATTGCAACATAAGTAGATATAATTAACAGAGAGAAATAAATGATGATGATGAGAAAAATCGCCCAGTGGGGAGGAAACAAAGAACAAACCAATATGGAATTTGCTCATTTGATATGGGATGCCACTAATGTATAGCATAGTACTTATAACATTGAACTGGAGAGAAAGTTTTCTGTTCGAATCTTGTTGCTGGGTTATTTGAGCTAAGGAATTCAGGTTAGATAAGATTGTATTACCAAAGGTTTATGATGCAGACAGAAATAGAAAATTTTGTCATATGTACACAAAATCAGGGGAGAAATAAGTGATAAAATGCCTTAAAACCACAATGAACAGTAACTACTGTCAACAAAGCATGAGAAAAACCCTAATGAGATACAAAGCTTAACGTCTCTTAGAGATATTTACTAAGTTTATCTTAGTTATTCTCCATATTCAGAAGGTACCAGTAAGGATTTCAACCAATAATATGAGTAAAAATCTAGCAAGATATGTTTGTTAACCATAACTTTATAGCAAATAGATATTTGCAAAGCTTAATTAGCTCAGTGAGTATTCAGTGACACAAACAAAAGTCTAACAAGACTATTATTTGAGCAGATACCTTCCTTTATGCCAGATCTAGAAAATTTTACTTTAGATCAACTGTTTGCTCCTTTCCCCAATTAATTCCTACATTTAAAATAATTGCTTGAAAATAATGCCTCCAAAGTTTATGATGAAACTGCTGGGTAATTTTTCAACTTAAAACGTCTTTAATAAGTTCAAATTCATTATTCACAATACACTGCACATACTTTGATTAATGAAAGTGTGTTGTACATAAACCTGCAGTCAAATTTTCTTTATATTTGAGAGGGGGTGCTGAAAAGTTCTCAGCTTAACCCACATGCCACAATCTGACCAAATGATCAAACATCAAGTTTTTTTTTTTAAGTGCTTCTCGATCAGGCAAAAAACACATGTGAAAAATATTCTGTTAAAAGGTTTTTGAATATCATAATTCAAAGTTTCTAATAAAACAGGCATTGAAAAACATGAAAAAAAAAAAAAAAAAAAAAAAATTCACTTTCCAGATACTACACTTTCATCCAAGTCAGTTACAAATAAAAGTTAAGGTTATTTTTTAAAAAAGTACAATTAATCTACATTCATTAAATATAGCTATTATAAGCAAACAAAAGTTAATGACATCACAAATTATTTTAACCCTGTTAAGAGAGATAAACCCAGTTGTTAGCACTTAAATTATTGTTCCCACATGGAATCTCAGAAGCATTGTGACTGTCAAGCAATAGTTGTAGAACAGCATAAAGGCTGACACAAAAAAAATGGCAGCTGGCATCAGGATTTCCATGCGACTAGACTCCTCCTGATACATTTCATGTGATGGCAACCTGTCTAGCAACCATTGTACATTAACACTTTTGCATTGCAACTTCTTGTTCTTTTCTTAAATCTGATTTTAATATGAAAAAGTATAATCAAACAAATTGGTATAAACAATACAAACAGAAATAGAATCAACATTGTTTGGATCAACTAATATTTTCATAATCAAATACAGGATAATTTCTCAAAAATAATAAACTACCATTTTTATTGAACAAAGTGGATTACAAAATTAACCTTTTCCTCACAGGTTTCTTTTGTTTATGAGATACCATTATGTTGGTGTATATTTGAGTTTCATGAAAATTTAAAAAGTCTAGAATAATTGGCACACACATTTTTTATGAATGAGAAAAGTAAATATAAAAATCACTATGATAACTGTTTCTGCAATTCAAGTCCAGTGGTTAAATTATCATTATCCAAAAATTAGTTTTCGAAGATAAAAAACAGATATTAATAGATCTTTTGTGCTACAAAGTTTAACAATTATCATCACTACACAAAACGCAAAAGCATCTTTTAAACCTTCCAATAATTAAACCTTATATTTAGTTAAATAAATATCCCCAAAGTAGCAAATTTACGATAATGGCTGAATCATTCGATATCGCCAAACAGTTAACTTTAGATCTAAATCAAAAGATACTAGTTAACAAGTTTCCAAAGAAAAATTTGTAAGATAATGGACAAAACTAGCCAAAAATATAATTCCACCTAAATTATGGTACTTTTAGACTGCCTCTATCAAGTAATATAAAAATTATACCTAGGGTTATAATCAGCTTTTAGTAATTGTTTAGCATGGGTAGGTATTTAATAAATTATCAACTAAGTAATAAAATATCAGATTTTTAAGAACATTAACAGTAAAAGCAACAGAAATTTTTCAGTATTAAAGTAGAAATAACTTCTTGACTGACAAGGGATTAAATCATTGTGAATTTTTGTGTGAAGATCCTAACATTGATGTACAGACTTTTTTTCTTTTTAAACAGGAAAATATTGTGCAATAATTATTCAGATCTCTCTGTACAATATTCTTGCCAAATTGAGTGAATAAAAAATTTATGGTGTAGAAGATGGTGTAAAATTTATGGTGTTGCCTTCATGGTCTTTGCGTAAAATTATAAAGGCTATTTTTTTCAAGTTTTTCTTTTAGAATTAATCAAAAAGCTCAATTTCACTTGTCACAACCTGGTTTCAACCCTCAATTTGATATCTTTGTTGTGAATTCCAAAGAGCCTTGATTTAATATAAAAAGCACTGGTATATTCCTGTGAGTAAATAACTTAAAAAACTTACATTGTCAAGCTAAAACAAAAACTTTAAAAAAACTTTCAAAACTAAAGAGATTTTTGCAAAATAACTGAACCCCAAATAGTTGCATTTTCAATTTTTACAAAATTCCTTGTTTTGAAAGTAAAATAAAAATTGTGCTGTAGTCAATTTCTTACATGATTGTTATTAATCTGAGAGATTAAAAATTAACTTAAAAAGAAAAAAGACTACAACTTGGTTATAGGATTCAATAATGGTAGGTGACAAAGAGAAATCAGAAAGATGCAGTATTCTGAAAAAGTTACTCAAATAAGATTTCATCCTAATGTTTTTTCCTCAGTCTGCAGAAGAATTCAGTTTGAATATAAGGGTGGATTAATAAGGCAACCAACCAATTAGAGGGAGCCTTATGACACATGTGCAAACAAACTATCTCATGAGTGTGTATTCAGTGAATATTTAAGTTTTGCTTGAAACTTTGATATTTGTCTATGGAAAAATTTCAAATGATTAAGAAAGCTTTTGGAAATGATTCAATAAGCAACATTTTGATACTGATGCTTTAAGCTTGACTAAGGTTCTATTGAAAGTAATCCATATTCTGGAAGGTCCTGAAGTTATGAATATCTACAAGATACAATCAAAGAAAATTGGTAATTGATAGAGTAAGATCTGGAGAGAATCCAGAAAGTATTCAGCCATATTGAATATTTCAACTCTACATTTTTCACATCACATATCTTTTTGCACAATATCACACCATCCAGATCTGTCTACCCAGATTCTCAGTCCTGATTTGGCTATCATTCAAAGCAAAAATTTCCATTCAAAAGGAGTAGACCATGGACAAGGTTAAGGAGAGCTTGAAGCAACTGATGCCCACTTTGAAAGAGTATTATGCAGATTGTTTTTATAAGTGGAAAGGATGTTGAGATAAGTGTATGAGTTTTCAAGAGTAATAGTGTGAAAGGGACTAAGGGTCATTGCTCTCAGTAAGGTTCTTTTTCATTAAGATTAAATTGCTAAATCATTTAGAGAAGGACCTATATACAGTGTGTGTGTGTGTGTGTAATGGATAAATTATATAAATTATGCAAAAATGAAAATAACACTGTTTTCTCATTTTAACAGATATATTTACCAAAATTACACAAAAATATCTTGAAATACTAAAGAGTAAATTTATTCAATAAAATTGCCATTGGCTTTAAGCACAACCACCAAATGACTTCAGAATCTCCTGTAACTGTTCTGGACGGTCTCTTTGTTGAAGTTGGTGAATGCTTCCATAATCCTTGCCTTCAGTTTATGTTTGATATTACAAGGAGTTTTGTTGGACTCTTTTTCAACTGCATCCCACACATAATAATCAAGGGTATTGCAGTCTGGAGTGTTAGGTGGCCAGATGTAAGGAGTGATATGATTGCAGAAATTGTCTGACAGCCATGACTGGGTTCTCCTGCTTGTGTGGTATGGTACAGAGTCCCGTTGCCAGACATAGGGTCAACGAGCAGCCACCCTCTTGACCCAGGACAGCACTACCTCCTCAAGTCACTTAATGTAGGCTTCCATGTTGAGTCTGAGGCCCTTACCAGCAAATTCAGGAGTACTTTTCTTATCAGAATGATCAGAGTGAGTTTTCTTAGCTGCCACACCTTTGTAATCACCATTAGACTCATTCAGCTCTTTCCAAATCCTCGGCATTGTCCTCAGATTGACACCCAAACACTCTGAAATGTCCATATTGAAGCTTCTGGCACAAATACCAAGCAGTACAGCATATAGTTTTTTCCAAATTTCTGGCAGAGTGAATTGAGCCATGATGCTCTTTTTCTCACAGAGGGTGCCTAACTGATCCTACTATACTGTACAGTTGACAAAATCAAAACAAACAATGAGCATGTGCAAAATCAAAATATAAAATGGCAACAATTTACCCATCACACCCTATATATGTTTTAGGAATGGATTACATCCGACATTTTTAATTTATTTGTTTAAACATTTTTTTAATAGATACTCATATTTTAGTAGATACTGCTTTTATTTATTTATTAAACAGTATATTTATTTATTTAATTTCCATCTACTGGCCTGAATTTTCATAAAATCTTGTTAGAAAAATATGCACCCTCATGGTCAAGAGGTCAAGGTACATCAGGTCTAATAATGGTTTCTCCTAGGGGTTGCAGGTCTGAATCCAGCTGGAGAGTGAACATTTTTTCAACAAGATATTCTTTAGGAAAGTAAATCTTATTTTGATCTTAGATTATTTCAATTATTTTACAAAAACACATTCATGTACTTGCCAAATTTCAGATATACAAAGAAAAGTTTTTACATAAGATTTCTTAAAATCACCTTCAACTACAAACTTTAAGAATCACAGATTATTAATGATATTTTTTTTTAAGCATTTGATGTTTGTAGGTCAAGTAAAAAGTATTAATGCTTTTGATTAAGTTATACTCTTAACCATCAAAGAAATTAGTATAAATAAAAAAAATAGTAATGCCAACAAGAATATTTACTGCCTCTTACAGACTTACAAAAAGTGTATTTGCCCTTGATTAAAATTCCTTGAACATCTTCCAAGTTAGATTTTTTTTAATAATAATTATTTTTTTAAGCATGAGAAAAAAAATCATTCAGAGGATTTTAAGTTGAATATATTTGTCCAAAGATGTTTAATACTGTACAAGAATTTACATTTATGCTCAGTTATCTATTGTGCTAGATTTAACAATTAAGCAAAATAACTACATGCTTATGCTCTAAGCTGTACCAGGCATCAAAATAGAAGGTACTAAGACTTTAGTGCCCAAATAAAAGATACCATTCCTTTACTGACTCCCAAGCTGGGGTAGAAAACCTCAAAATCTAATTAAAGCTGACCATAATAGACCAATAAAAAAAATATAAAAGCAAAGTAGTCATATCAGTTATTTGTTAATAATTAAGAAAAGCTAAAAGAAAAAAAATACTGGAATATTAATTAAATTAATACTATGCCTAAGATAACTAATGATTCTAAAGCCAGGGCTGTGATGTCTAGCAACAACAATAACAGTGTATTTGGAAAAAAAAACAACAGATTAATCGGCTAATAGCTGACATGGCCAATAATTACCAATTATCAACTGATCAATTGGTGTTACCCTAACTGAAACTTATTGCATACATGCTGTATAAATACTGCACTAGAATGTAAGGGGCAGAAACACAAAGCTACTTGCTAATATCAGGAAGTTTTCATAATAGGCAAATCTACATTTTAGTTGTCATCTCTGGGAAGGTAGATTTTGTTGAGGTAAATTTATGCTGGCTACACTCAGTTATTTGTACTTGTGGTCTAATAATCTATGTTATAATCAAACATAACATGTAAAAGGAGTGCCTAGATTGATTGAATGATAACTGTTTAATATGGAAAAAAAAAGCATTGTCAGATTAGGTTACATGACTGGTATTTAATGCATGCAGATCAGAAAATAATTGGTGCTTAATACATCTAGCATTAGTATGCACTTGCATGTATAACAGTGTATCTTCTTCACAGTATGCATAGTAATTATTACAAGAAAGAATCTGCCCAGTACAATAAAGGGAGATGAGAACAGCAGTGATAACCTTTTGCTGGTCCTACACAAACCACAATAGCTGCTAAAGTAATTACATATCCAATGTATGTGGGAGACAGCAGCATTTTCAGAATAATGCTATCTACCTGATAAAACAGAGTTGAGTCATTAATATACACTTGATATATAGAAAATGAAAAACCTGCTAATCATGTTTCACTCATGAGAAAGACCTGTTTTAGTCAGGATGAAATTCGGTGCTTGTTCCACATAAGAAATAGTTCTTGATTTATGAGAAGTCATATCCATTTTCCACAATAACTTATTTACAGCAAATCTACCTGCCAACCAGAAGAATTCCTATAAAATAACTAATATAGTTCTCAGATACTTACCTCCTTTAATATACAGATTGAATGTGTGAGTAGTGCAATAGTTATCAATATTCTAGGCAAGTCTATTGCATTCACTTTCACTTGGGAAATTCAGAACTCTCCCTTCTCTAGTTATGGATTAAATAGAAGACTAGGTCTTCTAGCCTTGGGTGGCAGCCAGTCTAAGAGAAAGACCACTGTGAATTCAAAACTGTGAAAAAGATAACAGAATACCACTTTCTCAAGAAGCCATGATAACTAAGAAGAATCTATACAGAACCATTATCACCTATGTCCTGAAAGGATATGGCATTTAAAAAAAAAATGCAGATTAAATCTGGCGTGTGCACATACACACACGTGCTAAAGAAAATCTCCAATAAATTTCATTGATCTTGAAGAATTATCATCTGAGAGATAATCAGTGTGTGTGTGTGTGTGCAAATAGACTGAAAAACATTATCTCCTATTTTTTCTGAAAGCTGTTAAATGAGGTACTGATATTTTAAAGAAAAATTAACTATTTGATGACAGATCAGGAACCTCTCCCTTTACATTTACTATTAGAATATTATAGACTTAAGTCTATAGGTAGTTTATGGCATCTTGATAAACTTAAAATTAAATACTTCATATAAAATGCAGGAGATTAAAAAAAAAAAAAGAAAAAGAAAAGTGTCTTCTATACCATCATGCACAGTAAATGGAATACATTTCTTTTTATTACACTTGTAGATGAATTTAAAATCAGATATATCTGCAAGAGGATACTTTAAGCTGGTTTGCAAAGTGAGGATATATTTTATAAGTAAAAAGTAAATCCAACTATAGAAAGTTAATACGACTGACAATGCACACATCTTTATATAACAAAACACCTCTGCTTAAGATGATACCTTCAAACTAATATAATATCTGGGTGCTGGTATGATCATTGGTATGCAAAGCAACTTGAGTACTTGTCTTCTAAGCTTCAAGAGATACTGGGTAAATCTGAAGTGACTGTAGCACAAAAATTTGTAGAAAGCAGGTCTCCAAAATTTATCACTTAATTAAACATGCAGCTCATATTACAAACTTGTCACTGTTTCTCCTCTTGTCACCTCTATTTCATACAACACACCTTTTCAAGAACTTTACTTGCTCAAATGAAACTATAGTTATAAAACAAAAAGTAAACCAAGTGGAAACAAATAGCAAGAAAAAGATAATTTCATGACATCAATTGCTGTTTGGAAAAAAATATTAAAAAGAATAGAAAATGAGTGTCACAATTAAAACAAAATTAGGCAGATTTGTTTGCTTATTTTCAAATGAACACTAAAGTCTAAATGGATTTTCTGATGGCAGAAGTTTTAAATATATTTAATATCTCACAAGTATTTCCCATACAAAATATTGTGCAAGGTTATGCACCAAACAAAATAGTTTATATACAGATTTTGGCATAAAGTTTTTCATCGGAAAAGTCAGTTTTTTTATTGTATTGCAAAAGTAACTGCTTCATAATTTTAAGATTCAAAAATTACTCAGTACCAAAGAACTAAACAGAACATATACTAGACTTTATTCAATGTCATTAAGGTGATACTGAAAAGAATAAACCACAAATTTGTCCTTTTTCTTTTGTTCCATGGCGAAAACAAAAAATTCTAACACAATTGAACTAAAATTTATGAAAATATTCAAAGCTATTCGAACTCAATTACTATTTATCTTCAAAGACTGATAAAAATCAATCAAGATGCAAAATCTGCTTTTGGATAACTAGAAAAAAAAAATATACTTATTGAAGTCTTATAATATTTTCATTTTACCAGTATGAAAGTCTACTCGTCAACAGAAGGCAATATTACAAAGGATGAACAAGCAAACTCAACTGTTTCCAAACCATTCCACCCCACCCAAATTTCAATACATTATTTATTAAAATACATTTTCCTTTGACTTAACAGAAAAAAGTGTAAAAATTGCCAGTATTAAATAACTGTGCTTACATTCGATAATCAAGGTTTTGATTGAATTAGCAGTAAAAAAAAAAGAAAAAAAAAAGAAGAATTTAAAAAAGGCAGTTTATCTTCATCAATCTCATTAGGAATAATTATATACATGAAGCAAATTTGAGACACCATCCACTTGTATCACAAAATATCACATTTCTCAGCACAAGGTTAGGATTTACAAGAAATGAATGGGTTAGATATTCTATTTTAGCTTTCATCAGAATAAATCTCAGTGAAACTAATTTTAAATTTTACAAAGAAATCTTAGAAAAATGATTTGAAACTTTTGGAATGTTCAGTATTTGATTTAATTATCACTCAATATTCAAATTAGGATAAGGGGAATTTATATTTTTTAATTTTGATAAATATATATATATTATATATATATATATATATATATATATATATCACCTAATGTATGAAACTATCAATTCCCATGCCGTGTTGTTTTTTTTTTTATATCCACATTTTATATTTACAAACACAATATCCCCAATATTGAATATCTTCTCCTATAAATATTGCTAATTAATAGAAGAGTTCTCAGCTGAACCCATTTATGATCCCAAATCAGTTTTCTTGGTCTAACCAAAACACAGTCACCCCTACACCAATTTATTTTTTTAAATTGTTGGATTTTGCCACATTTAAATTAAATTCTAACAAGCAAAAGGCTGACAGTTTAAATTCTTAAGAGAGATAATTTCATAAAGTTGGCTCACCTTCTAAAATCTATCCTACATAGCTATAAGTCTACCATTTGTCCATGCTTAAAATATTGCTGCTACATATGGTCTGGTGCCCCATGCCTTAAGCTCCTTGATAAGATCCAAAGAAGAATCTGCAATATTATTGGTCCTGATCTGGTGGCTCTGCTCCGTTCACTTTACCACCACCATAAGGTTTCCTCTCTGTGTCTTTTCTATAAATACTGTCATGGTAATTGTTTGAATGAGCTCTTTGCCATGGTACTTAGAGTTTTTGAATTTAAGTGCAGTATGAGACCTCATCAATTTAAAGTTGAGCTGGCTAAGTGTAGCTGTAAATTCTATGCTAACAGTTTCTTCTCTTGCACTTCACTTGTGGAACTCCCTTCTGATTCTATGCTTTCCAGCCAACTTTAATCTGCAAAAATTTAAATGCAATGTCAATTGCTACCTACTGTCCACCTGATTACTCCCTTCTCTTCCTGCTCATCATTAATATTTCCATTCCTAATTCTTCCATACCCTTGTGTTTTAGTAGCATTACTGCCTTGCTTGGTGTGATTCCAATTTAAAAAGAAAAAAAAAAAAAAGACAATACCAATGTTTGAAATAAAGATATTGTTCAAGTCTGCTTTAATGCTTTTGTAAACCTATAATTGAAAATACATTGATTTTCATAAGGTTTTACAAGCATACAAATGCTTTGGAAATTTGAGCAGTTTTATATCTTATATCTTTTATATCCCGTTAGTGTAAAAGATTCCCCAGAGTTTCTACAGCAAATGAACAAGGTAAACAGGTATGATCAAATATCACAAAAAATGTGAGGTCAAAAATATATCTATGCTCAAGTTTCATGGTGTTGGTCTGAAAAGTCAATTGTAGAATTAAAGAACTGAAAACAAAGTGAACAATGTTGCCATTCATTGACATGTGCAATAAGCACAAGTAAAAGAATAAGCCTGGATCATAATATATCATTAACCTAGAAAGTTAAGTGACACTACAGCAGTCACTAAACACCCATCTCCCTCCAAAAAGAGGACGCAACTGATAACTCCTGTGGTGACACTGTAAACATTATAGTGGATGATCCATACAAACATTCAACATTTGACCATCTGCTAGAACAAAAAGAGCAAAGTGCTATTATATTTACAGACAGCAAAACCAGTTTTTACAATGTGTGTTTATGAAAGTTTTTGAGTGATATGCAGGACAAAGCGATCCAAAATTCTCAATCCCACTTGGCTGCCTTGCTGCACAGATAGGCCAGACAAGTCAGTATCAGCCGGAAACGATATGGGAACCTGGGGGAAATAAATAACAAGCAACTCTCCTTATGGCTCACGCACGGTCAACCACACAGTATTACAGGGATGGTCTTTTGTTGCAACAAGACAAAAAGGAAGAAAAATCTTGATATACAAAAAATCCTCCTCTTGTTTCTTTTTGCTAGTAAAAAATTTCCATTCAACTTCTGCAATTTTTGTAAAAGTAATTTGAAAATGAATAAGATTTTTGAGAGATTATCATTAAATATATAGATTTCATTTGTTATTAAAATTAAAACAAAAAACACACTAATTTCTATATTCATTACATAAATTTTGTGTATTTTTTGCCAATAACATTAAAAAAATGTTTGATCATTTTCGGTGGATTTTGTTTATTTAAAAACAAGAACATGCAACAGTCTGATCTTAGCTCAAAAGACTGTGTACTTGCAAACAATTTCTCTATTACATTTTTAATCCTTAACTAACTGTAACACCATAAACTACTAAGAATAGATCTAGCACTAACAGTGTCCAGCGAAAATACTGAAAACTATTTTAAAATGCAAATATCCAATAAATGGACATCGAAACTTGTGACAGAGCTTATGATGAACCAATATATCAAACAACAATCTACTTATTAAAAAGAAAAGAATTTCTCTTTCTTCAAAGGAACTGAATGGGTCATACTCATATAGTAACAAATATTTTGTTTACTAATAATAAACTTTATTACATAAAGATACATACTTTTGTGTGTGTGTGTGTGTGTGTGTGTGTGTGTCACTAAGGCAGAAAAAAGAAAATTGACATTTTTTTTTAACCTTTTCAGCATCGTTGGAAAGATTATTTGGAAATCATTGCCGAGGGGTTGTATAGCTCACGTCTAAATGCAGAAACAATCTGATTCTTTTTTGTTTTTTTTACTTCACAATACCACAATGAAAAAACAAGATTATACCAATAGGTAAATAAATTTATTTTACAATCAAGTGTAGTTCCTTCCTCCGCCCAATGTTTTTTTTTTTTGTTCAGTTCAGTATGTTCACTAATCACAGATTACAAGTTAAAAGAAAAAACCTAAAGCCAAAATATGATAATTTTGAAATTTACAAATTTTTTAAATCAGATCATTTTTTAACTATTTTTTTTTTTAAAATGGAAAAAAAATCGTTGATAGTCAACTTAAAAAACTCGAATAAAAAAAAAAACCTTCAGCCTAGCAAATGAGTGTTTTGAGTCCAACAAACTCTTTTAATTTTTTTTTTACCCAAAATGTAATTAAATCTGTGTCTACGCACCTGTAACTCATTCAAATTATTCAATTCTTTCATACCCACTAAGATTTCTTTTCCTGTATCTATCGTTGGTTAAAATAAACACTCTCCACACAAGCAGACACCTATTCTCTACACAGAAGTAGGAAACCAAGCCCACTGATAACCTGAACTTGCGTGTAACCTTACAAGAAATAAAATAAACAAGCAAGGACAAAAAATCTCAAACAAGCCAATCCAATAACCATCCATGCACGAACATAAGTTTTTTTTTGCGTAAGAAGAGAGAGAGGGAGTGTATAAATTTAATTTTTTTTTTCATTTATATGGCTATATTCATTGATACGACGTGTTTTCGGTCTTACTGTTAAAAAATAAAATCCACTACATTGGGGTTTATTTTCAAATAAGAATGAAATTGAAAAGGGAAATTAATTTAAAAACTGTCACTAACTCGCCTGAAAGCCCGATTTTGTTTAAATTAAAATTAAATAATAATTTATAGTAGAAAAGATAAACGAAAATTAAGTTAATGAGAAGGAAATTATACTAGTCGTAAAAAAAGGCAAGAACAATTGAATAAATTACTTTTAGTTTTAGTACTTTACAACATGAACAGCAATCAGCTGTAAATGAAAGCAGACATAAAAAGGCTTCAAAAATCTAAGTTGAAAAGTGAAAACTTATTTGTTGTTTTTAAAACTTTATCGGTGCTTATTAATCTTATTTGGCGCTGTAATTTAAATAAAGATTGTTTAAATCCTCAAGCTCAACAAGAATCTTTTCCCAAAACTAAAAAGGAGTAATTTAAGTAAAAAAAGTTAGTTTGTTGTTCGTTATTTTTTTTTTCAGACGCAGGTAATTTGTTTTTTAAATCAATCAGGAAACAATTTTAATTAAGAAATGTGTTTGTACTTTGGATTATTATTTATAAGCTATATTTCCTGTGCTCAAACATTTTTATTTTTAATTTTTAGTCTTTCGGTGTAGGTAAAAAAAAAAAAAAGTTCACATTTTGACAGTTGAATTGTTGGATGCGCAGAAGTCGTCGTTATGTTCACCTCTAGGTCCTCATTCTTTGTAAACAATTAAAAATTTATTTATAACATCAAAATCATTATCACAATGAAGTAAGTGTAAGCCTATATAAATTTCACAAGATGTTAAACTTGCTAAATTTATTTAAAAAGAGAAAGAAAAATATTAAAAGTTAAAAATGAAAAGAAGAAAGGACGCTCAATATGGCCACTAAAACTGAACATATTTGACAGTGGATATAAAGTGGAGGATTGATTTGTAATTATATATTCATTAAAAAAATGAATCCCTCAGTTTCTGCCCAACTTGCACTGCCACATTCCTTTTTGAAAACCTTAATTGATGATGAAATCATTTAAATAATTTTTAAATATGAAGTTTAAACGAAAAGACATTGAAAATAGAAAATCGCACCTTAAAATGACTTTTTGGACAACGGCATAAGAAAGTAAGGGGATATTTTCAATATATATATATTTCAATTGAAAATCGATTTAAAAAAAAAAAAAAAAAAAACCTAAGTAAAGGCCAAAGGGTAAAAAAAAAAGATTCTACAACACCAGTAGATATCATCATCATTATTAAGGTGAATGATTTCTAATGTAATGGTTCTCTAAAAGGTGATCCTCTCCACTTTTTGTGACTATCACATCATCATCATCATAATAATAAAAATAAATGTTGCACAAAAAATGAAAATCAAAATAATTTGAATAGCACATACAAAAAGCAAGTTACCCCATGGAGTATGAAATAAAAACAAATCAAAGATTATAATTAATATTTTGATGACTAGTTTTAACTAAATTGATTTACTACACAATACATCAATTGATTTATGAACAAATGAATGAACATTTTTTTTCTTTAAAACTGCAAAAGAAAGAAAAAAAGGGAATGTCATTGATGTTGGGTAAACTGAAACAAATTGACAAATAAAATGTGACAAAAAATGTTTGCTGTATCTCATATTGCAATAAACATTTTATTTAAAAGATGGATAGCATTTTAAAAGAATCTCGTGATATAACAAATATGATAAACGTTTGGATAAAAAAGACAAACGTATCACCACCATATAAGAAAAAACCGGCATTTAAGTCACGTGTCAGCTTTATCGCAAACTGTACACAAAATAAGCCGAAAAATAAAAAAAGATTTTTTAAAAAACTATTTTTCAAGTTACTTAGATTTTTTTATTGTAATTAAATGACTACATAAGCGATATGAATGCTGCCAAAACATTTAAATAAGATGTGAATGAAATAAATTACAAACATTACAAAGTTTTGAAAACGCTTTTTCCTACGTTTTACATTTTTCATTCATTTTTAACAAAAAAAAAAAAAAAGAAAAAAAAGTAAAGTGATTTTAAAAAAGAAACGTACAAAACTATGAAGCCTCTCTCCACTTTTGTTCGGATACTATTTTACATCCTACTAACACCCATATACATATATACACACACACACACACACACAAACTATATACCTACCTCTCGAGCAATTTGTCCGAGGGCTTGATCATCTGCCGTGTAGGTTTTGGCATTCATCCGTTTTCGTCCAGCATTTGTCGAAGTCATTTTTACTTATTTTAAGTTATTTCCTCCAATGGCTAAAATAATAATTTCCACATAAATAACTGTAATAAAAGAAATCAAAAAAAGTTTACGCGCAGTCTCTAAAACATTGAAACTGTTTTTCTTTTTCAGTAAAACCACAGATTGTTATTGAAGAAAATAGATTTTCTATTTACAATTAATGTAATTCTGGTTTTACTTTTGTTGAGTTTTTAAAGGTGTTTTTTTTTTTTTAATCTTTTCATACACTCTAGTAAATCTTCGAATTGCGGTTGTTGCGGGAGTAATAATTATTGATGATAATAATCAAGTTGTTGAATGTTTATGTATAAACACAATATGTAGATATATTTTTATTGTTAGCTTTCTTGTGTAAATTAGTTGTTATGTTAGTGTAAGCTTTCTTTATCTTTTCAATCTTCAGTTACTCCAGTAGCGAAATAATTAATTGTGCTTCGTTCATATTTAAGAAGAGCAATAACAATAAAGCAAATAAATCACAACATTTAAATATTATATTTTTTCTTTTACTTATAATTGTTAAATAGGTTGTATCTTTTTTTTTGTTTTGGTTTTTTAGTAAGTCCTTATTTATATCATCATTCATTTACATTCACATATCAATCCAATAGCGAAATTATTTCATCAATTTGCTTCGTTCAAGGCCGGCTACGATGACATTGGCAGCTCGGGAAAAATGGATATATTTCCGTTGGGCCTTCGTCTCCATTTAGAAGAACAAAAAAGTATCAGTCAGCTGGCGGATTGTTTAAAAGAAGTCGCGACTCGGGAGAGAACGGTATTTGTCAGTCCACCATTTTCAGTCACCTGCGACACCCGGATGTCAGCCTCACTCCGAGTGTAGTCGAGCGTCAACAGAGACAGATAACCGTAAACCAAAGTCTTTAACGTTAATTTGAGACATGTAACCAATATTTTCAGCTGTGGCGTGGAAAAATAAAATAAATAATATCTAGCACAACTAGAGACAGAGAACCGATGCGGCAAGATAAGACGTGCAACCCTCAACACTAACAGTATTACATTGTGAAACGTCTAGTACTAGTTAGTGTTAACTGAGTCAAACTAGGAATTGTTTAGTGCCGGACAATGAACCTTAGCTTCAACAGCGTTGATTAATGAATAACAGGCTCTAGAATAGCCGTGAGTAGAGTAGAACTTAGAAGAACTAGCTTTCTATTGAATAACTTAGCCTTAGAAAAGACTAAGAGTCGGGCGACTTCTCTCACTATGTGCCGTTAGTGTCTGTGTAATCTGAAAAAAAAATCTAGGTTTTACTTTTAAACAAATTATAGAGATAACCGTTTCTTTATTTAGTAAAAAGTTTAATTGCGTATTTCATGTCAAGTAGAGCTAATCTTTGTGGCTATAATAGATAAGAAATATCTTACGCTAGCAAAAATAAGTTGTTTTCAAATGACAATGTTTTTTAAATGCAGCTTCAGTCGAGGTAGATAAATGACAAGTGGTTAAGAAGTGAAGTGTTATGTAGAGGCAGATAACCTTACGGTGTAGCGTCAAATGAGACAAATAACTGCTAAAGCGGTGTGTTGGAGTGTCAAATGAAAGTCGCAATTTCCTAAGCGTTGCTTGGATGTGGCACAAGGCCAAAAGAATAGACCACTTAATGAGGGCTGAACTCCCTATTCAGACGTTTATATACGCAAGACAAACTTGCTAACCATTATCAAATTAAATTTAAAGTATGTAATTGTAATAAAATAAATTAGTATGCATATCAAGAGCGATGGAAAGTAACTGAGACAGATAATTGTAGCACCGGGTACCCCGCCGAAATTCAAAACAGCAGGCTTGTTGTTAATAAATAATGCTTATTGATCAGAAATAATCGATGATGAGACATATCAAATATCAACCAAAAAAGACAAGTAGTTTCGATTCCTTTCAGTGTCAACTAGAAGCATATGAAACTACCCGTGGTTAAAAAAAAATCAATCGGCAGTGATTGAAATGAGAACCGGAGAAACACGCTATGAAAAATCTAGCACCACTAGAGACAGGTAACTAATCACATTCATTAACTCGAAAGGCGTATATAACCGGAGTGTTTTTATTAAGTAAAGACGTGTCACCACTTCCATGCAATTTAGCGTAAATCGAGATAGGTTATTTGTAGTCAGACTGAGGTAGGTCTGGTAGCCACTATTGCGATTGTAATAAATAAAATGACCAATCATTAGCATTTTTCAGACTGACAATAAAATTTGTCAGTCTGAAAAATAAGGTGTCGCTGTCTCCAAAACATGAAATTTTCTTCTTTTAATCAAACCGCTATTGAGACAGATTGCTCGAGTTTATCTAGCGTTTAAGCGGAGATAGGTAACCCAGTTCATATGTACCTCAGCGTCATATTCCACCACTAAATCGTTCAAAGTCAGGTGGAGGCTTGTTACCCACTACGCAGTTGTAGTGATGAACAAGTCTAGCGTCGATCGAGGCATACAACAGCTGGATATGTTAGCGTCAGGTAGGGGCATATAACCAAGCACTCTAACGTTGGTAAATCGAATAACATTAAAAACAAACATTATTCCGAGTTTAGGAGGAATACGTACTTGTGTCAAGTAGAATCAGGTGATTCTTTACATTGGTTTTAAACGTTTAAAAACTAGCGTTTATTGACATTAGTAACTGCTGTACTGTGAGTGAACCACTACTGAAATTACTCAGAGATCACACTCTTTGAAAGACAAGATAATTTCTCTGGTGGAGAACATGAGTTTTTTTTACAGAGAGAGAGAGAGAGCCATATCTGGTTACGGTTAATCGAAAATGATAAAAATCCTATTTAGTGAATTTTTATTATTTAATTAAATTCTAATGGATTAAAAAAATCATTAGTATTTTTCATTAAGTTTCTTAAGGAAGAAAAAAAAAAGACGATACATGTTGCGTGCCAAACCAGCTGCTGATGCTCTCAGCCTATCTTATGACGGAAATTAATACATGTTTCTGTCTGTTAGAGAATTGAAGGGTTTCGTTTCTCATAAAAAACGACCCAATAATCTTTCATTTTAATAATTTTAATACACATTCTTCGTTTCGGTGTCAGAGGTCCGGGTTCGAGCCTAACCAAAAGTTCGGGTTTCAAATACTACTATTTTTTAGGCAGGCAAGCCTTTTTGGACTTGGAATATTGGAGTCTTCCGATATCGTCATTTGACTTTACACAATTATCGATATTTATTCCGACACAACTTAAATAGACTAGTCCACTCGTACGGTAAAAAAATAGGGAAAACAATTTTTTTAAAATAATTTTTGTAGATTAGCCTTTTTAGACCTCCCTTGAGATGCGACACTTACCATGATCTTATTTCGCACTGATCGGTCTTCGATCTCGGGTAAAAAAAACTTTAAAATTTCGGAAGATATCGAGACACAAGCCTTTCCTAATTAAGAAAAAAGCATGACAACCTTTTTAACCGTTGTTCCCCAAAAAAGTGGAGTGTAAAAAAACAAAACAAAAAAAAACGTTCATTTCCTTGATGCTGCTACACACTTTCGACTCCCTCGCCAATGTTTATTTACAAGAAGATTATAAAAATAAATGCTATATTTATTATTTACCTTCTATAAAGATTTATTTACCATTTTTTAAGGAAATAAATTTGAAAAGAAATCTTTTTATTCAGAAATTTATTAAAAAAAATATAAAATTATCAAAATATAAGACGAGGAAGAGATTGTAGTGGACCTCCTAGAAAGGGGGCGCGATATAACCTGGCCTGTGCACCCCAATAAGGTGTCACAAGAGGTCCACTAACATTTTTAAAATAAATGACGTCAAATCTGACAGGTCAACAAAAGGACAACAAACGTCTGCCCTTGGTCACGTGGATGGAGTAGCGCAGGGCTAGGATATGAAGATGCTCTCAGTTTCAACTCAACCTAATAAATTTATATCACGAAACCGAATGAAAGAAATGCCCGGAATGTGCATTTTTTTCAAAATTAATAATTGCCAAGGGAGTCAAATGTGTATACAATAATAGCAATGTCAAGGGAATAACCATTCTTTTGACACCATTTTTTTTTGTGGGCACAAATGTTAACCAATGCCGAAAAATTATCATAACAATCTTTCTTTTCACTGTTCTTCTCATTTCATACTGAACCTTTTATGGAGTGACTTAATCATTTGTATTTTTCACTTAAGACTTTTTATTTATTTATTTTTGTAAGAGGTGGATGTGGGGTTACTATATGCAGCAAAATTGCAAACTAGAATACACATGATGTCCGTATGTAATCTGAAATGTTATGTTTAAAAATGTTATTGTTCTGAATTGTGGAGTCATTAAAATAAATAGTACACTCAAGAATAATGAACATGTGACAGCCAATGTGCTATATTGGTGAGGCTCTTCAAGAAGAGAACAACATTTTTCGACACTGAATATAGAATCAGAAAAAATAAAAAGTTTTCTATGTATCTTTGTCACTGTTAATTTACTACAATGTAACATAACAACAATCAACACCTTTTAATCATTTATTTTCCAGATTTATTCACTCATAGTGCCATATTTTTTTTAATAGTGAACATTAACGGGTTACAAGTATAAATTTATAATAATACATCACACTGAAACACCAGTTCCTGTATTCCTGTACAATCACTGAAGTTAAGCAAGGTCGAGACCGTTCAGTACCTAGATGGGTGACCACTTGGGAATACTAAATGTTGTAAGCTTGGATGTGCAAATGGTGTAATGGATACTAGCTCAAAATTGTTAAATGGAGAGCTGAGTTCCAGTTCCAATTGGGTTTATTATAATCACTTGGCTGCAAATACGCATGGGAAAGGTATGAATCCACCTCTTCTCCCCAGCTATGGGTTAATTAGCATGATTTTTATTACTAAATCATTGTTATCTCCAGAAAAATAATTCTTAAAATCTAAAAATATTTTCTGGCTTTAAGTAATGTGCAAAGGGTTGATAAGCCACAGAAGTCAAATCAATCAATCTATTATTAATAGCGGATTTTATAAACCTATAATACCAGAAGGAGATGGGTGGGGGTGAGTAACAAAAAAAAAGGTATTTTTTTAACTTTAAAAAATCAGCTAAGTATAAAATTTTATTGGATTTTTCAGAAATTATTCTCTAATAAATAAAATTGTTTTACAGTTATTTTTTTGATTTTATAGAAATATTTTTAGGTCTGTCATTGAATTAAAGTTTATATGGAAACTTACTTACAGACACAATTTGAACGATAGTGAAATGGATATATGTGTTGTGGGAGAAAATTTCTCTTTCTGTCTGACAACAACCCCTGGATAATTGGAAAATAGTATAAGCTGAGATTTTGAAGTCATTTTTATTACTCCTGTATTTAAACTGAATATATTTTCTAACAAATGTAGTATTTTAATTGTACAAAAAATTTACATTCAAAATTTAGTGCTTCTGCTATGCAGTTAGAGATTCTTGATAAAATCCAAAAAAGAATTATCGGTCATGACCTAGCATCTTGGCTTCAGTTAATTTCCCACTGCCGTAATGTAGCTTCCCTGTGCCTTTTCTTTAAATATTTTCATGATAATTGTCCTGATGAGCTTTCCACTTTGGTATCTAAACTTCATGAATTTAATCACAGATCTAGATTAGTAGTTTGGTCTCATCATTTTACAGTAGAAATGGCTAGATGTAACCATAAGTTCTATGCTAACAGTTTCTTCTCTTGCACTTCTCACTGGTGGAAATCTCTTCTGGCTTCTTGCTTTCCAGTCAACTTTGATCTTCAAAAATTTTATATGTAACATTGTTATCTTTTGTTTTCTTAATTCTTGGTTATTTATTGTCCTCTCTCTTTAATAAAGTTTTACTTTTTCTCTTATTCATACTCAGTAACCTCTTGCATCTTACTGGCTTTATTGCCTTGCTTGTGAGGTACTGAGTGAGGATTAAAATTTTTATTTACTTTTTATTACTAATCTTGCTTAATAACTATTTTAGCAAATAAGTAAATCATAAAGCTGCAACTTTGAAATTTACATTTGAAACCTTGCACTTCTGCTATGCATTTAGAGATTCTTGATAAAATCCAAAGAAGCACGAGGATTTGAAATGGTTTGAGCATGTAAGGATACAGAAGGTGCTTATCTCATTTTGGTGGAGATGTCACATGGGTCATATGACAGTCGCTTAGTGATGTCACTCCATACAGTGTCAAAAGCAGCAGTTAAATTCATTTTTTTTACAGCAAGTAAACCGAAAGGTTGCTTTCTTTAGCCCAGGACCCCCCTATGGCTTGGGTAGAGGCGAAATCTGTCTCACCAGTAAGTCTATGTGCTGTTTCTCTTTGGGAATATATCTTTCCCAGATATAAAAAGAAACTCCAGCTCACAGTTCTCAATTTGGGAAAACCCAAGACTCGTTGCTTCCCATTCTTGGAATAGATGAAATCAGCCTGCTTGAATCTGGAATCCTAAACATGGCTCCTCCAGACACAGGAGTATCTCCATATTATATGTAAGACCATTCCTTTTTGTTTCTCCTTACATTTTGCTTTTCTGTATGTGATATATTATTCTCAACATGAGACACACACACACATATATATGTATATAGTTTTGTGTATGTTTTAGTGATATAAAAGTCACTCTGAGGAAAAAACATGTTTGTCATTCCTTTTCCTTACAGCCATTCTGTTCCTTCCCTGAAATACAGTGTCATTATAACATGGATATAATGGGGAAAATACAAATGGGAGAATAAATTGTTCTTCCAAGCACTCCCATTACAAAAATATGCTTACTTCTCATTGTTCTACAGTAGGCTTGGCCTTTTGGCTGGGATGAAAGCATAGCATCTGTTCTTTCCTCATTTGAGATTTGAGAAGTTGCCAAATCCATACTACAGCACCTTCCTCATTACACTAAGAGAGGTGGGGTTGGTGTAATATCAAGACCAGCATGACACTGATTGCAAGAACTGGGCAATTTTTATCCTTGGCTAATATGCACCCCCACATTAAAAAAGATTATGTAGCATCCTGCCTTAATAGGGAGGTCAGGTCAATAAAAATCACTCTACAGTAGGCACCTTGTCTTAATGTTTTGTGAGGACAGGAAAAATATCACTTAAGTCATTTAAAGTGAAGCATAATATACAAATGGTATAGGTAGGAGTGAATCACTGTTTAGTGTTAAGTTTGTTCAGTAAATGAAACTGACAGGCAAACTGTTTTGATGCTGCATCTCTAGTATTTGCTGAGGCATGTTCCTTCTCTTTTCCTGTCCAGTCAACATGCACAGCAATGGTGCCATTTTCAACTTACAGATTACACTTGTGGAAAGCAGTAATGGCTGAAATGCATAAGTCTTCCAGACACGACAGAAGTTAAGAACATTGTTTAGATCTGAGGCTGCTGTTCTGTTTCAACTTTTTGGTGAGTGATGATTGTTATCATATATTTAGGTGGAATAAAAGAAAAGAAAACATATTGATTACATTTTACCCATATCTTCTTGGCATCAGTTAAAACTAACTCCTTTTTTTTTTCTCCATATTGAGACTATTTTGCTTGAATTTTGTATTTTTTTTGATGCCACATAAAAAACTTTGAATTGTTTTCATCATATTTCAATGAAATTTTCCTTTTCCAAAAAATCAGTTTATAATCATAATTTAGATATTTGAGAAAAGAAAAATGCTTGTGCCATTTCAGTACACACAAACATGCACAATATAATTTGACTAAGTTTGAAATAAGACATTGGAATAATACATTCTTCTCTCATGCAATCTGGATAACACCTACTCTGGGTTGAACAGTAGTATCATAAAGTTGGAGACAAGACAAAAAAAAGTAAACCTAAACTCTAAAATATTATATAATTATATTTTTATTTTACAGAAATTATTTGGTAACAAATAAAATTAAGTTTTAAGGTATCCTTTTTTACACATTTATATAATTGAATGTCATTGAATTAAAATATGCATGCAAAGAGACATACATACATGTAATTTGAATGAAATTAAAATGGATATCTGTGTCGTGATGACTAATTTCTCTGTCTGACAACAACCCCTGGCTAACAGAAAAATATTATAAGCCAGTCCTTTGAAGTTATTTTCTTATATATGTAAACTGAATAATTTTTTAATAAATGTAGTATTTTAAATGGAAAAACAATTTAGATTTGAAATTTGATCATCTTGTACCAAACAAGTAGACGTAATAGTATTAAGTTGTTTTTATGAAGCCTATAAAGTATTTTTTCATGAACTTGTTGTGTTGACAGGAACTCAAGCCCAAATCTAAATTGGAAACAGGAAAAAACACTTTTATTATACAATGATAAGAAAATGATCACACAAAAAGCAACACAAATAGCAAATATAAATTATGAAAGAAATGAACTGGTGTTTTTGAATGAGTTGCACTTTCCAGCCTTGATAGAGTTCAATATCTGTCTATATCTCTGAGATGAGGTATTATGATTACTTACATTATTTAGACTGTTATCCTCATCTTCATTGTGAATATGGCAATGAAGATGAGTATAACAGTTTGAATAATAATGTGAATAATTGATAGAGTTCATATGTGTCTATGTAGTTTTGGAATTGATGAATTGTTTTCTACACTACAGCCTCTTTTCCATTGACGAAAAGGCTATCACTACTCTATCACTATTTCCATGGAAAATATTCTGACAAGCTACATTCGTTAGTTCTGCCAGTTCAGACCTTCACAGCTAAGATTCCCATGGGATCCATACACTGAGACAAATCATCTTTATCCCCTTCATATTCCATTAGTATGAAGAAAGTCCTATTCAGACTGCTTCTTCTGAAGAACTGCCACTTTGTGGAATATACACTTGAGAAGATGCTTCCTAGATTATTACAATCTTAACCTCTTCAAGTATAGGCTTAACCTTTATCTTTCCAACTTATCCTCATAATCTGCCCTTCTTTATGATTGATGTGTCTGTTTAATGGCACATCAATTTCTTATGGGTCAATTAATGCCAAAATTAAATTTTCTTGGGAGCTTGGAAATAATAAAAATATGATATGTTATTCTGCTTTCACAGTTGAATACATGGTAGATGATATTCAGCTTTTGTGCATATACTTAATTGTGTGGACATGATTACGAGAGGCAGTGATGTGTGTTTTATGTTGTTTTATTGAAATTATATTCTAAAATAATGGCTCGGATTGAGGAATCGGAGAGCCGAGTTTGAATTCCAATCAAATCCATTACATTCACTTATGTGCTAATACCCTTGGAAAAGGTATGAATCTTCTTCTTCCCCCAGCTATGGATAAATAGCAGGACAGACCAGGTTCTATAGCCTTGGATGGCAACTAGTCTACTGCAGAAAGAAATCGCAACCTACTGCAGGAAAAAATCTGCCTTGTCAGTCATGTATCACGCATGGCACATAACTGACTGATTTGGGAATACAATTGTAGGATATTATATGGATTAATGTCATGAAAGTTCTTTCATGTTGGTTGTTTGGTAGTATTTTAAGCAGATTTGGATGAAGTCACTACAATTTGTTAGTATTGAACATATTGTTGGTAATTTTTTTATATAAAAACGTATTGGTGGCATTTTTACTATAAGTTTTTTTGGGGGTGGTCACTATTTGCCCACATCTGGGGCCCTAAAAGGTGCTAACACCCCAGGTTAGGATGAACCTGTATAGCGAAACTGAAAAGCAGCAGTCTGTGGGTTCTGCTGAACTGACTACAGTTCGCCGTTCTAAGAGGCAACAAGTGGCATGCGTGATATGTAAGCAGAATAGTGGAAGCTTACGCAAATGTAGCAACAGTCCCTGGCTAAATGAAATACTGGACGAACAAGGAGAAAAAAATGGCCTAGCAAAGAATCCAAAACAAGCGCAAATGCGTTTAGCCTGCAGAGTGCCGGAAGTTAACAATAAAAGTACAAGCGTCCTTGGGAGGTGTTATTTATGAGTCACGGACGTGTAACATATGCAAATTTTGTCCAGTTAGAACTGATATAAAACGAGCAATCTCGCAGGTGGGGGGGTCCCTTCTTTTTCTTTTGTTCTTGAGTTGGTCGTACGGTTCGGGTGTGTGTATCGTCGGAGACTAAGAAAGACTATAGGAATCTATCTTCCTCCTTATACTTGGGATGGCAGTGTCAAACTTAAAACCAACTCTTTTCCTTCAACCAGGGAACAGCAGCAATGAAGAGGTGGTTCCACACTCCTCAAAAACTCCTGATCAGAGGCTTTGCTGCCTGATGTAATTTCATACCTCCTATTATGTTTATACAACAACCTCATTCAGTAATCTAACTTGAATGGCTCTTAGACCTTGGATTTAGTTAAGAAATAGTAGAAAGAGAAAGTATTTTTAGACAAGTAGAAAGTTCTTTGGAAATTTTTCTTAGCATAAAAATTTTGATGAAGGAAAAAACACAAGAGGAATGTTGTAAAAGTGATTCAGATGGAAAAAAGCTGAGTTGAAGTAGAGTCTATGCTAATTGTCATATGTTCAAAATATTATTTCTTCAACCAAATAGGATGTCTAGAAGTGATATCAGGCTTCTGTTGTTGTTGAAGTAACAAATGGAGGAGTTTTCTTTACCGGCAAGTGTACATCCTCCTCTGTATGCTGGATTTTTTTTCCAATTACTAGACCAATTGCTTTTATCCTCTTATCTAAACCCTGTTATCTGAAACAATGGCTTCTTTCAAGTTTCTGATGAGTTATTTTTGGCAGTCTATCCAGCTTAGTAAATCTTTCCTTTTATAATTTTTATATGTAAGGATATTGTTATGATTTTAATTCTTGATTCTGTATTGATGAATTGCTTCTACTTTGTAACAGACAATTTTGCTGTCTTTCAAAATAAATTAATTTACACTAGCAGCATGGCCTAGCATTGCCCATGCTTGATTCAAAAATCTTACAACTCATACAGCAATCGCTATCACTTGACTTAAAATATTTTTGCCCTTCCTTGCCTTTAAAGGATGCCCTTCGCTGTGCTGATGTTGCTACATGCCTTACTTCTTGCCTATCTCACATTGTGAATTTTTTCTAAGCTCTATACTAAACATTAAATCTGTTACGAAAAAAGAACTAAACAAAATGAACACAAAACAATCAGCTTTAAAAAAGGACTCGTAACTGGAAAAACCGAATAAAAAAAGAATGTTAACAACAAATACTTTTTCACACCCAGCCCAGTTCTGCAGAATCAGAATCAACATTGAGTTTAAGCAAGCGAATGAGCCAACTGGAGTAAAGTGCCATAGAGATTTAAATTTTTTCCACTTGTGACAAATGCAGCTATCGATTTTTTTGCATGCTAGTTAACATTCGTGTCAGTCAGCTGTTGGCTCTCATGCTGGCCAATAGAATCTTCCTGCCTATTCATGGCAGCCAGCTATAGGCTCTCACTCTGGCCAGTAGAAAATGGCCACAAACTACTGAAAACTGACGTAGAAGCATGAAAAAATCAATTATTTCCACTATCGATGGGAGTTGCGAAATGCAAAGTGAGTCTTGGCCTTTCCACTAACTTGGAGCATGTGCATGTAAATTTTGGTGCAAATCCATTGAAAATTGCGGCCATGCATTTGTTACACACACACACATCCTGCCTTTTATAGATAGAGATATATATTTATAAGGAAAGGGATGGATCTTTTATCTATTAATTCGACGGATTTTTATTACTTACACATTATTTATGATATTTATGGAATATTCAGGCTGGTAGACAAAGATAAATAAATATGCTGTTTAATAAATAAATGGAGTGTCTATACAAATATGTGTTGTAATGGAATGTCCTACACTCCCTATTTCCTATATGGACTGACTATATCAGTAGCTATATATAGTGAGCACAGGATCTACCTGGGGGCTTGCTTTAGGAATTAGTTGGAGATTCGTCTCTAGCTGTGCTGGTTGAACTCTCTGCTTTTACAGGGCAGAGTCTCATCTGGGGTGTTAGACAGCTACCTGACCCTGTGTATGTGGGGTCTACGGGGAATTTTTGCCTGAGCCTGCAGGCTTGTTTTTGGCCCCGCATTAAAAACTGGCCTTGTGCCACATCCTGCCTCGCAGGGTGGTAAAGTAAATAACCTTGCTTTGGGAATTACTAGCCTGCCACTCGATTCCCTGTCTTTCAGTAGTGTATTCTCTTTTACAGTAAAGCTCCCTTTCTTTCATCTACGTGCGTGTTGCTGTTCCTTCACTCAAGTACCACATTTGTCTGTTTGTAACCTTCTTTAAGGAAACAACAATATGAATATCCACTAAAAATAATGTTTAATTAATAACAATCTGTTGAATTAATAAATAAAAAATCCATCTTTTCCTTACAAATTGCTTTGTTTAAATTAGGATATGAAACTGAGAAGATATGTCTATTTCAAGTCAGAGAAAAATATGTGTTTAAAGGCACTATTCAGCTTTGTTTGGTCATTAGCACAGTCTGTAGCCAAGAGGTCAATGTACGTCAAATCTAATGACATTTTCCTTGAGAGGAATGCAGGTTCAAATCCTGTCCATATTTTTCTCAAATATTTGGGTGGGTAGATGAAAATAAATAAATATACTGTTTAATAAATAAATGGAACATTTACTCAAATACAAGTATCGATTATAAATAATTTTTAAATCATAAAAAAATATATTTATATAAAGAACAACATGATAAAAGGATCTGTGGGTGGTGAGTAGGAGAAGAAAAAAATGTCTCTCAAATATTATGAATGGTGCAAACAAAAAACCCCACAAAACTTCTATGTGAAATTTGAAAAAAATTTGCATTTATTAAATGAAATAAAAAATAATAATAGCACAAAATACAAAATTTACAAAACAAACTTGCACAAATATATATAAACAGAACACATGTAAACTCCCTTGTAGTTTCTTTTGATTCATCTCTCTCTCTCACGTCTAATTTGCCAATTAACTAATGCAGTCAGACGTTAAAGACCATTACCAACATTCACGCAAGTACGAACTCTGAAATCTCTTCAGAACTTTTACCAACTTGTACAATACACAATTCCAAACATGCTAAAGTAACGTTATTCTTCTAAACTACAGTTTAATAGTTACTTTCACTTTATGAGCTCAAATACAAATATTTACCTAATCTAAGAGACACAAGTCTGTCTAACTTTTCAGTTCACATGCATGTATATCAAATATTAATAAATTCAATTGTTATATTGTGAAACAAGATGTTTATGAATCATTATTTCTCTGTCTTGTATTAATTGTTGTGGATGGAAGATTATTGAACACACAATTTTAAGCCTTCTGATAATTCAAACCTTCTATTCCTCTCCAACACACATCCGCAATAATAACAAGTTTGAATTATAATTCTGTTGGGCTCATAAAAACAATTATAATTATTATCAACAAAATGTTCACTTCAATTGTTGAAAGGAGTTATGGTTGACAATATAACAAAGAAAACGATGATTTACCTCATCAAATGTATCCTACGACAGAAAAGAAAATTACTTACCAAAAAAAAGGGCACATATTCCGCATGACATGCTGAAGACGGAATATTTAAATTAGAAACAAGTCCATCGCAAGAGTCTCTATAAAAGTATTTTGTGATGCAAACTTTTTAATGGCATCAAACCCAAGCAACAATGAAAACCCAATAGCTCTCCATCCACTACTAAGACTTCGATTTTGAGCGGGGTTGCGTTGTCCACGTCAAGCTTAATACTTCCAACTCCGCAACATTTGAGAGTATTTCCATTCATGGTGAGTACATTCACTTCCGTCTCCCGCCAGGATTGACAGACTGACTTACTCACGAGTGTCTGTGAGCAGCCAGTGTCCACCAATGCCACTCTCTTAATTCTGTTCACATAAATACTCAAGACAGGTAGCGCTTCATTCATAACTCGCTTAGCGAAGAGACCAGCGCTGACGTCTTGTCCCCTTCTTCTTTTCCCTGGACACAATGAAGCAATGTGGCCTACTTCTTGACACCAGAAGCAACGCATTGTTGTGCATGACCTGCATGGCTGACGGGCATCTTCTCGTCAAACCGGGCAGTCCCTGGAAAGGTGATTCCACCCAGGGCATTGATAACATTGCATACCCTCCCGACGTTTAACATTTGGATGTTTATCAGCTCTGCCTGGTGAAATGGTAGCCGCAACCATTTCCTCAGTTGCATTTTGATCTTTCATTATGGCTCAAGCTCGGTCCAACAGTTGGTTTGTATTCATGTCTTCCATCTTGGAAGATGCGCGCAGTAGTTGTTTGACGTGTGCTGGTAACCCTGCTATGAACCCACATGCTTGTCCCTGCTCGGATATCCCGCCAAATAGACCTGCTAGGTTCTTCAAGTCAGCTAGAAACATGTTGACAGATTTGTCCGGGCACAGTAGGCATTCCGCAAATTGCTTGTAAGCCAATAAACGATCCATTGCAAAGGCAATCCACAGGGCTCGTTTTATCTGCTCGACATCTGATTTTTGCTCTGAGTTTAACTGTTGGTAAACAGCAAATGCTCCGCCCGTCAACCTCAGAGGGAGAACACGTTCAACCTTTTTAATTCCACACAGGTCACAAATAAGTTCTGCCTTCTCAATCCATTCAGTAAATGCTTGTCCGGTCACTGAACCATCAAACTCAAGTATCAACTTGACATCAAATGTCTTGTCCGTCATAGTTTTCAGCATTTCTTTTTGTCCCCGATATTCAAGTCTGAACTTAAAGTGATTTGTTCTCTGCGTTGTGGAATTAATCTGCGACAAACATTTCCTTTGCAATTCCAGAATGCTTACAGACAATTCACAGGTACCACTGGGTTTCTGGTGTTCAAACAATAGTTCAGTTTTACAAACAGATTAGATAAATCTTGTATTTTTATAGAGTTTAAAATCAGAGTTAATATCTCTAATTTTGGGACAAAATTTCATAAACAACTAAAGAAAAATAATCATATATCTCCAAATTTGTAGAATTTTATCCATTTTGCAGTCTTTTCTTTTAGCTTTTTTATTTTCATTTTCTTCTGTTACTTCCATTCTGTCAACAATGTTTTTTCATATACCAGAAGATGCCTTTGGTTATTCACCAGTGAAAGCCCAAACCCTTTTTCTTCTTAATTTAAGTTCAGCTTCCAGACAAAACTGATACCTACCTTGTGACAGCCAAATCCCTTTTGCTGTCAGACAAACCAAACCTTTTAAATAGTCACAAATCGTATAAGACATTTGAAACTATGTATTCGTAACTTACTTCACCATTGGTTAAAAAATAACGAAATGTATCTTTTTAAACCGATCCTGTTTGCAAACTTTATTTAGTCAGATTTTGAGACCATAAGACTTGAGCATTTTTTTCAACTTTTTGAAAACTAAATTTTATACATGTATCTTTTTTTATAAACTGTCAGGCTTTTTTTTTTGTTGGTTCTTTTACAACATGAATCCAAGCTTCACATATACAAAATTTTACACATCAAATTTTATTCAAGCTATATTTTACAAACTGTCTGGCTTCATTATAACAGTTTTTATTTAAAGAGGACAAGTTTATAACTTTCTTCTTTTAATAAATGTTTTTTAAACACTCCCCTCAAAAGAAAATGTAATAAACAAACCTAGTTTATAGTATTATTTTTTTATTTGCCCTTTGTTTTTATATAATTTTACATTTTTTTTATTAAATAAATTTTTATCTTGGCTCAAGAGAGGAGAAATTATTCAGTTAATAGTTAGTTCTTTCTTCTTTCTTTCCTTGTCTAAGTGTTCTTTCAGTTTCCTTTCTGAGTCTGCTCTTACAATACATGACTCACTCACACAAGTCAAATATTCACAACAAAGAGTTTATATTGGGTGGCTTTCTTTTGAATCAATGCTTACTTACTTAGTCAATCAGATATTGCAGTGGGCTTAACCTATACTGAGTGTTCAAAATTAGTAGCCTTGTACCATACTAAGCAAATTGGGTTGGCGCTACCCAACCCCCCTCTCTCTCTCTCTCTTCAGTCTTCAAAATTGTTTACGTGGCTTTATGGGGAATGGTTCATTTTCCACTTTGCAGCCCCTTTTCCCATAAACACAATGTCACAAGCCTATTTCTAAATCCATGAAAAATGTTCAGACAATTCTGTAGAGGATCGAATGGCCTCATTTCAATCCCTACTATTTTTACTTTAAACAAATGTGCCAAAAAGCAATAAGCAACAACAGTTTTACAATAACAAACAATAACAATTTGACAGTTTTTGAATAACAAACAATATTTTGGTTTGTATAGCATAAAAGATACAATGCATTATGCTGAAATGAGTGAAGATTTGTGAGTGAAATCTTGATGATGTTATTTTAATTATGTGTGTAAACTCTTATTTTGGTCTTTGGATTTATGGTGTGTGAGTTTACTTGAAGAAATATTTGTTGTAATTGTGATGATGTAATTTTCACAGAGTCAGTGAAAGAATAATTCTGTTTATGAGATAATTAAACTGTTTTTTGAAATTGTTGTGTCGGAAACCTACCACCCCTCTTGAAGATGAACTTGTCTGCGAACAAAGACTTTAAATAGTGGCATGTCAGTTGACATGGGGAAGACAGATAGACAAAGTTCTTAGCTGAGCTAGTTATTGACTACTCAGGCGATTTCTGTACCTTTTTACCAACCTATTAAAACCCTTTTTATTGTTACGTGTTATTTGGCGTTTGTCTCTACTAACCCCAAATCAACATCATAACAGAAATAATAAATTTCCAGTGTAAATTGGGAAAAAACTTAGTTATTCTAGAGTTGTATTTCTTTGACCATAATGTTGTCAAGAAGTAAATAAATTCTGGATGAAATAATGTTCTGTAATTGAGAACTTTGCTGTGTAATAATAATAATGTTCTGTGGTTGAGAACTCAGATGTTAATTCCCTTTCAGGAATGAACAAAAGCTGCTGTGTGAACGAGTTGAGTAATTAGATATTAATTCATTTGCAGGAATGAATGAAGGTGCTTGGTGAATGACTTGAGTGAGTGAATGTTCTGGAAGGCTGAGATTATGTTAATGGGTGACTTTTAGCCTCAGAATGTGTGATGTAGTTTTTAGTAGGCAATTGCATTGTTGTCATGATGCTCACTGGTGAGAATGGCTGGTGTACTATATTTATTTACTTGTTGATCACATGATAGGCTCAAGAACACATTTTCAATATTTTGGTTGTTCTGTGGTTTGAACAAGTTGTGCGGAGGCAGAAACATGACCTTGGCATTATTAACCAATCAGAAAGGTTTATTGTACTTTCAGCTGGAGCCTAGATTGTGTTTAGCTTGCACAAGATTTTAGAACTTACACATAAAGATACACAAAATACACTTTTGATATTTATTGTCTGATCAATAGCATCCTTATGGAAATTAGGTGTGATCTATGTATTGTAGAAGTGAGATTCTACAGTTCTTTAGCACTAACAGCTCAAACCTTTACAGCCAAGACATGGCTTTTAATGTTGACATGATTGAATCATCCCCATTCTTAATGTATTCTTTTTGTAAGAAGGGAATTTCACTCCAAAAAGTTCTTCCCAAGAACCACTACCATGGAGAACAAAGTCCCATGTGGATGCTTCCTTGAACATTACAATCTTAACCTCTTCAAGTATAGGGTCAATCATTATCCACCATATTCTCATAATCTTCATTTCATATTTCTACGCCCATATGGTTGAATCACCCTTGTTCCCTACATATCCCATTGGTAAGATGTTCCACTCAGACAGTTTCTTTCTCAAACATTGCATAACCTCTTCAAATATAGGGTTAATCATTATCTATTTACCATATAATTGTAATATTTATTTCCCTATTTCCTTCTCCAATGTTAATATCACACAACTCATTCAGTACCCCTTAACGTTCAATGACACTTGAACATTGTATGAGGTCAACTAAAAAAATCATCTTTTGTGTGCTTTGCCAAGAAGCATTGGTAAAAATTCTAGTCTTTTAAACTATTAGAATGGTCATATACTTAAGGATACACTGTATGGAGAAGTTGCTTCTCACTTCAGACCTGTAGGATGACCAGTCCTTTGTTGCAAGTGCAACATAAATGCAAGTGGTATTGACTCAGCAGCCTGTGAAACTTACATCGCAGAATCTCAAGGTTTACTGTTAAAGCTGGTAGTTGAATTGGCTAGATGTAACCATAAAATTCTTTACTTGCATTTCTTGCTTGTGGAACTCTCTTCCGGGTCCATGCTTTCCAGCCAACTTTTATCTTCAAAAATTTAATTACAATGTCACTTGTTATCTACTGTCTTCCTGATTATTCTTCTATTGTACTTGCTCCTTCATAATGTTTCTGTTTCTAATTCTTCCACACCCAGTAAACGCTTGTGTTTTAATGAGTTTACTGCCTTGCTTGGGGTGAATTCAATTAAAAAAAAATTCAGATGAGTGAGAAGAGGCAGGTGGATCAGTAGGAAGAGAGGAGAGAATGCAAATGGTAGAAGGTAAAAACTATCAGCCATAGAACCAGATGTGATTGCAGCAATTGCAACAGAGCTCACCGTTCCAAGATCATGCTGTACAGCAACTCAACCATAGACTAGACCAACACCTGCTGCATACTCCATTTTCTTATGAAACAGGAATTGTAATGTTGACATATCTCACAATTGTGGTTTTGTATCATATTAACTTTTTATGTTTAAAAATACAAAAAAATACCAAAATTCCTGTACTCTCAAATGAGTACAGGAATTTTGATATTTTTTTTGTACTCACTATTCTTAACAGTCTCAATAAAAGATAAATAAATATTAGCTGTGTGCAAAAGTTCTTAACACTCTCTTTTGAAAACTAAAGACAGAATACAAAGCTGAAAATTTATTTTTTGATGGAAAGCTTTGTATACACTATCTGACTTGGCAGGTGTGATTAAATTAGATTTCTGCAGCACAGGTAATAAATAACAAATGAGATCATAGAAGAATTTTTTCTGGAACAAAGTACCAATCACCACATTATGTACACATTCACTTGCTAGTTAATTATGCAACATGTGATAAGATTTATTAAACAAAAACTTCAAAATATTTGTTCACTCTAATTACACATTTAATGACACAGCAAATAAAAGCATATACAGAAATTCATTTTACAATGCTCCTCCTGTGGTTCCAACTGCCTAGTGCAAGCTGAGTAAAGTGACATGTATGGGCTCTTATAATGATAAAAACCCAAATTTGGTCTTTGATGAATTATACACCCACACAAAGACCCTCTTTGTTAAACAAAGAACTTCCTATTAACATTGCATCTGACCCATGCTTCTAAAGTGCTCAAGACCAGACATTTTGGTAAGCTTTTACATAAATCTGCTAAACAGGATTCTAAAATAACATTTCCTAATTCCAATGGGCTTTGCAAAATCTTTGTAAACACGTTAATCATGACATTATGACTTCCTCAGGACTGTGGGGCCAGATAGGGAAATTCAGTTATATTGTATTTTACTGAATCTTACTTGGTTTACTTTAGGTTCAGATCTTCCTGATGCCTTTCTTTATAGGTTCCAAATTAATATTTTTAAACCAAACTTTTTTTCCCCATCAGGTTCCAACCTGATTAACCACTCACCCATATTTTTCTCCATCTCTACTTCTTCACTCAGGATTACTAAGTCTTTCAAAAGCTCAAGTCACCAAACAATATTTCAAGTCATAATATGACACAGCCAGATTCACTACTCTATCAGATTAAGGAAAATATGGAATTTCCCGATTTTAGAAATAAAAATCAAATGCTAAATTTGCTAAGATCAAATTATTTGTGTCAGAAAATTTAGTCAAATCAGCCAATAAAAGCTATGAATACATATATTATTTTTTAGGCATGTCATTGAATTAAATCAAAATATACTTGTACACATGCAAACTTACAAATACATAGTCTGTATAGTCTGAATGACATTGAAATGGATATCAGTGTTGTGAGTACTAATTTCCTTTCTGCCTCAAACCCAGAAAAAGAGTATAAGTGTGGGGTGCTTTGAAGTCATTTTTATGACTCTTTCTGTATTTAAAATGAATATATTTTCTGATAAATCTAGTATTTTAAATGAACAATTTAGATTTGAAATTTGATTATCTTGATGTCAGCAAAGTGACAAGTACCATTGTTATGGCGTGTTCTTTAGTGCATATACTTTTGTATTATTAATGATTCAAGAAAACAACAAAACTCCAAATGTGAATCAACAAGTATATATTGAAATAACATACAACAACAAAATATACAATAATTTGTATTCAATATATAGATTAAGGGAAAAGAAGTTGATTCCCTTTTACTGTATTTTGATTTGTAATTGATTGTTTGAAAGAAAGTTCTCTTTAGAGAGAAATGTTGAGGAATCAATGTTAGAACAAGTCTGCTGTTAGAATAGATAACACAAGAATACAATTGATCAGAAAGTGGGTTGTGTTAGAGAAATCAACAGAGTCCTGGTTGATTGAACTTGGCTGAGTCACAGAGAGATATGTATATATGTATTACAAAATTCTGTGTCTGTGTGTGCATTTGAAATGTTGTGAGTAAAGTCATAGGTTTGTGTTGACAGGCGAAATTTAGTGGACTCTACTGGCAGCTTGTGAAAAAGTCACCTCTTTTAAAGCTACAGGTAGGCTCCCAGCGAAACTGTGGGAAAAGTTGATTTTGCACTAAAATATGTGATTGGTTAAAATTTGAACAATCACTAAATTTGTACTAACGAAACAAGTAAGCAAGTTCAAAATTGAAAAATTCAAAACAACGACTGCGATGGCTAAATTGTCCTATAGAAAGGCAGTATTAGCCAATCGCAGATGAATAAAATGTGGGCGTGAAAAAACATAGCAGTTGCTACACCATACTTGTGCAGATAATTAACCATTCTATATCTAAGATATTTTGAACTCGTAACATAAATGCCAGTTCAAATAAATGACTTCTTTATTTAAACTGAATATATTTTCGATTTTAAATGGACAAACAATTTAGATTTGAAATTTGATTATCTTGACATTATGGTGGCATGGGTCTTAAGGGTTAAAATGAACAGTTGATTTACCCATGCCAAGAAGATTTATGAAGGATGATAATGAAGAAACACTCAGGTAATTTTAACAAATTAAGTCAAGGAATTTATTCATGAATTTACATGCTTGAAGTAGTGTCAGTGGCTCATTTCAGGAAAATAAATCAGAATTCTTAACGTCCGTAGTTTTAATGTATTGTCATGAAGAGGAAATGTTTATACAACAGATTAAATGATCTGACACAAAATAATATCAAAAAATGCTTAAGATAAAGTTTTGTTGCTCACTGAAAGGATATATGGTTTGCATACATTCAAAAGTAGATGAAGAGAGACAGTTTGAAATACTTAGCTTTCTTGGATTGTTGAAAGAAAATTCCTTGAAATGTTGCATGCTGGTTAGTGACTGATAACATAATTGGTGATTAATTTTACACTGGTGAGAATTTCAACACTGGTCATAAGGAACTGAAATGAAACCTTTCACATAACTTCAGACATTCTTTTAATTATTTAATTTTTCTCCTCATATTAAAAAATTTTTGTGTAGGGTCACTACTTTTTTTCCTCTTGTTCTCGGCTGACCAGCTAATTTCTGTGAAGACAATGTTTTCATTGATTCAACGAAAATTTGACATAGGCTTGTGAATTCCTCTCTTTCTTCTTCCTCAGTCCTCTGAATTTGAAGGGAGTTGGTGAAGAGAGTTATTATTATTTCACACTCTTTACAACATAAGCGAAGCAACAGATACAACACTTGTGCAGATAATTAACAATTCTACTTTCAAATAAAGTTGTTATAGAACCGGTGTTTTTTTGCCAAAAGATCTGAAATAGGATAGTTGATAGTGAGTGAAAATCACTTAAAATGTTACACTTAAATGAAATGGAACCAATGAGTAAGGTGAAAACGTTTCTGATGTGCTTTTTTATTTCTTATATTTTGAAAAGTTAAATTGCAACTCTTTTGAGTTTGTTAAGTTCAGATTTTTGCTATGACCCAAAAGCAGATTGTTTTGTATTTTTTTGTAACAATTCATAAGTCAATATGATGTAAGAAGCGATTTATATATAAGAAAAAATGTTTTTATTTTTCCCAACTTTTACGTCTACAAAAACTTTCCGGACAGTCATTTATTCAAATTTATTCTAAGATATTGCATTGGCCAAAAAGTTTGTTTACTTAAGTAGAAAATTTTCTTAATAACTCATAAAAAGGTATTAATAAGACAAAGAGATCCTAATGCAAAGAAACAAATAAAAATACATTTTTATTTTTAACGAGATTGGTTACATTGGATGATTATTATTTTTTCTTTTAAAATTTATTTTGATATTTGTGTGTAGGAGGGGTAATAAAATAAGCACATTCCATCTCGCTTGTAACCATCCATCACAAAAAAAAAAAAAAATAATAATAATAAAATAAGCGTTTTTCAGTACTAAAATTGAATGAGTCAAAGCTTCATAAGCTTCTACTTGTTATTATATTGCAGGGGCGGAGGTGTACGAACTCCTGGACTCTGGGATCTACACCTCGTCATGTTTAGTTTTTGTTTACGTTTTTTTTTTGTTTGTAATGATAACCCTTCGCGTCATTGATTCATTTCATCCTTTCTCTTTGCTATTTCTTTTCTCTTTGAATATCTAACAATCAACCAAATTGTTGGAAATTTTCAAAGTCCTAAAAAATTCATGGCAAACTATTATTTTCACATCGTCACAAGTCATTCTATGAACTTTTGAAGGCAATCATTTGTTTTCCAAACTTTTTGTCGTATTTCGTTTTTATTTTCTTTTAGTTTTATTTCATATAGTTTCTAAAGCAGGGATATTTTTTTTTAACAGTGCTGGATCAGTGGGATACAGATGTTTTTTTTTTTTTACCCGAAACAAAAAAATTAAAAAATCGATGACGAGCCAAGTTCAAATTTCGATGGAAACTATTTTTGCTTCTTGGCTCTTGGGAAAAATATGAATTCTCTTTTCTTTCCTACGTTCTGTTTCGTTGTCCGTTATACTTAGTGAAATTAAAAATGATTGACAATGACGACGGAAATCGTGTCCTTTTTTGGGTGAGTGAGATCACACTTGCTTCCGAGGTAAACGACCAGCTCTAAACTGAAACAGTAGGAGAAAGAAGCAATTAACTTTTTATAGTCAACAAAATAACATACAGCTTTTTAAAAATGCCGTAAACTTAAGCTTTTTATTTATTTCTCTCGGTACTACATTGCACAACGACAAGAAGAATAAATAAAAAAATTAAAAGATGTTAGAAAAACCACTGACTCAAGGTCGGAAGTGCAATGGGAGGTAACTCCGTTTCTCCTTAAATACTTTTTTTTTTTTTTTTTTTTACTGACTGACTACGTATTTTAGTAAATACGAAGTCAGTCAGTTATTTGCGTGATACATGCTTAGGCTCTATCATGATACATGATTGATGAGGCAGATTTTTTCCCCATTTCTTTCTGCGGTAGACCAGTTGCCACCCGAAACTACAGAACTCGGTATTTAGCACGTATAGTGCTGAACATTTACTTTTAGGACAAATAATGACATCAAAACCAATTGGATAACAATTGGATAACAATTGGATTAATTAATGTTGTCCATTTCTGCAAATCATAAAATCATCTTATGATACAAGCACTGAAAGGAGAACCAGCGAAAATGTGCATATTGGATTGATTGGTTTAAATTTTAAAATATTTTATCTCTTTTCGTAATATAAACAAACATTAAACAATAGACAATATTCGTTTACTTTATTGTAAAAAAAAAAAAATGTTAATATCCATATCCATCATTTAATGTTTGTTATGTAAAGTAAAAAGCAAGCGGGAAAAATATTTTTTAAAATCAATATGCAGTATAGTACTTAACTTCTCTTGTTTTCATCCTGTCAATTTACTTTTCTCTGCTACTTTGAATATCTGAACATTTACCTTTTCACAATGATGCCATCTCTGTCAGTGTTTTTTACCCATCCTCTACAGACTTTTTGTACAAGAATACAATCATTGTTTTGGTTAAATACAAACATTAAGAATTTAAGATTATCACACGAAACGTTTTTTTGCATAACACTGAATTACCTCCCTTACGTTTCCCTTAATTAAAAAAATAAACATTTTCAAATGGTAAGATTTAAAAAAAAACAAAAAACTTTTGATTTAAGAAATCATGCATTCAATATAACACGAAAAATATTGCCTGAAATTGATATATCACAATGAAAAAAATCCATTAATACCGAGAGTAAGATATCTGACAGACAACCGCTAATCTTGTAAATGTATAGTTATTGTAAGTTATCTCCCTTCGACGGAGGAATGAATTCGACATTGTTAACATAAACCATTGGTTTTGGTTCCGAAAATGCGATACACAATTTCGAGTATCAAAATCTTTTAATAATTAAATGCAACTTTTGGCATTTATCTATCTCATATATATATATATATATATATATATATATATATATATATATATAATTCTGTGACTTCCGTCGGCCCATCACACCCTCTAAAGGTCTAAAATGCCATACATTGACCAATCAAAACCAAATTTTGGGGAGTAGTGCAAACAGGTAAATGGGTACAAAGTACAGTTGGTTTTACTAGGGTGCATAGTTTAGTACAATAAATTTTTATTAATTTTTTTTTAAAAATTAAAAGTTTTATTATCTAACATAAAAAAATACTCCCACTATTTTAAAAACAATTTAATGATTAAAATAACAAATATTTATTTAATAAAAATTCAATATTGTTTTTGCATATCTCATTTTTAAGTTTTTATATATAGAAGAATCCAGTTTCCAGTTTGCCCTGTGTTTGTGAGAACGATAAACAAATGGCATGGTCAAATGCTTCAAAAAGATGGAATTTGTCTCCAGAAAGAAATATTTATGTATGAACAGTTGTATGTTTTATGCCCAAGAGCAGGAAATCCTAAGAATTTATTGTTTGCTCTCAAAAAGTAAAAAAAGAAATTTTTTTAAAAATACTGTTTAGTATGAAGTCCTATAAAATTAAAGAAATTGTTAAACTGCAAAATAGGGTTTTTGTCAAAGTATTTTTCCAAACAAATCAGCTTATTCAAGTTTCATCAGTTTGGGAAATTGAATGAAACGTAGAGTTTGTGAATCTCAACAAAAACTGTTAGTGATAACTTCAACAATACTAAATACTGTGAAGATTTCAACATGCATCAGTATATTGCAAAAAAATTCTAGTTTCATAAAAGTCTGTATTTTAATCTAGTTCACCCCCAAGCAAGGTAGTAAAGCCACTAAGAGACAAGGGGTTACTTAGTGTGGAAGAATTTGAAAATAGAAACATTGTATTTAAATTTTTGAAGATTAAAATTGGCTGGAAAGCATGGAGCCAGAAGGGAATTCCACAAGCAAGAAGTGCAAAAAAAAACAAAAGAAAAATGAAAATTTATTTTAGCATAGAGCTCATCCAAACAATTACCATGAAAGTATTTAAAGAAAAGGCAAAGGTCAACAACATGCCAAATCAGGACCAATAATATTGCCAATTTTTCTTTGGATTTTATCAAGAATCTCTAAATATATGGCAGGAGCACCAAACATGTGGCAGAAATCTTCTAAGCATGAATGAATGGTAGACTTATAAATATGTAGGATAGTCTTTGGAAAGAAAAATTGTCTAGCAAGACACAATGAACCAACTTTCTTAGCAATGGATTCAATATGGTCTTTTCACTTCATGTCAGCAGAGAATGTTAGCCCCAGAAAATGTAACAAATCACTCTCCTGGAGGTCAGCATCACCCATGCTGATGGAAGGTAGAAAGAGGTCTCTTAGATGATTAATAGAGAGCAGTTTCATTTTGGAGGTGTTAAAATTAACAAGTCATTCTTTTTCCCAGTTAACAACAGATTGTAGGATGTCATTGACTTCAGCTACCAATTTGACCTTATCGAACTGATCAGACTTAATATCAAGACAGGAGTAAATGCTTGTGTTATCAGCATAGATATCAAGTTGAGAGCTGATACTATCAGGAAGGTCATTGATGAAAATAAAAAACAAAGAAGGACCAAGGATAGCGCCCTGGTGGACACTTATATGAGAGAATCTAGAACAGTGGCCATTCAGGACAACTCTTATTTCACAATTAGATAGGAAAAACTGAATTGGTTCAAAAATTTGTCTGGAGACACTATAACTTTCAACTTGTGAAGGAGACCAGTATGCTAGACCTTGTCAAACACTTTCGAGATGTCCAAAACAACAGCTCGAGCTTCACCATTCTTATCTAAAGCCGGACAGACTCTTTCTGCATTAATTGTTAATGCATCAGTAGTTGATCTCAAAAAACAAAAGCCATATTGCTTGTCTGAAAGAAGTCCCTGCAATGTGAGATACTTAACAAATTTAGAATTAATTAGGGCCTCTAGTAGTTTACCAAAAAGAAGTAGAAAGCTAATATGTCAATAGTTGGAAGGGTCAGAGGGTTCACCAGAGTTGTTCTTAAGGACCAGAACAACAGATGAGGATTTCCAACAAGAAGGAAAGCAAGAGATATTTATTATACAGTTTAGAGAGAACAGGAGCCAGTCCAGGAGCACACTTCTTAAGAACTATTACAGGGATACCATCCTTTAGTCCACATATTTTGTGGGAATCCAAATTAGAGATGATAGCAGAAACCATGGAAGGGGTTATATGCATATCACTCAACAGAGACTAAGTTCTAAGTGGAAAGTTATGCAAGGATTCTACAAATGAGTCAAGAGTAGAATTGGAAGAGAATTTACAAGCAAAAAATTCTGCTTTATCAGCAGCAGATATTAACACCTCAAATTGATTGAAGAGAGAAAAAATAAAAAAAACTCGCTCTTACTTAATACACTATTACAGAGCCGCTAGTAATCATGAGAACCAAAAATTGTTAGATGAAATATGGTGCATCATACAGCAAGACTTAGCTCCTTCATGGACACATTTACATTTATTACATGCAGCCATGATAGGCATCTGCTGTGATTGGAATTGTCATGCTGGTATAGCCAGTAAAAGTGAAAAGGCTATATTGGAAGAGCATGCTGGTGAGAACAATAGAAAAGACTGGTTTCACCTGGTATTTTTGATAAGGAAGAAAAGCAACTATATTGACTTTGAGCCAAGAAGAAATCTCACTGGCACATTTCTCAATAGGAAGTTTAAAAATATCAATCCAAGAGTTTTAATTATTTTGCATGTTTTTCATTTTTTCCTTAACAAAATTAAAGTTTAAAATCATGACAAAGGTTGAATTATTAGAATATATGTTTAGTTATACTTAATTCACAAAGAAATCATTCAAATGCAATGATAAAAATCAAATTTAATCAATTCCTTGGTGAGACATTTTCGGAAAAGCTTGTAATTAAAAAGGGAGGTTACTCTACCAAAAAGTTGTCCATGTTTGCATCAACTAACTTCTAATGAAAATTCTTTCTGATTTTCAATGAATTTCTATAGTAAAATAACTTACAGAACGTTTCTATATAAAATATCTTCAGTAATTTTATAATAAAATCATTTTGATTGCATTTAAATAATACAAACAAAAGCTTAATTCTATCATTAAGTAGATGTCTAGAATATTTTATGAATTTAGACCATCATTTCAAAGCGTGATACTTGTCATGCCCAGTTACATATTACACAAATGACAATTCAAAAGGCTCAGATTACAACACTGCTTCATCCTTCATATTTTTCAGACATGTCATCAATGGATTAATATTTCTTCAAGTATTTTGACCACTTTTACAGAAAAAAATTGGCTAACAAAAATATTTTAGTTTAGGTTGAAAGAATTATATTATAATGGCTATATAGAGTTAACGAGTTTATATTTTGATTGATGTTACTCGGAAATAAATTTGCTGTAAATTCATGTAAACATTTCAATTTGCCTCAAATTTTAATAAAAGTAAATGTGATCTGAATTTAAAACCTAATTATCCTTAGTATATTAATAAGGCAAACTTGGACCTCTGTGCCCACAAAAAAATTGTCAAAAGGGTGGTTATAATTTTATAAAGTTTGAATCAAGTGGCAATTCGCTGATGTTTTGCCAACTATTCCAGTAAACAATATAATAAATGAATAGTATAAATAAACATTCTAAAAAATAATTAGTGTTTGTTATTTTTGTTATCAATTCTAAAAATCAAAGAAAATGTATAAATCGACTTTCATGTGTTTTGATTTTATTACAATTTTAATCATCACTTTTTAAAACAATAAACATTCTCGAGGAGTGAAGGTAGTTATAATAATAGCGATAGAAAAACTGTCCTTTTGACATTCCATTTTTTGGAAGGCCTGAAGGTCCAAGTTTGCCAATGATAAATTCATGAAATTGCAAAATCATTGCTGTTATTCAGAAATTGTCATCAATCAAATCAACTTTTGTAGCTGAAACTGAACTGGTTCACAGCTGTGTATAATTCATTTATGTTTTTTAATGTTTTCATCCAATGTTTCAGATTTACTTTGTCTATCTTTGGGAACAGGTACTGAAAAGTTCTTGGCCTAGCCTGATCTCAATAAATTCTAGTTATTGGCCAGTTTGGGGGAAGGGGTTAGTCAAAGAATTATTCAGCACCCACTCAGTGTACATGTTCATAATTCCATGTATGATTTTTTTTTTATATCAGGTTCAGTATTTTTAATGCTGTAAAATGGAAAGTCAAATTCCTGCAAAGGTGAAGTAAATTCAAATGTCAGTTTTGTTCATTACCTCATCTCAGAAATATAGACAGATATGTCAGTTTTGTTTTTGTGCAGAATAATAATTAATTAAATAAGAACAAAGAATTGATTTTCACAGAATTGTTTTATTGAATGGTTTCAGACAGTGAAAACATTAGAGAATAAAGAATTTTTTTCCTTTTTTCTTGAAAATTTGAAACAGAATCAAAGCTTTTTGGTCATTTTGTTGGGGAACCCATTGCAAGATTCATTCCCATCATGCAACAGTGGATGAACTGGAATGATTGATTTGGTGAGGCAGGAAGAGAAGAGGAAGAGGGGAGTAAAAGGACAATAAAAACATGTCATTAATTTATCTTTAGTTGCTAAGCCAGCAAAAAGGAAGTGAAGCTTGTAAGGAACTATTAGTCATAATTCAATATGACAAAGAACCAAAGGAAAAGAGAAGGACTGTTCCACACCAATCTTCCAAGTGGGGTGAGCCTGCAAAACTTGAAAATTAGTATTCAAAATACTTGTTTTTATCTGGGTTCAAATATTGGTCATTATTATTGGTTATAAAATAGATAACCATCTTAGACACTAAGAATTTTTGAAAATGATTTTTCAGTGTTTTACATTTTATTTCTATTGGTAAATAAGAAGCAAATATACATATATTTTATTTTGTTAGCATTTTTCAAATATTTTAGATGTGTTTTGTCAATTTTCATGGCTTTATGTACTTATTGTTTCCTGCTGTTTTTCTTTTGACTATTTTTAGTCAAGATTTATATATATGAAAAAATATATAAACTATATATAATTATATAATAATCTATATAATTACATATTATATATATATTTTATAATAATATATATAATAATTATATATAAATAATATATGAATTGTTATAAGGTCAATGTTTACATATGGATAGTTTGCTGGATGGTGAAACAGTTATCAGCCTGAGAAATGGAATTAGTGAACAAGGATCAAGTTCCAGCTGAGGCTATTCATATACACTTATCATTAATGCTTTTGGGGGGAGGTATAAAAGCTCTTATTGTACATACTTCTCTTGACAGATATCTTGTCAGTTGATATATATCATGGCATTTGACAGAGAAGAGTGGGGAAGTGAACTTCTGGACAAACACTTCTCAAACTACTTCAACTAGCCAAGTAGTAGCAGCAACAGACAGCTTGTCACAAATAAGGACACTATATAAAACAGTTACTTTTGGTATAGTCCAATAGCTAGAGAAGAGACCAGGATAGTGAACGCATAAGCAAACCTCTTTCCGATATCCATCTTAACTACCCAGGCAGGATTAACAAAAGGCTATTACAATTGTTATGAAACTTGCCAAGATCTAATCATATGTATGGACATTATATAGTTTAGTGTTTGCTTAGATATAATGACAGTTTCTGCAATTTTAAAAAGTATTTACATGGACCGATATAGAATTTCCTAAAAGAAATAAAATAGAACAAAAGAATATTAGGTTCCAAAATAAGGAAACATATAAATGGTTTCAATACTTTGCCTCATCCATCATATATTTTTTTAATCCTGTTATCAACAGTTTACCATTTCTTCAAATATTTGGACAACTTTTGACTGAAAAGAAGTTGATTATTAGGAAATGCAGTAAATATTTTAGTCAAGGTTCCAAAAATTATATTGTAAAGGCATAAATCTTTATACATTTAAATGGTTTATATTTTGATTGATAATGTTACTTGTAAATAAATTTGCTGAACGTGAATGCTAATATTTCAATTTGGAGGCATGGTGGAGTAATGGGTAGAGGCTCAGATTGAGGATTCGGAGAGCCGGGTTTGAATTCCAGTCATGTTCATTACATTTACTTACATGCAGACATCCTTGGGAAAGGTAGGAATCAATTTCTTCTCCCCCCAACTATGGGTAAATAGCAGGTAAGATAGCATTCGGTGGTAACCAGTCTAGAAGAACAACCCTGAATCCAAAACCTCCAACAATAGCTTAAATGGCCTCACCAACCCACAATTGGTGATGTGCAGTGAGTACAGCTACAGCCCTGAAGATATGGTCAATCAGAGAGGGGTTCCTCCAAAGAGTGAGGACACCCTGGATCTAGTTTTGTTCCAATGAGCTTTCATCCATGCTACCTGGTATTTTTATTTCACTTTAACCGTTATTTTCCAAGTAAACTCAGATTTTAATAAAACTGAATGTGAACTGATTTTACAACCTAATTACCCTTAGCATATTAATGTTAAGTACTTTAATTCAAAAGAAAAAATATATATATATGAGAAAGTAATTTGTTTTTTTTTTATATATCCCATATGCATAAAAATATGTAGGAAAAAGAAGTTGAAAATGGAACTGGAGTCTTTAAGAATATTTAATTAGAGTAACTTTACCTCTATGATTTTCAAAATTTAAATTGTGATGGAGAAACATGTTGCTGTGCTAAGATCAGTTTTACATATGACTGAAGTTGGAGAATTCTTTCCAGTTTCAGCAGAAAAAAAATGCGGCTCCAATTGTTGTTTAAAATCTGATTGGTTGATTATGATCATCAATTTTTGGTGCAAAAATTACTATGCCTGAGGACATGATCATAATCAACAAATCTGATTATTTTCAGTTAATCATCAGTTCTTGTTACTGAATAGCTTCTTTTTCTTTTTTTTAATTTTAACTGGACTAAATTTCAAATGCAGTGAATGTTAATGACTTCAGCATGACAATCACCAGTCCTTTGGTCATTGCACCTGATAAAGATTTTTATTGTCTCATGTTGCAGTCAGATGATGCTAACTAAGTGGTGAGTTGTGACTAAGAACTCTTTTTCACTTTGTCTTATTAGTGTGTAAACGTACATGCGAAAATATAAATCCAAATTGTTTTATATAGCTACTATATATATATATATAATATGTTAGGGCAGGTTGATTTTTCACTTTTTTAGAAAAATGAACATTGCACTCGATGTGAAAGTTGGGGTTTGATGTGATAAGTAGTAACACCAAAAATTAGGTTCATAACTTTTACCAATTTTTAAGCATTAGTTTTAAAGATAATCTGAAAAATGTACAGACAGAAATATCTAATTTCCACAGGTTTTTGTTTAAAAACTGACTTCAAAGTTTTACAATTTCAAGAATAATTGTGAAAAAATTGTTTTAAAAAAAGAAAAAAAGAAAAAAAAAGGCTACTCTTTGAATAATATTTGTGAGATCATAATAATAAAAACAAAAATATAGATAAAAGTGTATATAACACAATTAATACTGTTGGGCATAAATTATAAGATGAAATGTTTGAAATTTGCATTATTAAAAATCACACTAAAATTTCTGCACTGTATATTATTACACTATTCAGCATAATTTCCCTTTGAAGTAAATGAAAGTCTTCATGGCATAATGATTTAGTAATAATGTGCTTGTACCATGCATCTTGTTCATATAGATTTTGTAACACTTCAGTAAATTATAAATTTTATAACACTGTGCTATAAGGATTTCACTGATCACCAGGATGAAATTCCAATGCTACAATTTTGAACCTAAACTTAATCTTTAAAATCATTTCCTCAAAAAATTGTAGTGATTTGGAAAAAAAATATTTTGTGTCATTATTTATCATGTCAAACTCCAACTTTCAAATTAAGTGCAATACCATAGGTCAAAAATCGACCTGCCCTAATACACACATGAGATTCATTTAATTTGACTCAATTGAACTAGTTGGGAAGAATGTAAACAGTTCAGAAGATTGTGTGGTATAGATTTTCCAATTGAGGAGGGCCTAATTGCCTTGAAAATCAGCATTTGGTATAGAAGCTTTCATCTGGAATTGAACACCAATTACCGGCAAAAGTGCAACTATCTCAGCTACTAAGCTAATTTACATAGCTTATTGTTATGGTAATTTACCCATGGACTCTCCCAGCTATAAATAGGAGCAGGTACTGCTTTTGGAGAGGGAAGTTTCCAGTAGTCAGCTCTGACAGACCAAACATCCTTGCTGTACACTCTCGTTTGTATATGTCTGTATTACTGTTTCTGCTAATATATTTGTTTAACTCAATTCCTCTTGTGTCTTTATTCCTGGCGCTAACAAGGCCACAACACTTATACTCTGGCACTTGGTCTTAATATTGGAGTCCCTGACAAAGTTCATATTAACTTCATTAACAAATGGTACAAGACAAACCTTGTAAACAATTGTTCTGCAACAAACATTCTTTTATATATATATATATATATATATATATATCCCCAATCTTTCTCTCCTCTTAACACACCCCACAAAACACAAAAAGTTAAAAAAAAAAAAAAAAAATATATATATATATATATATATATATATATATATATATATATATATATATATATATATAAAACAAGGGTTGGTCAATTCTGAAACTCTCCAGTTTCTATAAAAGGTATTTTTTTTAAATGACCTCATATTTTGGACACAGCTTTTTAAAAAAAAAAAATTTTGACAAAATTAATAGTCAATGAAAAGGTTGTAGAAAACAACTATAAAAAGGACACATTTAGAGCAGAAAAACACCTGGAGGTTATTAAAGAGACAGGTTTTAAGTTTGTCTCATGGAAAGAAGGTCTCATGACCTTACACCCACCTCAACCTACCATGAGTAAATAAAATGTTTTGTAGACAGTTGTTTTTTTTGTTTTTTTATGTGATTGTGATTAACTCTCTGTAGTAAAAGTGTATAAACTTATCACAATTTTTTTTTAATGTTTGTTTACATGATGTCAAAACATGAAAATTTTAGAAAAGGCATTTTGACATTAAAAAATCACCGAAAATAAAATAAAAATAAATTATTATATCCTAAAGCGACATCATTTTTTCAGCATTGAACCATTAAATGTGAAGACATAGAAGTGTGAAATAAAGACATACAAAAAAAAAAAAAAATGCTTGGGGAAATAGACATATATATCTGAAAAAGACGAAACACAGCCGAGTTGAGACATCAAGTCCTGCTTATAATATTACGCAAAAAAAGAAAAATAACACAATTGTTATTTATTTACAAGGAAAAATAAACATATGCCTTCCAACACAAACACAGTCAAAATTATCCATTATTAACACTGAGCAATATTATTGCACAAAACATTATTACAGCTTGATAAGATGGTATAATTAATAATAATGATAAATTATACTGTAATTTTGTGATCTGCATTGTTGATATTATCTGGAAATTAACGACTTTAATAATATTGATAAATTATATTGTAATTTTATGAAAAGTACTGTTGATATTATCTGGAAATTTACAATTACTCAGAATAATTCTTTCGAAACAATAATATTGCTAACTAGTAAATACTATTAAACAATAATGTAAATATTTTTTAAACCTTGGCACAGTATGGAACAATATAGTTCTGTCAAGAGAATTTACAAGTAACTGGTAAAATCTATATAATAATAAAACTCTAATCTTGTTTGTATGTATGTTTGTTCCCAAGATACAGCTTAAATGATACATAATAACAGAACCAATTTATGAGCATACTGTACCTTGAATCCCCTGTTGAGTGCAGTGTCAAGTTTAATGAAAATTAGACAAGGAATTCTTGAGTTAACATACTTTGTTATTTCAATAGATATGATTCTTCATAAGCAGACAATTGCTGTTTGTTTTGGGTTTTTTTTGAGTGACCTTAACCTTTGAAAATTATATGGTAAATAGTAAAATTGGTATAAATTGTCTTCCCAGAGCTACTAATTCTTGAATGGAAATATTGCATAACATGAGTAATAATTATTTAATAACTTGTATTGCAAATACAAATTAAAATATGTAATTAATAATAAAATTGATAATATTTTTACCTCACCATTTTGTATCATGAACTGTTTTTAAAAGGAACCTAACAGGTTTATGGGTCATCTAGTATCATATAAAAAGATATAATAATCAAAATACATTCTTCTAAAATTAATTTGTATATTTAAAGCATTAAGAAGACTATGAAATCATGATTTTAAGAGATTATGCCGAGTTTGGCTGACAATCTAACAGAATGGTAAACATATAATAATTTGAAAAAATTCTGTTTTGACATATTTTGCTGATGAAATTGCATCATCAGAAAAAGAAATTTCAACAAAATCTCCATTGACACAAAATGCGATTCACATTATGTGGCTGAACACTTTATTTTTTCTATCGTTATAGAAATTTGAATATAACTTTAGTCTTATTTTATTTTAAAATAGATAGAATATATAAATACGTTGTTTCATTTTTAAATTATTGGTTGTTGGTTTGGGCGCCTCGAGGCGGTGTAATGGTTAGCAAGCTTGTCTCGCTAGAGCAATTACTATTAAGTAGTGAGTTCGATCCTCACTGGGTGCTCCATACTTTCGGCCTTGTGCCACATCTGAGCTACACTTGGAAAAATCACTAGTTCAAGCTGTTGGTTCCAGTCTGGAATGGCTGCAAAACACTTGCCCCTTCCCAATTTATAGGCAGAAGCACACAAATGCATGCTGGGATTTTTTCCTGGCCAATAAAATAGGCTGGTTCTCAGTTTCATCAGACTTAGTCACCAGCTTGTTTTGAAATCAGAATGCTATGTTCATTTGTCCAAACTTGCTTTTGTATGACAAACCCAATTCCTGTTTATTTGCTTTGCATATATTGTCGGCTTGCTTTATATTAGTTTTTACCCTGTTCTTTTCTTTTTCTTGTTATTGCAAACTTTGTCAATTCCGTTTGTTGGACAATTCTGTTACTTATTTTGTATTTAACCATGGCTACTGATGCCACACAATCATTCATGTTTAATGTGAATCAGGTTTTGTTTATAGATTTTGTTAAAATTCTTTTTCTGATGATGCTGACTCTGGCAAAACATGTCAAAAGGAAAGTTTTCTAAATTTTCTTTATATATATATATATATATATATATATATATATATATATATATATATATGTGTGTGTGTGTGTGTGTGTGTGTGTGTGTGTGTAAAATTCTCAGAATTAATCTGTAGAAAAAGATATGTATAATGGAAAAAGACTAAGAAAACTGTCAGCTAAAACTACACAGTTTTCCTATTGTCTTTTTTCCTTTATACATACAAACATTATTTATATATATATATATATATATACACACACACACACATATATATATATATATAAATGAGTGGTAATGCATTTCAGCATATAACTAGAAAAAATCATTGGCAATGCATTTCTAAAAAAAATATTTTAAAATGCATTCTCCAATTAAAAGAAAATAATTAATAATGCTTTTCTCATTACCAAAATAATTGGTAATCTATTACTACATGTTTTTCCTCACTTTCCCTTAAAAAAAAAAAAAAAAAAAAAAATGTTTTCCTACAACTCATAATAATTTCAGAACAAATTGTGAGACATTCTTTACCCAGTGATAAAGTCCAGATGAGAGAGAAATGAGAAAAAAAAGTAAAGATTTTCTGATGCAACCAGAAAATAAAAATAAAATGAATAATGAATGTTCATAATCCATCAAATATCAACACTTCATTTCTGATCTTGAGACAACACAGTAGTTTAACAATGAAATAATATTGATGAATGCTGTTGACTGTATAAGGGAGGCACTTACTAAAACTTCAAATGATCATAAAAAAATATCTATTCATGATAATAATAAGACATGAATAGGAGACCAGAAGTTCACCAAAAGATTACAATCTCATGAACACGGGATTTTACAAATGAATAGATTAAACTCAGAGAGAGTAAAGCATGAAAGACAAGGTCAAGATAGCCATACTTAGTTCTGAACCAAAGCTTCACAACTGAGCTGATATTTTTCCTCTCTTTCAAATCAAGTACATAATTGAACCAAGAATTATGTATTTTAATTCCAGGTAAATGAACTTATAATCTAAGTGACCAATAGTGTGTAAAAAGAATTCCATAGACTGTGTTATAATTCCAAGACTGATATTATTTTAAGAACTGAAATAATAGAAAAATTATTTCATATTCAGTTGTATCATAAATATTCAAAAGACTGTTATTACCTTCTGCATTCAAGACAGAATTTCCCCTAAACACCACAAATAATTTCCAACATTGTCTGAGAGAAGAAAATTTGAAAAGTTTAGGTATTTTCACACCTTGATCTAAAGTGTAAAAATTCATCAACAATTTCAGTTGGTAATAAATGGAATGAAATCAATAATAATGCTATGTTTCTTAAAGTACTATATTTAATGACATATATTGTTTCCATTTCAGTAGGAAATATTAAAAAAAACATCTGATAGATGATACATTGAATGTTATTAGAATTCTATTCACAATTCCAGTTTGGTTGAGTTTAAAACCAGTTTCTTCTTGCATATTTATTAGAAATTAAATTTTAATATTTGGGTAGAAAAAGTGGATTATATATGCCATTAAATATAGTATTTCAGTTTCATAGTTGCTTTGGACAATTTTGCCGATTGAATTATAGGCAAAACAAGGACTTCCTTAAGAAAAGTAGCTAAGACCAACATCAAAGCCAAAATTCTTCAGGATTAACTCTGACAGACTGGCTGTCTAATCTGCAGAAATAATTAATTCCACACAGTAATGTTTTATTTATTTGTTCTTATAAAGCCTAACTTTGCCTGGCACAGGACAAATTTAAGGACAGGGAGATTGTGTGGCACCTAACTTACTGCATAGTTTGAAAATCAGTATTCAAAATCCAAAACTTTACCTGGGTTTGAACACCAACAAATGGTACCAGTACTTCAGACACCAATCTAACTAAAAAGACAAAAGTTAGTTACTAATTTCATTACTATCTGACAAATATAGTTGGCAGGGTTTGCATAGTGCTAGTATTCCAAATAGTGACCAAATTAGTTCCAAATCCATTGATGTTAAGCAGAACAATTGTATTTATAGTTAACCAATGAAAACTTTCTGATAATGATCAGGAATTTTATTTTATCAGTTTTAAGCCATTGCTTCTGATGGAGTAAATTCATATAATTCCAAATGGAAATACGAGACTAAGTAGAAAGAAAACCACTTTGAATAGCTTACATCTTAGCAAAGAAAATAGATGAAAAAAAAAATTCAACATTTATGGCTAATATTTTATTTTTCCCCAATTGAAGTACCTTCTAAGTTGAGTTTCATACAAAATCTTATATAGTAATGCAGTGTCTGTATTTGTGTTACCCATGATAGTAAATTTGACACAAGGTCAAGTTTAATATCAGCCACCCATGCACATACATACAGGTAGAGACAAAAACTGTCCAATTGTCTTTGCCTTTGGTACATCAATGGCAATTGGTCTGACCCTATTCTTTTTAGTGCAGTGGCGGACTGGCCAGTGTCCACTTGCCTGCTAGCAATTGGGTCCCTGATAGAGTGGGTCCTCTATATCAAATATAAATGCAATAAAGACACAAATACTGACAATTGTTTTAGTAATAAAAATTATTAAGAACTTTATAAAGTCATCTGCACACTATCAGTTACTCAAGTCCAATGTGAAGGGATATTTTCAAAGATAAACATCATAAAGACAAGAAATTTGATCTGAGGAGAATTTGGAATCATGCATGTTGCTATCCACCAAAAAGGAGGAATTGGATGCAGAAGGAATTATTAGAACAATTATTTAGTAAATCCAAACAATTGCTCTTAATATAGTGGACTGCATACAATGCTCTATTGTTTTTGTACAGTAAACTATTAAAAAATATCAACCAACAACCTAAAATAAAAAAGATAAAAAATTCAATTGTCACATTCTGTATTCACATTTGGTATCTACTACCAGTAATATGTACAGTACATGTACACTGTAATGACTAAAAAATACACATTTTTTCCACAAAAATTTTAATTGTACTCTTTTTTCATGTTTTTTGAAAATTTTATTTATTTGTTATGAAAATTAAAGGATAACATTGTAGTTGTAGGTGGGCTACCTTTGTTTCCTGGCAATCAATATTTTTAGACCCAGTCCGCCACTGTTTTAGTGCAATCAAAAAGTGTAAACTGATCTGCTGGAACTAAAAATGCATTTTTGACAAGGAATGTCTACTACAAGTTAGGCAATTGTCATATACTGAATTGATTATATTGGTTAACAGATTCCAGAATTGGAAACTAATAATTTCCTTCAGAACTGATCTCTGATAAAATCTAAAATTGATCTAATCTCACATTATTTAAATCTCCCATATTCATCTATCAGCCTGTATATATTTACAACAGCCATTTCATTTACAATAGTGAAAGGGTTTTATAGCCCATGAATGTTATTCTCTTGCCAAATGATGGATACTCATTGAATATTTGTGATATACATCACTTATTTTTCTTCACAGGCTTCTATAATAGTAAAAAATAATCATGAAATTGTAAAAACAATTTAGAGACTGCTTTTCACCAACTTCTGAACTTAACTTCTGTATTTAAAATTTTACTTTATGTCATTAACAAACAAAACTTAAGCCTGAACATATCAGTTTAAAAAAAAAACTATTGCAAAACTCCAAAGCAAATTAGTTGATTAATTTACAAACAGTAGAAATGACAAAGGGTGAAAAAGTGAATTTAAACATTAAAGAAGGTCTATGTACAATAGGAGTATTGGAGATTTTACAGGTATACAAATGTACTGATCATTGTGGGCAGGGCAGAAGGGGCATGATTGATTTACTGTGTGTGAAAAGGGGGCTCTTTAACTGGAAACCAAGGTTAATGGAAAACGTTTCACACGAAAAAAAATAAAATAAAATAAAAAAAATAAAACATGCACAAACACACATTTTATGTATGTTAATAAGGTTGAAAGTGCATGTCAGTAGGAATTTATACCCGGCACAACTCTACAAGTATTAGACTGACCAATGAAGAGAAGGGGCTTTTGTGTAGATTTGAAACCAAAATTTTCTTTTAGATGTATTTGCAGCAAAATATCTGACTGACTTGAGTTTGTTGGAAAATTTAAAATCTCAGTTTGCCATCAAATTCTGTTATCTACACTGGATTTAGTTTACATCAGTAAACATAATACATGGAGCATCTTGCATATTAGCTATTTTGATAGTAGAAATGAATTATCAGCACCGAATCATTTTCTTTTAGGGGGAGGGGAGTGGGGTGCCTGAGACTCAGATTACTTCTGGTGTTACTCCAACATTGCATTATTTATTAATGATTTGAAATAGAATGAATATATATATATATATATATATATATATATATATATAATAATAAGGAATAATCTGAATTTTTTATCTTTTATATAAAGTCAGAGGATGTTTAAATGTAAATGAATTGTCCCCCCCCCCCAAAAAAAAAAAAAAAAATAAATAAATAAACTGATGAAAAATTTTAAGAATTTTATTTCAAAATATTCAGTTTTGTATTTCAGTAGGAAATATTATATTAGAGAAATATTAGAGAGTCATCAACTTTGTTGCTGAAAACTGATCTGAAATTTGGTTGCATTGAGCAGAGACCAGTGAAACATTAGTGAAGCAATTGAATAGAATTTAAGTTCAATTTATCTAACAGTTTTGCTGTTGATATGGTCATCTTTGAAAGATTCAAAAGAATTATATTCAGAAAGTAATATTATTATATTTCCCATTGAACATGCACCAATAATTTTGATAGAAATATTTAAAAAAAAAAAACCCTAGTAAAATTCACCTCTAAGTTGACTATTTGTATGTATTATATTTTTTAACATTATTTTTATTTGTATTCATAATTTAATTATTTATGATCATATATATTCCCATCTGGGTTCATCAGAGGTCAAATGGGTAAAAAGAAAATGTGAGTAGGTGTTAGTCTAGTACTGTTAATCCACCATCAGAGTATATAGCACAAAGTCATTTTTGAGGAGTATTTTTAATATAAAAAAAAAAGGTTGCCTTATGTGCTGGGAATTAATATATGCACAAGTTTAGTCTTGAACCCAATAATTGTGATCATGACAACAGCTGTGACAAATGGAAAATATTTATGTTAAGGAACTTAGAATTCAATCAAGATGTTACTAAAATATGTTAATGAGTTGACTTCATTTTCTGTTAAATATTATTATTTTGCAAAAGATGTAAATAGTATGTTGTCTTGTTATCTACAAGAGATTTTTACAATAATCTTTTTAAAAGATCTGCCTACAAAATCCAGTCTCGTAATAGTTCTCAAAAAGACTTTTGGAAAGTTATAGCACCTTACTCTAGGTCCATTTATTTCTGCAATAAGTTAAAAAAAAAAATCTTTTTATAATCCTCATTGTGTACTTTGTAGCAATCTACATTTCAGTTTTTGTACAAAAGAGTTCAACTCCCTAAAGCAGAGCAGACAAATTCTATAAAATCCGAGATGTTAAGGTCTCTTTAAAGGTGGTTAGATTAATTTCTGTGGTGGATAAATAACCTACCAATGAAATACTATTTAAAGTCAGGGAAGATATATATCTTAGGTTGTGATATATTTTACAACAAATTTCATCAACACTATGTTCAAATGAAATTTTATATAATATTTTTCAACATTCAGTGCTCCAATATAAAATTATTAAAATCAAAAAGATAATTTTGCATTAAAAAGATTAATCATACAAGCACTATCAGTGAAAATTTCATGGTTTTCCTATTTGAATTTTCTGATGAATAATAATTCTTAATTTACTGATTGAATAAACTTCATGTGAGATCCATGACTATAAAATACCCAGGGAAATGCCCCTATTGCAATGTTAAATATTTGAGTTTAACAACCTTAACAAAATATTGTAATACTAAGTATGAAAGTCATTATTTAAAGTAATAAGATACAGATGAAAAATTTCAAAACTAACATTTTCTATTTCAGAGAAGCAGATGTTAATCACAAAAGTGCTATCACCTCCTCTGTCTTCCCTTTTATGTATGTTTTCATTTTCTCACTAAAACTAAACAGTGTCTGTGATATATCTTTTTCTTCTGCCTTTCCTCTCAATCAAAATAGAATGGGCCATTATTTATCTGAGGTAATGGCAGAACATAACATACAGAGTTACAAGCAGAATTATAATATGATTGTCATTTTTATTTACATTATTTACTGTCAGAGTAATGACCTCAGTTTTCTGTTATTATTATTATTATCATCATTAAAATAATTTCCTAGCCATTATTATTATAATTTCACCAAGCATTATTAATATAAAAAATAATTCCTTTGCCATTATTATTATTATTAAAATAATTACCTACTCATTATCATTTCATCAAACATTATTATTAAAATGATTCCCTTACCATCATTATTTCACAAACCCTTAATATTAAATTCCCTTATCATTATTATTATTCCACCAAGCATTAATATTAAATTCCTTTGCCATTATTATTTCACCAAGCATTATTAATAGTAAAATAATTCCCTAACCATTATTATTATTATATTAGTTCACTAAACATTATTATCAAATTAATTCCCTAGCCATTATTATTACTTCACCAAATATCATTATTATTTTTAATGTATTTGAGAGTATTTATGATAAAGGTTCTTATAGTGAAATGAAAAACCTAACATTTTCATTTTATTAATTGCTATATTGGGGTGTATATTTATGTATGTGCATATCTGTGTGCACTTGTATGTGAATATACCTGCTTGTCCCATTTACACACATATGTGCATAGGGTTATGATACTAGGAGCTGAAATCTAAAGAATCCTATATTGTCAATGATTGCATAGTCAAACAGTTCAACATATATACTAGTATATATGGTATGTACAGATATAAATATATATTTATTATAGAGAATTAACTTTCTACATAATGAGAATATTGTTGAGAAACAATTGAACTATGTGATTTATGACAGGGAATGCCAGAGGTCTGAATTGAATTTATTGTCCATCAAGAACTTTTGATTTGAGAGGAGTTGATCTGCAGTGACTTCAAAATGTACTGGGTTTACTGAGAGAAACCAAAATAAGTTTTATACTCAGTGTCACTTCAGAATGTAAAAAGACTTAGGAGCTCTGAAGGTTGACTTAAAAAGTAATCTCAAAGCCAACAAGCAGAGAATTGGACATCGAGAAATGTTGATGAATGAACCAACATAAAAAAGGAAGTGAATCCAGCTGAACTTACACACACACACAAGACAACAGGATATAAATGCCTGACTTACAAGAGGGGAGACAGAACTACTCAGATCTTTGCAAGAAGATCAAATGTTCAGAGAAAGACCCCAAATCACATACCATTGATTTGGCTAATGTTAGTTTGACAGTCCAGAAGTGAAAAACAATTATTTTATGTATGAAAAATTTAGTCTTGTATACTTATTAGATGCTATTAACAATACACAATAAAAGAGACAGGACTACTTACAAGTACATCCAGCATCAATACATTAATAACCTCAATGTTTGTAAAAGCATACATTTGTCATGGTGGGTATGCCAAAAATTATCATTAAAAAGATAACTGTAGAATTACTTTCAGCAAATTAATCAAAAAAGCTGCAATATAGCAACAACTCTAAGTAGGAGCTTATGAAGGTTTATTTGACTAATTCAGCTTTAGTGGTGAAAACATTTATTTTATTTTACAGTGAGATTGAAAGGTAACTCCATATTTTATGTATGAGTGGCCAGCCAGGAGTCCTGAATTAACACTCTGTAACTTTTTTCTTTGGGATTGGTTAAAGGAGCAAGTCTAATATACGAAACCAAAACTTTGGAAGAAACTTGAAGGGCGAATACAAGAAGTTATGTCTTCCATACCACAAGAGTTCCTGGTGAAATCAGTTGATGCAATTCCTGAGCAACTTGAGAAGCTAATAGTGAAATCTGGTGCCCATATTGAATAAAACCACATGCTAAACACTTTCCTCTCATATCCATTTCTTGCAAAAATAGTTAATAAATAAATTATAAGTATTTTAAAATAGGGAGTTGCTTTCCAATTACGCTGTAGTAGATAGTAACAAATGAGGGGAAGATGGGATGTGCTTATTTTATTACCACATAAGCACTGTCAACATTGTGGTTTTGATATAATGGAATAACCAGTCACCCCCATGAATGATTACACTATAGGTAGTAAGTACGTATAAAGTCAACTGTCTATTAGAGATTCGAGGAAGAGTGAGAAGACACAAGCACATCCGACCTTCCAATTTGTGGCACTCACTGCTAGATTGAATTGTGTGCATAATTGTACCGTATTTCATATTGTACTGGTTGTGTACAATAAATCTTTCTTCTATTATCCACTTGGTGTTATGTATCTATTCCCTTAGCACAGAATATAACCGGTTTCAATCCCTAAATTTCAACCAGTGGGCTCGCCAGTCTTCCTCAAGAGTACCTTTGCATTTATTCAGTTTTAATTCCATCACTGCTTAGTCATTATCTCCTTATTAGTCAAGAGTCAAAGATGGGACTAACACTGTAATGAGGTACACATAGAAAAAAAAAAAGAAGTATCTTTCAGATTACCAGATGTGATGTTCATCTGATAAAAAGATGAGCCCACAAACCTAAACATGGTGATTGGGATGAAGTTGTCTCCCCCTTGAACTACTATTAAAGTAATGGTTGAACTTTAAAAATGGTCAAATTGCATTGAATAAATTGTAAAGAAAAACAAACCTTTAAGCTTGTAATGAAGCTTTATTCAATGCAAATTGATGACAGTACATTTGTGAGGTTCAAGTAATACTTCTATAGTAAAGTAGTTCAACGGGAAACAACTATGGTTGCCAACACTACAGTGATCAAAACAACAAAGGTGAAAATACTTATCAAATTAATGAAAAATTATTTCACCCCAGAACTCCATTTTTGAATATTAAATATCATGAGAGTTTGGACAATTGGGATGTAAATGTTTTTGGTTTTAGGTACATTTAATCTCCATAGTAAGGTCTGACAATTGCATCTAGCATGAAACAGCCTGTCACCTCTAAGTGTTGACTTCAATGTTCACTTTTATATTTACACATGCTCTAGCTCTGATATTGAGTACTTTATCCCATAAATATAGCACACCTTAAGACTATATTTCTTCATATATATATATATATATATATGAATTATGAGACTGTGTCCTCTGCATGTATTGACTGACCTTTCAATCACCTGATGAACATTCTCAAATTTAAAAGCCTTGATAAACCAACAATATCCTCACTTTTGTATATATAAACATGTACAACAAAATAATTCCTACATTGCCTTGATGAAGTCCCTCAAATGATGAAACAGGTTGGCTAAAAATATTTTTTTCCTCTTGTCTTTTATATATATAATTGGACACTGAGGTTAGCATCAAGCAATCTTCTGGCTATCATGGCCTGAAGATTGTGTTCAAACATGAAACAGACTGTTGCCACTTGGTGTTGATGTCAGTGTCCTATTTTACATATGCTCTTGATATTGAGGTCTTTTACCCATAAATATAGCATATCATATATATATATATATTATATATATACACACAGCTATAATTACCTGGATACTGATTGAGATAAAACTTGACTGATAGTAAAAGTATCAATATATCACATACACAGAAATAAGCTGATGAGGAATAATGAATGATACCCACAAATCAGACATATGACATTTTAATTCGTCAGTAAATAAGTAAATATAATTATCTAAAACAGCTTAATTTTCTCCATTTTTTAAGCAATAATTGAATTAGTTATAAAACCTAAGAGATTTCCAGAAAATTAAAATACTGTCAGTTATGAAATATTTTCTCAAGTTACTGAATTGGAACCAAAGTTTTCCTTTAAAATATTTCCTCATTGTATCCACTGACTTTTTGGGAAGGGATTAAAATGGCTCTTCCACTAAATTTCTTTCTATGAAAATACACAACAGAGCAGTTTAATATTCAAAGCAAAGTAAAAATAATGCAATCTTGTAGCAGAAATACAGATATATATTTCGAATGCATTTCCAGTATAAATAACTTCTCAAGTAAAAACCATTCATCATGCACTTGGGGAGAAAAAAGAAAAAAATACCGGATACTCATTCTTTCTTTAAATAAAATCTGAAGTAAATTTAAAAAAAAAAAAAAAAAAAAAAAAAAAAAAAAGAAAAATTATTTCCCCAGTTTGAAAAAAAAAAAAAAAAATAAAAAAATCATTATTAGAACATTTTTTGTTAAAAATCAAAATCATTGGTAATGTATTCTCTAACAAAAAATAAAGAAATTGTAGTAGAAAAAATAAAATCATTAGTAAATCATGGAAGAGAAGTGTAGCTTCGGAAGCTTTGTTCAACTTAGAATAATCTATTAAAAGAATGAATAATATTTGTAATCAAGAACCACAATTTTAAGACACCGGGAGGAGTCTTCAGTAAAGGGAGATAACCTCCAACAAGAGAGGTAACTATGTAGTTACCTACCACAATGCACTTCTCCAGTAAAAGAAATTAAATAAATTGGCAATTTACTTCTGTAGCAAAAACAATTAGCTATCAATTTCAACAATAAAAAAGAAAAAGTTTTTGGATATAATATTCTAAGTAACACATTTTCAAGACATCTGTAAAATAAGAATAAAAATACAAGTAAAAAAGTTTTTCAATGCCATAAAAATTATTTTTTATAAGGGTCTTCTGCACAATATGTCAATATCTTAAAATCAATACACTTTGAAAAAAAAAAAAAAAAAAAAAAAAAAAAAAAAAAAAGCAAACATGAAGCTCCATACCTGCAAAAAAACGTAGTGTATGACAATGCTTTTATTTTAACTACCTTGACTTTTTGGCAATGGTTATTGTTTTAAAAAGCAATCATTAAAATTGTAATAAAGCCTAAAACATATGAAAATGAATTTATACATTTTCTTTTTGTTCTCGAGAATTTACAAGATTATCAAATGCTATTTATTTATTGAAATTATTCTTAATGTTGTAACATATTTACAACATTCTAAAAACTTATACAATTGTATTTAAGACTAATGTAATGCAATATTTATCATTTACCAAATTATAAAGAAATATGAAAACAATTTTTTTATTCACAAAATTATGAACATTTACTAAATTGTTAAAAATGTAAACTAGCTATAAGGAAATCCTTTTTATTGACCGTTTTATAAAGTTTCAATTAGCAATGTTTTGCCAACATATTTCAATAAACAATCTAATAAAAAAATAGTGTTTATTATTTTTGTTTAGCTTTTATTACAATTCTAATCATCACTTTTAAAAACAACAAGCATTGCTGAAGAATGAAGGTAGTTAAAATAAAAGTGGTATCATGGGAAAAACCTTCATTTTGACACTGTTTTTGTGCAGATACAAAGGTCTATGTTTGACAAAAAAAATCAATCCTCTTTTTATTTTTTTAAAATTTTACTTTTCAAAATAAGTCTGTCAAATTACAGTTTGTATTTTAATCACATAAAATGTATTCCAAGCCAGGAAAAGTCTTACAAGGGGTGAGCTGTGATACCATAAAAATGTTTGAAGATCAAAAAAGAGCCTAAAAAATAGGAATGGGGGGTAAAGACATCGTCTTCTGCTTTTTGAGAAAATGTTTTTCAGTGGCATACAAGAAGTTTGATGACTTCTTATCATGATGGAAGCAAAGTGTTAAGACAGAAGTCAAGAAGAATACTTTGAGACAACATGAAACAACTTGGGATGGATAATTTGTGAAATGCTTTCACTATAAAATTCTGCAGCAGGCACCAAACAGTGCCACAAACTTCAATGGAAGCACAATGCAAGGAAGGCACCACCACAATGAGGACTGAGTCCTGCAGACAGATCTGTATTAATTGACGGGATTAAAAACAATTTTTTTTTCCAAATCAACATAGTACAAATCTTACCTCCGGTATTGAAGAGCAGTACAGATAAATAAACAATAGCACAGAAAAGGCGGGCAAACAGATAGAAAGATAAACAGTTATCTCTATACAGTGTCCTTCAATTTTTTTCCCCATAATTCATAGCAGTGATAAAGCAATATTACCTTCTTCCTATTATTAGAGTTTAAAAATGACAGTTTCATAAACTACAAAAAAGCAAGATTAGAATAATTTCTTAAAGTAAAAACTAACACAACATAAAAAATATGGTCTTTTAATTTATACATTAGAAGGCCAAAAATAATTTATAGGGTATATTAAGGTTTACAACACATAAAATTAGATTGTTAATAATCACTATGACAAAACAGTTATATGAGCAGCAAGAATTTTAATTTTTTTTTATTATTTAACTGACAAGGTCTGTCTGTTTAACTTTTTTTATTATATTTTATCCAATTTTCAAATTAGTTTTTGTACAGCCAAAAGAAAATAGTTGGTAGAATGTAAAAAAAAAAATTCAGGTTTTCATTCTGTTTTTGTATTGAGTACCTTTAATTGTTTAAGTCCTAATCAACAACTAAATGTCTCCAGTATCACAGACAAAAGTTTTGTTTACGACATCTTGGCATTTTTTGGAATGTTATATTTCATGTTTAAACATATTTGTGTCATATAAATCAGGTGAAGAACAGTCTCACGGAGCTTGACAGCACCCAAATTCATGAACAAAAGCTTTAATCCACTAAGCTATTGATGACATAGTAAGTGCCCTGAGCTGAGCAGTGTGACTCAGTGGAAATGAGCAGTATTAAAATAAGAACTAGACGAGATATCCCTAAACATGGGTAGTGGAACATGAACAATCTACTCCCATAGACTAAATAAAGGGTTGGTTATATTAAACTAGGTCCAAGTACCTTTGGGAAAAGTATGAATCCACTTGTTTTCTCCCTCCTGCTATGGGTTAATTAGTAAAACTTGTATCAGTAAAAATCATTATTATCTCCCCAAATTCTCACAATCTGAAAATATTTTCTGGCTTTAAATAACCTGCAAAAGGTTGATAAGTCATAAAAAAAACAAAAAACAAATCAATCATCAAACTTAGGCCAGGCAATGTGGACTTGGACTCACAGGAAATGCAGCAAACAATTGAGAAGTACTAAAATAAGAACTAAATGAAATATCCCTAGACATGGGCAGTGGAGCAAGAACAATCTACTTCCATAGATTAAATAAAGTGTTCACTTCAAAATTCTATGTAGGTTACCCAGATCAACATACATCTGATGAGGGCACAATGGTTGAAAGATTGTGATAACAACAACAAAGATGAGGACAATAGTTAACATGTAAATAATATAAATATAGCTTTGAGTATTTTGAATTTTGCTTTGATGGTTAAATTTTGGTATTTTTAGTGTATACTAATATTCATTTTATATTAATAGTTATATGTAATGTGATGTAAGTTTATTCACAATTTTGATCCTTATGTGCAACAACTTAATTGAAAACTGGAAAAACAAAAAAAAAAAAAAATTAAACAGACTCACCTTAGCTAAATTTAATAAAACGTGTTATATGTATGTATATATGTAAAGAAAAATGTGAGATCAAAAATGTTTAGGTGAGGTCATTTGGCATGTAGCTAATGAAAAGAGATAGAAAATATGATCTTTGGCAAATTGTGCAAATTTAATAGCAGTTTCAAACTTGAATCCTGTACGATAGATACTAGTTATGTCATGCAACAATTCCTATACCATCTTGAGCCAATGTGATAACCATTAAAAACAATGACCTGTATAAAAAGTGTAGAACAATATGTGGAAAATCAGAGAATATACCAGTTGAAATAAGTAAAAAAAAAAAAAAAAAAAAATTGGGGGATAAGGGTAAAAAAAATATAAGGAATAATTAAAATTGATCATGTCGGAACCTCAGACAATTTAAAGTATCACTTTGAGCTCCATGGCAAATATGGTATAGGAATATTATTCTGTCTTGCTCTTTATGATTTCAGTATTTTTTTCCTTTTTTCAAATTGGTAAAAGTTTATGTAAGGGTGCAGTATACACCTGGCTTATTTGTCTGAAGCAAACAATGGAGAATCAATATCAGGTTAGCTTGTTTTTTTTTTCTCCTTTTATATTTTTCTAAAATAATTATTT